>JALBCR010003470.1:0-98363 GCA_030710515.1 Abscondita cerata | reverse complement strand
CCCAGAAGTGAAATGCTGTTGGTTTTCAGCTGTACTGAAGGTTTAGGACAGAGCTGAGAGGCCAAAATACATTAGCTTTAATGCTGCACACTGGCACACTTCTGAATTTCATAAAGTTCAGGTGGGGCAAAGGCAATGTAAAGTAAAAGCGCTATCTGGCGTTTGGGTAATGTGTGTGTGTGGTAAAAGCTCATCCAATGAAATAATGTAAACAAAGTGTGTGTAAAACCGTTCAAAACAAAGCAACAAGTTGTAACGTTGCGGGACTATCACACAAATGGATACGCATCTTAAAATATAAATTCATTTTGTATTCCAACACAATGGGGCTATGTCTAGTAGCTTTTATGTTTTGCGCCGCAACGGATGAATAAATAACCCGTATTGTTTATACATGCTTCAACATACCTAATCACAGGAAGTTCAAGAGTGCATTGCCGTGTGCAGGCGTTTAAACAAATGTAAAAATATTTTTGATTTGTGTAAATATGATATATTTATTCAATTAGAATATAAGGTTAAAAAGCTTAGGCCGATCTTTTGTCCCCATTTACAAAAAAGTATTAGAAATATTATTATTATTATTATTGTGACCACGTGGTACATTATTTTAACTTATAGTTACCTACTATTTACTTTGGTTGCTTTATTTGTTATTAAAGAAAAGATTATGTATAAGCAATTTTTGTAAGCCAATATTTTGTGATTTACTTATAAAATTATTCATTATAAATTTGGTGGTGATTAATTACAATCTTCAAGTCAACGTCACGGTCCATAAGATTCTAAAAGACATAGGTATAATTAAATTAAACTCACCAGATGAACTGTATAAAGAATTGGACATTATTTTCTTCCTGCAACAAAATGAATTATCAGTTACTGCTTTAGGATTGTACACCACTGATTTTAAACGTTGTTAAAATTGGAAATTATGGAATATGTATTGTAATGTAGGTATAATACACAGGATTTTTACAAAACTCTACCACGTATTTTTCAGACAAAAGTCGATTTAACAAAACTTAGTGTAGTGAAAATTTGCAAGGTTTCGGTGCAATATATCCTGAAGTTGAAATTATGAAATATTTTTCTTGGTTATTTTGAACCGCTTAAGCGATTTTTCTAAAATTTGGAACGTTTACATCGAGGTCGGGGACGCTTCGCTTCAAGGAATTAAGTTGTTTTTCTGTTACACCTTCATAAAGAAGGCCCTATTTTATGAAAACTTTTAATTAAATATTAAGGAGAAAACTATTAAAATGTTTTGCCCTTCGAATTGACTCCGAAAAGTAGAACAGGGTCGCGAAAACCTCATCTCTCTTTTAGTATGTGAGATACCAATTAAATACCTCCCCGCATACTTTCTCCCCGCTACTTTTCTTCACCGCTTACCTTTCTCTTTGCTCATAATAAAAATTACGAAAATAAATAAACGCACAAAAAATGTCTTCTATTAAGATAAATTATTTATTTTATTTTAATCAATTTAAGTTGATTTCATGGGATCGGGGTAAACAGTGTTGGTTGGTAGGTTACAGTTATTTAAATTTATTACTTTAAAAATTACAATTTCAAAAACTTTTTTTCACGTAAATTTATTTTAATCATGTATATTTTTGTCATTTTTATTATGAGCGGGGAGGAAAGTACGCGGAGAAGAAAGTAGCGGAGAGATGTTTTGATGTCGACAATGTGGGTACTGTAGACGGATTTTGTATCATGCTGTAGACGTGGTCAGTGTTGTGTCTCTTTGTACACTTGTCAGCGATGTGGGCACTGTCAGTATAGTGTTCCTATTAAATTTAATTTTAATAGTCGGCGATATGAGCATGGTCGGCGTTGTGTTCATTGAGTACTTGTCGACAATGTGGGCATTGGGCAAAACGCAATATCACCATTTACACAGTTTTATAAGCCAGAAAATCTTACATTAAAATTCTAATGAAAATGAATTCATTGGCGAGAAATTGGATTAATTAAACATTTGAAATATCTACGCCAATAGATAAAATAAAATTTATTTATCAAATCTGGACTAAGTGACGTATGGGCCACAAAGAATCGCACTGTTTTCGTAAAATCGCATTTTACTAATTGATAGCATGAAACGGCTCAAAGGAATTTGACAAATCTTGGTACGCTTACACAGTTTATGAATAGATTAAGTTTAAAGCGCCATCCGAATTTAACCGTAATGGCTCAAGTTACATCAGGTCTTCCAAAATGTGAGCAATATTTCGATGATTTCATAATACACAGCACCACTAAAGAAGAATGCGCAATAAATTTACGAACCTCCACTCCAACGATTTTCTCAGTTTGATTTGCATCTTAACAAAAGAAAATGTTTCATTTTTAACAAAAATTGAATACCTATCTTGGTCATCTGATCAAGTACAATAAAATTATGAAATCGCCTGAAAAGTACGAGCCGTAAAAGTGCTTCACCTAGAAAGTAGATGACATTAGACGTTTCTTAGGTATGATGACATACTACTCCCGGTTTATTTCCAATTTTTATTAATGTCTCACCATCTTCAATGATTACTTTGCAAAATCGACGTTTCTGCTGATTATCAAATTGCGAATCTGCTTTTGAGAATTAAAATCAGAAATATGTAGCAGTCGCACAATAGTATTTTTTGATCAAACTCTACTAGTTGTCCAGTTATTCTTACAACTGTTTAAAGTTATTAAACTTAAAGACATTCTTTATTTTGCCCAAAGTCGTTTCTTAATTTAAATTTGTGTAGATATGTCACGAGCAAGCTTGCAAAAAAATTTATAAGTCGTAATAGCAAGTACATACATTAACATGGTTGAATAATGTATGTGCTTACATTTCAGTTTAACTTACGTTTTCACAATAGGATCTATAACAAAATAATAAGTAAAACGCTTAATAAACAATCTAAATCATATAAATACTGTATTGTAATTTAAAATAAATATCATTGTATTAAACCAGTTTGATCATTTGGAACCACAGAAGCTAATATTGTTGAAATATTGCTTACCGGGGTAGGTGTCTGCAATGAAAGTACACCCGTACTGAACTTACTTTTACACAACAGTAGATGCTGATCCATTTGGAATCGCCGGTGTTCTTAGCCACGAAGTGAATAGATACAAACGTCCTGTTGCTTACATTTCAAGATCACGTACTGTTCCGTAAACAAATCATAGCCAGTTTGATAGAGAAACTTTGGTGACAGTATTCGCTGTATCTCGATTTTACAAGTACTTATATGATAGAAATTTTGTTTTAGTCACTGATAATCAAATTTTTGGTCACAATCCTGCATTACCGCAAATTACTTCAGCGCGATCGTTATGGTATGTATTTTAACAGGTTTCTAATTCACACTTCAATGCAAGAAAAGCTATGATAACCAAAATGTCGATTGTTTATCGCGTGCTCCTGTCACTAACATTTCAAAAATTTTGATTCAAATATTCATGAAGAAATTAATTAGATTTATTCACAGTCCATCTTAACAATTTCAAATTGTTTGCCCATGTAGAAATAATTACAAAAGAAACCTACGAAGGTTCGGAACTCCAAGAAGTGATGAGTAGACTAAGTCAAATTCCGAAGACTCTCCATTTACAATATCCGATGATTTACTCTTGTTATTCCTGAGAAACTTAGATTGCTCGTTTCAACTATTCATGCCACTCACATTGGTAAGAAGTTAGATTAACGATATATTTAATGGGAAGGTATTGATCAAAGTGATAGAACATCTAGTACGAAGTTGTGAAATAGGTGCAAAATTTTAAAAACTCTACCAAAATAACTGTGCTTCACATTGATTATGCTGGACCATTTGAAAATATCATTTTTTGATTTGTGTAGATGCGAAATCTAAATGGGTAGAAACACGCATTTGAAGAGATGTTCAAAATCCAGTTCTCACAATTAAAATGTTACAAGAATATTTTCTTCAACCGAATTTCCTAATTTCATTGTGTTTTTTACCAACATGGAATAAAACAAGGATTCATAGTTTCAGGACATCTTGCTACTAATGAATTGGTAGAACGTTTTGTTCAGACTTTAAACACTAAATGAAAGCCAGTAAAGAAGGTACTCTTGCAGAAAGAATGCAAGAAATTCTATTTCTTTACCTACCGAGTCACTCTTCTTGTGTATGTAACTTGTCACCTGCAGAACTAAACCTTCAAAAAAATTAATAATTAAACTAGACGCAATTTTTTTCAAAAACATACAAAAAAACACAAACAACAAAAAGGATAAAGTTTGAACATTTAAAATAGGAAAGAGGAGTTAGGCGAGATTTTTTCAAAACAACACCGTATTATGGCAGTTTAGTATTATTATTCGACGTCTTGTTCATTACATTATTTAGTTAAACTAGTTTTTGGTCGTATCTTGAAGAGGTACTTAAACTTGTTACATTCAATAATGGTACCGATGCTTGTAGAAGAAGACAAACAAGGATCTAGACAACATTCAAAATCCACGTTTTCTCGATCAACCCAAAGAGCATGAGCTTCCGGAAGATCAACCATAAGTTATTCCACCTCCTCCAATTCAATTGAAAGATACAGAAGTTATTCCGTCTTGCCCACCTTAAAATGGATATAGTCGTTCACAACGAAATCGAAGATCTTCTGCATATCTTGAGAATTTTTAAACTTGAGTAACTTACAAAATAAGTGGTGAAGAATGTTACAATTTTTACATGTTATTTATGCCACTCAATTGTAGAGACGTCATCAGATACGATTTATTTTAATGTCATATTACACCTTTTGTTAATTAATAAATATATTTGTCACGAGTATCGAACTTATTTCTTTTAAATAAGATTATTACCACGAAGTGTCACAACATATAAAACTACATAATTTAGTTGCGATCTTGCTAAAAGTATTGTTAAACTTCGTCTACATCCATTTGAACTTGTGAGCGATATAGAGAATGCTTTTTTTGCAAATACGTTTGGATGAAAACGATTATGATTGATTGTCATTGTGGTATTTCGCTCCGATTAAAGATAAAATAAATGTTGAAGATTTTTGAAGTAAATAGTAGCCAATTTATTTTGTCAGCTGTAATAAACCATCATTTAATAAATATTAACGCAGCAGAATGTGCAAACACATGTCAAATATTAAAACTAGTTTTATGTGGAAGACTTAGACCAAAATAATGTTAAGAGCTGGAATAAATATTCGCAAATGGAAAACAAATAACACTAACTTACAACAATATAGCAACAAGGACCCAGACGGTTAGCTGATGAAATGATTGAATAAAAGATGAAATGAATAATATTTTAATAAATAAAACACCGTCAACTAAACCAAACATATTAAAAGTAGCAGCTAAAATGTATGACCCATTGATTCCATTTACACTAAAAGCAAAACTACTGCTGCAAGATTTGTGCAAAATAATATTTTTGGGACAATGTTATTCAATTGATATGTTAAATAAATGAAAAACAGTTGTGTAATGGAATATGCATTCTAAATGATTTTGACATTTGAATCCTGCTGATTTATTAACTCGACCGACCAATGCTAGAACATTGATAGATAGCAAAGTATGGTAGGAAAAGCCGACATTTTTGCGTGAAAAAGGACACATTCATGAAGATTGGTTTACAAAAGGATATGTTATAGACATTCGACTGGTGCAAGTTAATGTAACTACAAACTCATTGGCCAAAGCCGAGACATTGTTTAAACTAGAGAACGTCAGCAATTTAGAACGCCCTGTATATTTTTACACAACTGGTTTTAACATGAAAAATAATTGGACTTTGGTAAAAAATTGTACGGTTCTAGTTCTTTTGTTTTGTCGTTATTAACCTTTTATTTGAAAAAGCTCACACTTCATAGATCATTGTATAGTAGGCCATGAATACTTTCTGACAAACTAGCCACAGACAGTTTTAGATTTATTACACATTTAAAATGTAATTTTAAATGTTTAGTAGAGTTATTAGATAAAATACATATAAGAATTGTACTATTACACAAAAACCAAGTTATTGAGTAAAATGAGCCAATATCAAATCATATTACATTTTTTCTGTTAAACCAATTTGTTGATGAAAATTGTATTTTACGGGTTCGGGAAAGATTGAAAAGAGTGATCTACCGTATAGAAACAAGTTTCCTACTATTTTGCAAAAATGCCGTATTATCAAAGAATTAATTTGGGATACCTACATGAGAAACATCACAGGTGTTACGGAACGTTAACAAGTGTTCGTAAAAATATTCGATAAATGCGCCAGGCAATGGATAAACTCAGTATTATTCTGCGGTGTGAAGAGTAAAAGGCTGAAACGAAAGTCTGGTGACGAAATATTTGGGCTACTACCGCGAGCAAGACTTGTGGAGACAGAATCAGTTATTATCGAACTTAATGTCTGAGAAAAGATACAATGCTTCTCAAGACCCTAAACAAATGGAAATTTATTGTCGAACTACTTATTGTGTTAACAGAAGTTGAAGCAGTAGTCAAGTGATGGAGCCAACATTCTCAATCTCTCTTTCGCCTTTGGATATTCATATTGGGACTAACAACACGCACTTTAGTGTTGATTTGAAAATAATACAACGCCGAACTATATTTTAAAATTATAGAAAACATGTAATAAGTTAAGTTTAAAATTCTGGAAACGATGGAGAAATGAATACCTTCAGCAACTTCTATCAACGTTTAAAAATAAATTAGTTATTAAAACTAATTTTGTAGTTTGTGATACAGCCCTACTTCATGAAGACAATATTCTTTGTGTGCACTGGAAAATCCAATCTTACAAAGTGAACAATTTTACGACGCCCTCTATTCATTTGCTTTTCCCTTTAGAAATTCACCTATCGCACGCGCCAGAAGATTGTTATAAAACGGTGAGGACATCAAACTTTCATATATCAATGTATAGTTGCCATGGTTTTACAAAATGATAATAGTTGTAAAAATAGTAGTTTATTTTTATAGTTTTGTGCTCGATATTGATTTCAAAGAATACATCAAACGTTGTCAATTTATATTAGGTTCTCACAAATTTATTATGATAGTTAGATAGTTAGCCTAATTTAAATTGATCAGTTTATTTTACGTTTGACAAGAATATAATTACCTGGAACAGTTCAGATCCAGCAACTCCTCTTCTGATAACAAAAGATTCGTTTCCTTTGGTAGTTCCTAGGTCCTATAATGCATATTTCACCATTAATAAATTTCTAGTACAACAAATTAGAAAGACAGTAACTAATTGATCTTTTAGTATTTAATTTAAAATGTTGATTGAAACCAAAATAAGCTTAAAGCTGTTTTTTACCATTACAATTAAATTTACTTCCGGCTCTCAGAAATTAATTAAAAATCAAACCAAAACGCAAAACATAAGTAATTATAAAGTAATGTTATTTATTTAAGTTAACAATCTATTTTACACACACAATACTTACTTTTATAAAATTGTGCAGAAAAAAGGTTGAATGGAAGTCCGCTAAATGTAAAATTGTTAGAACTGAAACAATAATCTCACGATTAACTTTTCTAATTGAAATATGTATGTATCTTTAATGTCCTTAGAAAATCTAGCAAAATTCAAATTTTAACATAAAATATGTTGATGGGAAATACATTATTTTTCAAAATTTTAATGAATTGTAGATTAAAAGTTGAAGTGTGAGTTGAAAATACGAAAGTGGTTAAATAAAAAATGAAGCATGATAAGAAAGCGTATGGGGATGCTTGCATTTTTCTGATTTTGTATCGCTAGTTTATGTGTTAGTATAATATTGAACAAAACCACAAGATACGCTTTTATATCAAACTTACATTTTTTATCAATCACTTTATTATTGTGGGTTTATGTTTTACTATTTAGTTCACACAGCTAGAAAATAGTATTGTTTTAGATTTTTGTCTCTAAATCACATTTTAAAGAACTCTATAACCACGCTTATGAAGCGTATTAATCACTAACTTTATTTACTAGTGGAATAAAATACTACATAAGTAAACACGAGATTAATAATTAATCTACAAATCATTTAAAATTTATTGGACTACACTTACTTAACATTAACATTTATATTAGAGTAACGCACACAGATTCCTCATTCGTTACTTCGACTTCCTGCCATTGATAGACATTTCTTTTACGACTTAGAATCGTAATCTGACACAGTAGCTTCCGATGGATGTGTCAGAAATTGCAAATGTGTTTTCTTCCTATATCTAATTTATTTGATATGGGGTCTTCAATGTAAGTTTCTACTATTGTTAAAGACCGTCACCCACCGAGCTGTTTAACTCTTATTTGCTAGTAAGGTCTCATGCGGTGGCCCGTGTAAGTTTCCGCGTTCGACAGTTTCAAAAACAAACAATTTTGAAAGGTACCTTTGCCATAATGTATTAATTCAAACTGCTTGCATTGTAGATCTTCCATCTATGTATTTTGTAAGAAGAACCTGAGGTGTTTCAGCCGTTTCAAACATAGCTAAATGTATTTCTTACATAGGCTCGCAGCATTGACACAAAATTCTTCTTGGATAATGGTAAACTTACGTGAAATGTTTGTTTTGGTATCAGGCATTGACACCAACAAATACGAGTCTATCTTGTACGTCATCATTGTTAATTCGCAACACATCCATATACCTCCCATTGTAATACAACCTAAAATAGTTCAACAGTTATGACTAATATTTTCAGAGTAAAGTTTATTTTAATCATCAAATATTGTTCATCAGTAACACCTAACAGAGAAATTTTTCAATGTGTTTTCTTTGCAACACTCTTGATTACTTTACTTTATATTCTTTAGTAACTTTTAAGAAAAGCCGTAAACTTTGACAATTCTATGTTCTTGTAAACTTTCATTGTAGACTTTGATACTTTGCTTCACCTTGAAGAAGCTTTGTACTTTTTCTTAATATTTAAAAAATGTGAAGACAGGACTTTCTCATTGATTACGTCTACTTCTCCACTTGTCGAATTCTTATCTTGTTTTTTAACTGTTCTGGTAATAAGCTCCGAGTTGATTCTGACTTCAATTAAAGATTTCTTGAGGAATAGTCTCTATTCGTCTATTTTGGACACTTTTTGACTAAAAATGAAAAATAAACAAAAAAATAATTTTAGGAATCTCGCATCATACCTCTCTGCATTTTACCGAATCTCAGAAGGGAAATTTTTTGTGATTTTATTATTTGATTATTTATTACATAATAATTTGGGATTGCGATTGTGGATAAAACGTTCGTGTTTTAGATAGCATTTATTTATGCCAGAATGTTATTTGTTTTAGTTTTAAAACCTTGAGTGTAAAATAGGTAATAGGTGAGTTGTTCTTGGACAAGCGTTAATACATACATTATTTTTAAAAATTAAGTTTTAAACAAGTGGTAATGATATATCAAAAAATAATAACAATAGTTAATGCAAACTCACGTGACGAACTGTTTAAGATTTTCCAATTCTTCTTTTCCTGGAACATCATAAATTGTCAGTTATTGTTTTATTAATTATAAACGATCATAGAATCAGAAATTAGATTAAAGAAACGTAAAAGGGATTATATCAGAATATAATTTATAATTTATTGAATACTAAGTGTCGAAATAGGTAGGTACCTGTAGGTAATTCTATACTTAATAGTAATACAAAATATGTCTTTGCAATCAAATTAATAACAGTTTTGTAGTATCTAATTAGTTCTAGGCATAAACGAAAATATAAATTTTACCTTAAACAGTTCGATATCCGAAAATTCGTCTTTTGATGGTGGAAGGCATACATCAACGGCAGATAGATGACACATATGATTTTCAACGAATCCAGTCTGCAGACCGGCTTGCATTCTTAGTTTGCTCTATAGAAAATCAATAATAAAGATTGGATTAATTATATTAATTTGTTCTACAACGTAAAAGATGTAAAAAATAAAATTTTGAAGAAGAATTCAAACTAAATCATTAGGAAATGTCAGCTAAGAGGTTACAAAATTAAAAAAACTATAAAAATAAAACCTATCGCTTCATGCATTACCTTTGTTATAACTTCCTAATTTCTGATGTTAGCCTCATTTCATGTCGCCAGTATAGAAACATTGGTAAAAACTAAAAGAAAAACATAATTAAAATAATGTAGGTAATGATTTAATTAGTCAAATTTAATTGTTTAAAAGAAAACTAATGAAATAAATCGTGATCAATTAAAATTTATTTTGAAATATACTATACCTTCACAGATTCGATTCCAGTTGACCCGGTGTTGCATAGACTTTGGTATCGAATAGTGATCCAACGAAGATTTTCTTGAAACAGACACCCCCGATCTCTTTGCTGCACACCTTGTAAAATTCAATACAATTTATTAATTAGTTAAATGCGTTGAATATTAAACTATTACCAAGTAAAATTAAAATGTGCACGAATTAATTTATATTTAATTAATTTTTTCCAATTCACGCCTTTATGTAGGTATATGTAACTTTTTTACTAATTTAAAACATATGTTATACCTACAATTTTTTATATAAAAGTTAATGTACTTATTAATTGTAAAAATCACATGCACGGATTGATATGAAAACGGAACTTATAATTCAAACAAATTACGGAACGAAAACGAACAAAAATTAAACTGAACATATACCGTAAAATGGAGCTACTTGAACACCACTGGGCTACTTGAACATGCCATGCTGTTATAACTTCATTTTTTTGGTTTTGTTTTTAAAAAGTGCGCAGCAGGATCTCCTTTGTTACAGATAGTCAACTAAAGTAAAAATGGTGCAAACATATAAAAAACCCTGGGTCAAAACCCTACGCTAACTTCAGGCCGGAGATGGAGAAAGCCGTAGCTGCTGTTAAAGGGGGATGTCGCAAAGGCGGCTGCCAAAAATTCAGCGTACTTAGAATATCCCTTCTACGTAGAATACATGGAAAGAATATGAGACCTGTTGGGCATCCGACTGTCCTCAGCAAAGTTGAAAAGGCTACCATTGCTGAAACCGTTAGTGTTGTTGCTAAATAGGGTTTCCTTGAACACGGCTGGATGTAAGGGATGTAGTTAAGAAATACCTTTAACAAACAAGGAAAAACAGTGCGAGTATTTCACGATGACACTCCAGGTCTAGATTTCCTCGACTCCTTCGTTCTCAGAAACAACCTCTCTATCAGGATGGCGTGCAATATAAAACGTTCCAGGTCGTCGGTGAATCGTGATGACATCTTGAGTTTCTTCAATAACGCTGAAGTTGCTCTGCAAGATGTTAAAGGCAAAAACATTTATAATTATGATGAAACCAACATCACCGACGATCCTGGAGCAAAGAAGGTTATCGTCCGTAAAGGGTAGAGAGAGTACGGGAGCACTCTCCAGCTTAAATCAGTCTTCAGGTACGCGGGAACGCAAACGGGGAGCTTCTGGCACCAATGGTCGTGTACAAAGCACAGAACCTGTACGATAATTGGACTGTAGGTGGATCAATAGAGACAAAATATGCCAGTAGTGCCAGTGGCTGGTTCGACATGAACCTATTTGAAACATGGTTTTTCCAAATTTTGCTGCCGCACGTAGTGGCCACTCGAGATGCAGAAGACACAGTGATGCTATTAGAGAGACAACCTGGCATGCCATTTCTTTCCTAAAGTTATTGAGGCATGCAAAAATAGCAGAATTTATATCTATCTCCACCAAATGCGACGCACCTCATGCAACCCCTCGATGTTGCTGTCTTCGCCCCCTTAAAGAAGAAATGGAGGGTAATTTTAGATAAGTGGAGAGGAGAAAGCAGGTAGTTACCCTGGGTGTATTCCAAAGGAGCAATTCCGCATTAGCTAGAAAGACTGTGGACTGGAATAAGTGACAAAGTCAGCCAAAATTTAGTGTCAGGCTTCAGGACAACTGGTCTGCATCCACCTAATCCTACTAAAGTATTAAAGAGGATTTCCGATGGGCTAGATGCTAAGACACAGGGGATTGGAAGAAATATTGATGCTAGCTTGAGAGAGTTGTTGCAAGAACATCGCGACAGTGGTGAAAAACAAAAACGGAAACGAGGAAAAAAGTAGACCTGGCACTAATGCGTCTGCTGTAAACGTTGAAGAGGCAGTGCTAAACATTAAAGATGCAAGGTTCGGATTTAGCAGTCAAGATGAGCCATCTACATCTGCATCCACTTCTGCCCCCAACAATTCTTTGAAACCAGGATTGTCTCGTCCAATCCGTAGATCAAGTCGTGTAGATTCATCTATTTGCGGTATTTGCCGTATAAACTGGAAATATTACAAGGGAAAAATTGACTGGTTGCAGTGTGTGAAATGCAGAAGTTGGATTTGTAACCCATGTAACGAGGCAAATCAAGATCCCTATTACAACTGCCCTCGTTGCGAGGTTTCAGACGACGAGGATATTATATGACAGTGAAGACAACAAAGACTTCATTCCAAAATAAATATATTCTAGTGTTATGTTACAGAATGATTGAAGGTTCTATTGTGCCTTAAAACGTGATTTAAGGTCCCATTGTGTCTTAGAATTTGATTATTTTTTTATTCTTAATGTAAACTGCATTTAAGTTTGTTTTATTGAATGAGTTTCAGTTTATTTACATATAAATATACGTTTGTTCGAAAAACGCGTTTTATTGAGTGATATTGATGCGAAATATTCAACAGGGTAATTTTCAGCAAAATTAAGGGCGACTTTCATATAAAGTTTTGTTCAAAACCACTTTCCTCCCAGTTACAGCCCCTTAAAGTCAGGGAAAAACAGTTTTTATTTAATATGTTCACTATAGAAGAAGTTAGAAGAATGACAATAAAACTGTTTATCGTTACGACATCATTTGACACCGGCCTACTTCATTTTTTAAACAAACGATAACCCCTCTGAATGTATGCGAAAAAGGAATGATTCATGTTTTATTTTTTTGTGATCAAACTAAAAACTTTACTAGAAATAGCAAAGACATGAAAAGTTGCAGTTTGAATCCGTCTTTTTAAATAAAATTTCTAAGTAGGAAAATGTAGACGCATTAAAAGTTCTCCGAGGCAAAATATTATAAAGGTTAATTTTTTCACACTTTTGTATAAACTGTGCAAGGTTACAAAACCGCCAAAAATGTCATTTTATTAGCATCAATTATCTGCCAAATTTCATTTTCTAACTTTTCCATAGTGGACATATTAAATAAAAACTGTTTTTCTCCCTAACTTTAAGGGGCTGTAACTTGAGGGAAAGTGGTTTTGAACAAAAACTTTATATGAAAGTCTCCTCTTAATTTTGCTGAAAAATTACCTTGTTGAATATTTCTGCATCAATTTAGAAACATCCTGTATATATACGTCTGCTTCATATTGCGGGGTAACATGAACATCTGGCAGTGATACAGTGCATTTTGGTATACAATAAAGACCCTATAAACAAATTTTTAGCGCCTTTTCTGATTTTTTTTCAAATAAAACCAGGTATGGCTAGTATACAGTTAGGTGGGTACAACAAATATTTTTGGGCACTCATAAATTAAAAACGTAGTCAGATATTTGCGAAAATGTCTCAAAACAAGTTCAAGTAGCCCCGGTTTACGGTAACAATCTAGACAATAAACGATAAAATTTGCACTTCAATTAATTTCGTCGATTATTCCCAATTAGTTATGTTTTGAATTTGAGTTGAAGTAATAATCTAACAGGAAATATTTGGAGTGGCATACAATAGAAGTATCTTTGATCTCCTTCTCTGAAAAATTAAGCATAATTTTAGTAAATGAATAAGTAGGTACCTATATCATATACGTATTAGATACGACTTTTTATTACACATGATTATTGCAAAATATATTTTATAAAATAACTGAAATGATTTGCGAAAACTTGTGAAACGTAACAAATACGTTATAATACGAGTTACTAATAATTTGATGATAACTACATAATGACAAAGTTAAGAATATTGTTTTCTCAATTAACTAAGAGAAATTAAAAGGTGGTTCCTCCTAAATGGTAGTCGAGTAACAAAACGAATGGTCTTATTAGCACATATGTGCCAACGTGTTCGACCAAACTTGCATTATCTTTATTGTAACTAATAAAGCCGCGTAAGTCACATTGTTAAAATAAATCATCAAAATGATGATGATTTAGGTAGTCATTTAAAATTAAAAAATTTAATAAATTATATAAAACACACAGGTATTTATAACGAACGAACGACTAAACAAGAATGGATAAAGCCCCCTCATCAAGTTTAGGCGAAAACGTCAGCATAGGTATGTATGTACCTTATACAAGAATTTATTTAAAGGGGTATCTATGTACCTATACCAGATCACGAAATAAACTCACATTCTGTAAGGTTTTATTACTACGGATAAAAATTAAAAATTTTAACGTAAATAAAAGTTTGTACTTATTTTTGTTTTTGAATTGTATTGTGATGTGATTTGTTTTAAAAAAAAATTTAATTATTATTTGCTTATAAAATAGAGTCTATGCCTTAAAACTCATAAGTTAGAACCTATTCGTTCAAAACACACAGTTTTTAGCATTGAAAATTTATAAAGCTTGTAGTTTTGCATAGGAAGGTATGTAGAACGTCCTAGAGTTTGTAAATTTGACATAAACAATAAAAAAATTTTTTTCTGTTGTCACCCGGTATAGAGCAACCCTTTTCTGAAGCGCTTATGATTTTAGAACAAAATTACAAACTCAGAAAATTATAAAGTGCTGTGTAATTTTCTTCAATTTTTATTGTAGCCTAAACTTATTCAGAATCGATACGTATAGGTAGGTATACTTGTTTAAACCTTATTCGTATAAAAATAACGGCCACGGAAGCTATTGAACCTCACAAATTCACACAACTGATTTAAGCATCTGAGCAATAATTAGTAGGCACGTTATGTGTAAGCGCCACCTTACTAATTAATAGTAGCAGGAACGTATTTAGGTAATTTTATTTAACTAATATTACTTACCATTTACACAATTGTTAAATTCTGCTTTAGTTCAAAAATGGAATTAAACTACCTATAGATCCGAAATCAGAATTGATCTTTATACATTTTAATTTTTTTCTTATTTACTTTGAATATTTTAATGAACACTCAAAATTTGTTAAAGCTTCGGTCAGCAGATATTATCCAACCAATATACAGTAAGTTGTACAGAACTTTACCGGAAGAAAGTTACTAGGAAAAATTTTTTTAGTTCCTTTTGGCATTAATTCATTTGTTTGTTTATTATTCTTGTAAAATGTAGGGGAAATACGTACAAAATGACACAGGCGGCATAATTCAAATTTGGCGCATTCGAGAGAGCAATTGAACATCCTGGGCGGTTTTTACAACCCTGTGAAAACTTGAACGCGACCGTCTCATTCGTGTCGGTGCTATGGTCGACTGCGCGCTAGTGTATGTTATAAGTTTTTATTTTGTGCCAGGATTTTCAATAACTAGTAAGTTTTTCGCTATTGTATCTATTTGTAATGGGTTTATTTTATCCCTGAAGTGTTTGTTGTGTACCTCAAATAATATTTTACGCAAAAATATCTACTTTATACTTGTTTTTCATTTTGTTCTTTCCATCGTTATATGGACAAAACGACATATGGGCTAGTGGACATAATGACACGGTATGTCATTTTGTCCATAAGAACTCAGTTTCTGAGTTCTACTTAATTTAGTCATTTCTTTACAGAATACCAGAATGCCACGTAACTATAAACGCACGACTGATCGACAATCATGGAGTTCAGATTCAATGCAGAGAGCTATAGAAGCAGTTCGAAATAATGAAATGGGCTGGTTACTGGCATCTAAAACATTTGGTATCCCTCAAGCAACGCTCTGAAGACATGCTTTGGGTAAAAACAAAACTTTGGGGTCTAATACGAAAGGTCTTGGATGTTGGAAACCTACATTTCCGTCTGAAGTAGAAAGGCAGTTAGTGCAGCATTTGAAATCGCTTGAATCTCGTTTATTTGGACTGACACGAGCATCGGTGCAAGAACTAGCTTTTCAGTTGGCCTACAAAATGGTTTTGCACATAGATTTAACCCACAAAACAAAAAGCTGGACAAGAATGGTTGGAAAGGATTTTTGAAACGAAATAAAGATATTTCTTTACGCAAACCTGAAGCTACTTCGGTAGCCCGTGCGCAAGCTTTTAACCGGCCTCAAGTCGAAAAGTTTTATCAGCTGTATGGAAACCTACTGGAAAAGGTAAACTCTAGGCCGCACCGAATTTATAATATGGACGAATCCGGCTTGTCCACAGTACAAAACCCCAAAAATTTTAGCTACTACTGGACGGAAGCAAGTTGGCGCTGTAACAAGTGGAGCGCGGAACAAACACCACTGTTGTTTGTTGTGTGAATGCCGTTGGTACGTTTATTCCGCCGATGATGATATTTACGAGGAAAAATATGAAATACGAGCTAGTTGACGAAGCTCCCCCAGGTACCCTAGGTGTTGCTCAACAATCAGGATGGATGACAACAAAAATATTTCTGAAGTGGATCAAACATTTCCAAAGTTTCATAAAATCAAGTCTTGAAGATCAGGTAATATTGATTGTCGACGGACATGCCAGCCATAAAGGTATTGAGACATTGGAATACGCCAAACAAAATGGTATTAATATCATTTGTCTGCCGCCCCCTGCACCCACCGCATGCAGCCACTTGATGTGTCTTTCTTCGCACCGTTGAAGACCTATTTTAATCAAGAAATATCAAAGTGGTTGAAAGCACATCCTGGACGTGTGGTGACACAATTCCAAATTTGACGGATTGTTCAATAGCGCATACGGCAAGGCAGCTGCAGTGCAAAATGGTTGCTAGGGGTTTAAAAGCACCGGAATTTGGCCTCTTAATCCTGAAATTTTTCTGATTATATGTATGAACCTGCTGAGACAACAAACATACCACTAGAAGACAATTTTAGTGAGCTGCCTGATCAGCCAACAACTTTAGAAAATATTAATATTGCTGGTCCATCGACACAGCAACAAATTCCTGTAAGAATCGTAGAAAGAGTCGCAGCTAACACTAAACCATCTGCTGCTAATAAAGAAGATACATCGTCTTCTATCCTTACTGTCCCTATTGAGGAGATTTCTCCAGTCCCAAAAGGACGATTTATCAGTGGACAAGGCAAACGTAAACCTAAAACTCGGCAGACATCTTTAGTTTTAACTTCAACTCCTAATATGGAGGAAATTAAGTTAAAAAATGAACCCAAATTCCCCCACAAACAAGAAGCAAAAAGTCACTGTAAAGTTATTTCAAGAGGACAGTGAAGAAGAAAATGTTCCTAATAACTTTCAAGATGATGATGATGAAGATGACTGTCCTTGCATATATTGCAACGATCTTTTTCACGTTCTAAGCCAGGAGACGACTGGCTACGGTGCTTAAACTGTTTACATTGGGCTCACGCTTCTTGCTGACGTCCCTAAAAGAACCAAGCGTTTCATTTGTGAACTTTGCCAATAATTATATATTTCATTTTGTCCATATGTTACATGTCATTTTGTCCATAATGCTATGGAGAAAATGGTTTTGGTTAAGTTCACTTAACCTAAGAATATTTTATTTTGATATTTCTTTCTAAGGATTATTGTTTTATTTTAATACATAAAGAACCAAAATATTATTAGAGTAAAAATGATTAAGCTATGTATTAACAATAAACAGTTATGGCCAAAAAATAAAACCGTATGTCATTTTGTACGTATTTCCCTACATATTTGAATTTTATATAACCTTTACTTATTGTTTATATGTGTATATCTAAGCAATTCTAAAAACGATTAATTAGTCAAAGAAACAGGATACGATAGATAAAGATAGATAAAGAAGAAAAAAATAAGGTGGATATTTGTTTTATCTTTTAATATTTTCTACATCAAAAGTGATTAAAATGTGTACTGCAGAAAATATAGATCTGAAAAACAAACTAATACGTTACTGAACCATCCCCGTTACAAGCATTTCATTTTGACTCCTTCGAAGAGTTCTATTGGCACCAGCTCTATAAAGAAGTTTCAACCAATCACACATCGAAACGAAATTCATGGGGATCTTCGCCGTGGAACGATATACGATTGGTCACAACAAGTTGTAAATGAAAGAACGCGAACCCTTTCCGATAAATACTTGTTCTGTAAAGAACCAAAACAATTCAATAGGTACAGGACTAGATTACATGGTAAATTTTTGATGTCCCTCGGCACTTTAGAATAATTTGTTGCAAGGGTTATAAGGGAGTGGATTTTTCTTTTGTCGAATTTTTGTATTTAAAAGATTGCCACCCATTGAAGGCATTCTGGTGTTGCACTATGTTGTAAGAAAGGACTACAAACATTTGCGAAGATACAATTAAATTTAATGCATTTAATTTTAAATCCAAACTTCACGCCGGAAAATATGAGATGCCAAAATTTTGATAACTTTAAATTTAAATTTAATTTCAATTGTAAATATCTATGTTATAATTCAATGCACTAAATTGTTGGATAATCCATCTGAGTGAAACCAATTAATTGAGAAAAATATACATTTCTAGGTACTGAAAAATGAAGGATTCAAGTTTGAACTTCCAGAATTACGCGAAGTACAAGTTCATATGAAAATCCAAATTTGTATTAAATGTATGCACATAAGGACCAATCAGATGCCAAAATCTTAAAATTTTTATATATGAAAATTAGGATTTAATAAATAGGTATGTAATGAAATTGCAATAAAATGTGGGATGAGGTATATCTTATAATCGGAAAATTATAGAAACTGAAAATTAAAAAGTAATGAACCAAGAATATTAAAATTGACTGTTAATTTCTCAAGGTTTAATTTTGTGAGAAAATGTAATTGTTAAACATAAACAATAACATGAAGTAGCTTGGTAAACATCTTAAATTGTTAATGAAAAATGAAAATTTAATTACAAATATTTATTTCAATAAAATGGTGGGCAAGATACTAAAAACTACAAGATTAATCAAACATTAGAATGTTTAAATTATATTTTGATTTATGAACATTAGGTAATATGAAATGCTAAGATGGTGAAAATCTTAAAGTTACTAAATGAAAATGAGAAATTAATAAGAAAATTATAGATACTGAAAACTACAAGGTTAATGAACTAAGAGTATTCAAATTGTGATTTTTTGGGAAAATCATATTTACCTAAACGTTAACATTAAAAAGCTGAATCTGTAAGTGAAAATCAACCAAATTACTTAAGTTAGATTCAAATTTGAATTTAGGTTAATTTGATGCGATATGATTCATGGTGTAAAATTCAAAATAAAATAGGTACGTTGAAACTGAAAACTATAACACATGCACAATTAACATAACGTTTGTATAGGTAAATTCAGAAGCTTGATTATAAGAAATGCAAATTTTCAGCAACCCGCATTCGTTACGTCATTGAAAATGTAAGCAACAAGCAGTGCAAAAGTAAGTTCAAATTTTAAAGTTATAGCATGCTCAAGATTTGAACTCAAAGAAAACCGACAGCCGACTTACCTTATAAGCAAGCACGATGTGGAATTTTCCAACCGCCATGATTATCGTATGTGCCGTAAAATTTTTAAATCGCCAATTCCAGGGTTATTGCAGTTTAAATCTTGTATTAACAAAAAAATATTAAAGCACCGTTAATTACCTTCTTGCAGTCACAAAATTAATGTAAAATTTTTAAATAAATAAATGCATTTGACCGAAATAAATGCTATATATTTAAACACTTTCGTAGTTAAATCAAAAACGCTTCATCCCTAACGCAAACCAAGCTCACCCCCTCTACTCAAACTCTATATGCGCGTTTTGATTGGTACTTTCGGGCACCTAATTTAAATCGACCAATAGCATTCCTAAGCACATTAAAATACGTTAAATCTTTTAAGAATTCAAAATTGATATAGTTGCCAAGTGAATTTCAAGGTAAAATCATATAGAAGTATAAAATAGTAGAGCATTTTTTCTGAGTAGGTATTTTACTCCAAATATTTTCTTTGTTTTCGGCACAGAATAAAATTTAATTTCATCAAGAATATTTGTAAATCGTTATATTAGAAACTGAAAGCATTGTTCTCACTTGAATTAAAATGAATTAAAAACAGTTAAAAAGCTTAATTCACTGAAGTCAAAATGAATTTAATTTAATTTAGAAGTCTGTTTCTAAATTCGACTGTGAAATCTATTGTAAAAATAACTACAAATTTAATTATTTTGAAAACGTTAAAATAATTTTGAAACTTGTAAACGGCAATCCAATGTTTATTTTAAAACGGTTTATAAAGCAGGGAAAACTTAGAAAATAAGGAAATATTTCAATATGTAAAAAACGAAAAATGCAACTTTTAAACCCTGTGTCGACGATGGCAGTCACACTGCGTGACTGGTAGATAGTTACATTACAAAAGAAGGAAATATTAAAGAAACACTTAAGTCAAATTATATTTTGACTCCCACCTACAGCCCTTATTATTAGTTAGAGAAATAAACTTTAAATACAAAAGTTTTAGGTTTTTTCACGTTAGTATCTTTTGGTAATAGAGGAAATAAAAATCGACAACATTGTAAAATTATATTTTTTAAATGAAAGATCTCTTTCTTCTGATATCAAATATATATAATTTGTTGGCATTTGATTTAGCCATTTTTAAGATATTTGAATTTATAACTTATTTTTCCTGGAGATTAAGTTGCCTTGAAAACGTCGACCTTTGCAATAAACGAACCCTAGCAACGAAACATAATGTTATTTTAATCAATAGGGATCCTTCTGCCCCGGTATATTTGATGATATTCATGTCTACCTATTGCAGCACTGATATTTGAAGAAAATAACCTTTCTTATTTCAATTTTTCTTCCTCCGAATAACCAATTTGATACATGTTTTAAATAATTTATAATTAATTTCTGCAATACGGTTTAATTTTCAATTGAAGACAAATTTATGTGTAACTAACATTGTATCGTTGCTAGGTTACGTTTAATCACAAACGTCGACGTATTCAAGGTAACTTCATCTCCAGGAAAAATAAGTTATAAATTCAAATATCTTAGAAGTGGCTGAATCAAATGCAGAGTGTTCCATTTAAAAACATAATTTAAATAATTTTCACAATGGTGTGAAATCGATTTTATTTCCTCTATTACCAAATGATACTACGTGAAGAAACTTAAAACTTTTGTATTTCAAGTTTATTTCTATAACTCATAATAAGATCTGTAGGTGGGAGTCAAAATATAATGAATAGCCATGTATGTACATAGGTATACATACCTACCTAACGGCACAAACAAATTTAGATACTTTTTGACTTTTACATTTGTAACAAAAATATTTTTATAAAAACGTGCTGTCTATAGTCCTAGTCCATCAAATAGAAGTCATCAAACTATGGAAACTACAACAGTAAGACATCACCTTATGTAAATATTTTCTCTACGATCATTAGTGTAATATAGTAATTCTGAAATCATTTTTAATAATATAAAGAAAAAATTCTCGCTCTTAATATAGAATATTTATTCTAAAACACTTGGTTCTTATGAGTTTTCCGTGTATTTTCATTCAGTAACTAGAATCAGAATGAATATTCTCTAATTATGCTCAACGAAATAATTAGACAGTCATGATTTTTGAACTGTGAGTGTCAAATGTAAATGCAACATTTTAGATGTTTTTATAAAATGAATGAGAAATCGAGCGAATCAGATGATGGTGGAGAAAACACTCGTCTCAAATTTTCATTCTACCTTGTACAGAATCTAGTATTACATTATTTTTCACCCAGTTTGACATTTTGGTTAATTTATTTGGGAACTACTTACATTTGTTTTTACTACCAAAAATTCAAATTTTATGTATTTTCTATTGAAAATGTGATGTAAGCGTTATGTATAAATTAACCAATTCGGATAGCTTGTGAAAACGAATGGTTTTAAACTGGAACTTTAGCCACACCCATAAAATGACTTTCCGACATGAACTATTAAAACTTAAATTGTTTTTGTTAAATTTTATAAATTTTTTATTTGGTAAGGTTTTTTATGTCATTCTGTGGCTAATGTTCCAGTTGTTGGTACACTTGTAGTAAAACTTACATCACTTTTTCTACAGCTTATTTTCGTAACTTCAAATTTCAAAATTTGTGTTTTTTGTTTCGTCCTTGAACATTTAGTGGAAATACGTCTCTGAACAATCGCCACTACAAAGATACTCTTGGATTCCATCAAGGAGTACAATTGACACCAGCTCTATAATAGAACTATATCAACCAATAACAAAACGTAACGGAATTCTTAAGTATCTTTGCCGTGCTATGTTTTATGATTGGCCGCAACTAGTTGTAAATATCCTGCTATCTTATTTAAACTTTATTCCAATTTATTTTATTGCAATCGTTTGTGTTCAATTTATTAAATAATATGTAATAGAACGCTAACTTTGAACTCAATAAAACGAAAAACAAGTTTATGAAAAACGACTAACAGGACCTGATAGATCAAGGCTTTTGAGATTGACGGCCGCAAAACTTTAATTTAAAAATTAAATCCGCTAACGCTAAGTTTAGTTTAATGTCGAAAAAACAATTTTTGAAAAACCCCCAACAGTACCTCATAGAGAGAGTGAAGCTAGCAAGTCCTTAATTTTTCAAAGAAAAATTAAATCTAAATGTAGCAGTTCAGACGAAACGTATGTAGGTATATGAAACTTACATTAAATTGAGTATTGCCGATTTGTGTGTGTGTGTGTGTTTGAATCATTACCGTAAGGTGCAATCCAGATTTACAACCATCTGGAAGCTGTGCTAACAAAATAGTCGACCAAAAATGCTTTTTGATTTCTCTCTAAAAACTCCTAAATCGTGTAGTTTCGAAAAATTCTGTATGCACCGAATTTCAAAAAATGAAGCTTTACGCGTTTTTGTAAGTTAAATAGTTAACAAGATATGGTTCTTCAAAAATTGAAAAACTTAAACTTATACGGGTGAATCTCACCGGGAACCACCATTAGACTAATGGCAGTTCCCGGCGAGACATCCTGTAGTGTAACAATCTATTCCAACAGGGTGGGGATATTAAGGAAGTTTCGAAACAACCAAATTAAATCTGGTGCTGTGGATAATGCTTCAGCAGTGACTGAAAATTTTATAGTACCTTGTTTATGGAAATAGCTGACACACGTACATTTTTCTTCACCGTGCATTGTTGGAGTTGCGTGGTAGAAGAACTGCCTATTGCTACAGCAGATACACGTTGATTTAATTTAAGAAAGTTTTTTTCTGGCAACACAACAAACCCCGGGTTCACATACATGATCACACACTATTCGTGAAAAGCATTTTTACCATCCAGCATGCACACATTACTATCAGCATTGCTAATCACAAATCATATAAATTCACCTTTCTTAATAGGTAAGAGGATGTACCTTGAATTTAGTGACATCTTAACAGCAACAAACGCTCAGAGATGAACACAGGTTGATAAAATTTCTTGGCTCAAATTTGCGGTATAAATATGTAGCAACTAGAGTAGAGTAAGGATATGAACGAATTGGGTCTCACAGCTGATATAAGCGCTTATGGAAAAACAATACATTTTCTCTTCCAATGCGTATGTTTAAGGACGATTGTTGTGAAAAAGGTACCTACCGACTCGGGGATGATAGATTCACCGTTGACCAGATAATCAAATCATCAGATTGGAGAGTGACTGGTTTTGTAAACTTAAGAGCAGTTAATCTTCGTCGCATATTTTACCATTCCGAACTGGTCCTGCTTGGCATCAAACCGTTTGTCATAAAGAATGTTTGATTCTATATTTTTAAAACAAGCGATTGGTGATCGACAGTCCCCCGATACAATCACGATATCCTCTTTATACTCATCGATGAGATGCTGTTTAAAAATATTTACAGAACTGTAACATCTTTACCTTCAATCTGATTGATCAATGAGAATTGGCATTATCCACTGTTCTCTTTCAAGTATAAATCAATAGTTCTCAAAGCATGTTGCACAGTTTCCATTTTTAGCATCCTCTTTTGCGTCCCGTTGTATTTGATCGGAAAAACAATTTTTTGTGATATTTTTGGTGGTACCTGGCATGAGCAACCACCAAAATTTCAGTTTCGCAATTCTGGCTCTTAATAATTTCTTTTTCCCAATTATTATCCTTACGCTCAGCTTCTTTTTAGAATATAAACCCTCTTAGATTTTAATTTTACTGTTTCTTTGGGTAACTTTGTTTGAACTTAATAATATATAGTCTCTCTAAATAGAACACAAGTTTTTCCAAGTTGGGTTCTTTTACGAGATGATCTTAAGGCATACTGTAGACTGAGGTTTTCTGGGCGTACATTCCTATTAACTTTCCAAACCTGTACATGCTGTAACATTTTTCGACGTTTATGATTCAGTTCAGAAAGGAAATTTGTGAGCTCTGCTAGCTTCTGTTTTATATAAGCTTATTTTAATTTAAAAAAAATAATCTCAAGTTTAATTAATAAAAATTTTAAATATTGGGCTTCTACAGCCGGAGTCATTTGAAACAAAAACGTTTTCCAGGATTGGACCGTGTCGAAAAGGTAGTTGCCAACGTTTCGCCGCCTATCGTAAGAGGCTTAATCAGAAAAAAACTTGAGACAAAAAAAGGAAAGTTAAAGGTAGACAACTGAAAGTCAGGTAATAAACTTGTAATTAAGCCAGATTCAAGACTAAAATTACAGATTACAGATTACTAAAATTTTGCAATCATCTAAAGTTACTAAAGTTAACATTTTCAAGCCAGAAAAACAGCTTTACAAGATCTCTAAAAACCCCGACATCACTATTTTTCCAGCGGATCATCCTGGATACGGCAACACTACCGTCATCCTGGATACAGCCACCTATGTTGATAAATTTAATTTCATGTTATCCGAAGATACTTATAGGTCTTTACCACGTGATCCTACTCCTAGAATCAAACGCAAAGTTATTCAAATCATCAAATCTTCTAATCTACGTCATTTTACAAAAAGCAAAATAAGAACAAAAAGAAAACTATGTACTGCCGATGCTTTGCAGAGAGTTGGATGCCGTTAAAAAGAAGAAATAGGTTCTAATAAAGCAGCCACAACCTTTAAAGATTGTTTGAAAACTTTGAACGCAGAATTCGTGAATCGTCTGGGTACGCAATCTTGTCTAGGTGATAACGTTTAGGCTAAATTGGCAAGACAAAAGCGTCGGAGCTTTTGACGTAGCAGAAAACTTTAAATCAAGCAATGTACAAACTAAAAAAGCTAGAGAGGATTTGCTTAATTATTTTTACGTAGACATCCAGACATTTTTTAAGAATTGTATACAGGGTGATTCACATAGCCCGCCGGTTAGAAAGTTATCGTTTTTCTAAAATTCCATCAATATGAATTTGGTATATGGCCGTAACCGACTGCACTTCCGGATATACAGTAAACTGACGCTATCTTCTTTTTTTAATGGAATGACAGTAGTTTTACACCATATCTGAATTCTATATTAAATTTTATGGTCAGCACCATCATTTTGTCAAAACATGTGTCATAGTTCTTGACATATGTAACATTTATACAAAAAAGTAGGTTTGCAGAGGCTTCATAAGAAATTCACTACTTTTAAACCATTAAAGATAAATAAATGATTTTTGGTGTTTTGATTTCTAGAGGTTCAGCCAACATTTTAAATTGTTGCTGACACTTCTATTGTATCGCATTTGCCTACTGCAATTTTTCAATCAGAAACTGTCTTCATTTTTTCAAATGGCAGCTACCATTAGCTCTTTTTTGATAAAACTATGCTTTTGTTCCAATTTTTTTGAATAATCACATTACAAGTAATCATAGTAACCACTAGTTATCATAATAATTTATTACAGTAAAATAATAATAATGCAAATCTCGTATTGCATTGTTCTACTACGATTTTTCAAAGTTGACAATCGGAAACTGTCAAGTACTTAATTTTTTCAAATGGCAGCTATACTATTTCGAACGACAGAAATGGATGCAGAATTAAGTTTTGGACAAATTTAATTAACATTGCTATCTTCGATTGTTTTTAAGCTACTACGCTTTTCTAATTTTTTTGAATCACATTGCCGTATCCATATAACAACAAATGTTTAATGTGTCCACGATTTTATTACTATTTGCTAAGATGTAGAAGACTTTGGAAAAAAATGTCAAAATACTCTCTATTGTTGTACAATGTGTGGTACAAGATGTGGCATCTGTTATTGTTTAAATTCATTTGTACAATTTATATTATTGAACCTCGCGAAGTTCAGCGTGTTCAGATACGTATTGTACATACCATTGCTGACGACCGAAGTTGATGTAGAATTAAATTTTAAGACCGCATAGAACATAATTCTGCATCCGTATCTGCAGATGTTTTCAAGTCATTAAAAGTCATTTGCACCATAAATGACAAACATTATGTAGATATTGTTCTATTATGCAAATTTAACAAGTAAATTGAAACAATACAAATTGAACACATTTCATAACGACAGTTTCTGATTGAAAACTCTAAAAATCACAGTAGGCAAATGAGATACGACGGAAGTGTCAGCAACGATTTAAAATATCGGTCGAACTTCTACAAATCAAAACACGAAAATCATTTAAGTATTTATTTCCAATGATTCAAAAGTAATGAATTTCTTATGGAGCTTTTGCAAACTTAGTTTTGGCATTGACATATGTCAAAAGTATGACGCAAATCATAAAATGTACAATTCAGATATGGTGTCAAAATAGAGTCATTCCATAAAAAAACAAAGATGATGTTAATTTTCGATATATCCAAAAGTGCAGCCATTTAAACAATATTTTAGTGATACTTAGAGTATGGTCGATTGTGACGATACCGAGTGGAAAAATTTAAATGCTCACCATTGGGATATTGTAAACGGTAAGAGCTTGGAGGTCGCTTAAATTAGATAAAAGTTGCGCAATTTGGAAATATTTCATCGCCTCTTTCAGATTTGAGAAAAAAGGCATGGCTTACTAGATGTTGCAAAAAAATCAAAAACGGTAATTTTTCAACATCATCAGTTTTTAAGTTATAAACGTCTACTTTCTTATTTTTTATGGAAGCTAATTGGATTTTTATGGCAGTCGATAGTACAGATCAAATGCTAAACAATGTATAACACTTGATATTTTGTTTTTGATAAACATAAATAATCAACGTTTTAATTTTTTGAAAAGCTTGCTCAGAAAAATTGAAAGTTGTTGTCGTGCTTCATAGCAACCGTTGTTTACCTGACGCCGTTTTGTAAAATAATAACTATAGCAATTACAATAGAGAAGTTAAAATAATTGTGCAAAATTAAAAAAATATGGTCAATTTTTACGCATTGCGTGGTTTTTCAAAGTGTTTCAATAATTAAATAAGCAACAATGGTAAGATACGGAGTTCAAGAAAAATGGACATATAATCTCTACATTCAAAACTTTTGGAATTCGCAATTTGCATTTCTGGCGTAACAAGAAGCGTTTCCGGAACGTCAGCAGCCTGCTGCCTGTGAATGTGCAAGAATTTTAGCAACATTTGGTGGTGTGGCAAAAATATTAAGATATGTGCGCATTTCTGTTATAAACGGTATTAATGTATTATCACAAATAAATCCAGAAACATCAAGTCGAAAATTGCTGAAGAATATGAATTGACAGATCGAGGAGTTTGCACAAAAATCAAGAGAAATAAATTTCATGGGTACAAGTTTCAATGAGTGCAAACACTGTACCCGAATGACTTCAATCGGTGATTACAATATTTCGAGTGGTTTTCTGAATAATTGCAGGAAGGCCTATATCTGTACAAACGGACGAGTGTACGTTTAGTAATTGTAGATTATTTAATCAAAAGAATAAAGATTATTATGCTACCAAAAATCCAAGACTTTTTCAAGCTACAAGACCACAACCTTGTTATTCCATTAATGTATGGTGTGGTGTTTTTGACGACAAAATCCTGGGACCATACTTTATTAATTAAAACAGCAAAATTTTCTCCAAAATGATTTTTATGACATACTTGAGAAATTACCAATAAATGTCCGTCAAATTTTAGCATATTTTTAACAAGATTTAACAAGAGAAGACATACCAGAACTAGCAAGAATATGTCTAAATACAACTTACTTTCTATGGAACGGAGATTTCTACGAACAAAATCAGGTGCAACCATGGGATCACCATTATCACCGGTTATTGCGAATATCTTTATGGAAGCATTTGAGCAAGAAGCCAAAATGATTTTTATGACATACTTGAGAAATTACCAATAAATGTCCGTCAAATTTTAGCATATTTTTAACAAGATTACTGAGCGACTCACAAAGCCAACATTTCCAAATGCATGGATTGGCACAAATGGGCCCAAAAGATGACCACTACGGTCTCCGTGATTAAATCCCTTTCATTATTTTGTGTGGGGCTTTGTTAAAAACCATGTTTACAATAAACCGACTCAAACAGAAGACCAGCTTAGGCAAAGAATTTTAAATGCATTTGAAGCAATTAATTCTGAGATGGTGTTTAGTGCAACATTAAATACGTTACAAAGAATACAATTGTGCCCAGTTTGAACATTTAATGTAACAAGTATCTTTTTGCTTTGGATAACTTGTTCCTATTTTAAAGTTGTTCGTTGTTTCTTCATAATTACTTATTTTTGTTATTATAAAAACTCTTTTTCAGCGTAGTTCTATTTGTCACAATACCTTATTTAAATTTTGAAATAATTTAGGCGACAAGCAAACAACGGTTGCTATGACGCACGACAACAACTTTTAATTGTTTTTCTGACCAAGCTTTTCAAAAAATTAAAACGTTGATTATTTATGTTTATCAAAAACAAAATATCAAGTGTGATACATTGTTGTTTAGCATTTGATCTGTACTATCGACTACAACAACAATCCATAATGGCGTCTATAAGAAATAAGAAAGTTTATAACTTTTAATGTTAAAAATTACAGTTTTCGATTTTTTTGCAACATCTAGTAAACAATGTCTTTTTTCTCAAATCTGAAAGAAATGATGGAAGGTCCCCAAAATTACGCAACTTTTTCTAATTTAAACGACTTCCTATATCTTACCATTTACAATATCTCAATGGTGACCATTTAAATTTTCAGCACCCTGCATACCAGATATCATATTGATGAAATTTCAGGAAGTTGATAACTTTCTGATCTACCGGCTACTTGAATCACCATGTATATACTAACGCTAAATTTAAATCTAATTATAAAAAAAAAAGCAAAATCAAAAATGACTACAAAGTTCTCACAGAGGAGGGCTTTATTATGTGGCGGTCAGATTGGCTGTAGCGAGATTCGTGGTTGTTTATTTTATAAACAAGTTCTTAATTAAAGAAATTAAACCTCAAGTTTAATTTATCATGATATAGTGCGCAACAGAACGTTAAGTTTAAGCCTCATTAACAACGAAAAAATAACAAACTTATGAAAACGACCGAAAGGACCTGACTTCATGGTGATTCATTGAAGCAAGTCTTTAATTAAAAAAAATTAAACCTAAACTTCAATTTATTAAATATTGTACTTATGTATGCCTAACCTAAATTTAAAACCACATTAAAATAAAAAGCAAATTAAAAACAACCAAAATGTTTCTAGAGAGAGGGCTCTACTACGTGGTGGTTTTGATCAGGGCAACAAGTCTTTAATTAAAAAATTAAATCTAAAGTTTAGTTTATTATGATCATCAGGTATGTATATAACAGAACGTTGACTTTAAGTCTCATTAACAACAAATAAAAACAAATGTAGGTATGAAAAACGATTTAAAATATCTGACACAAAAAGTTCCTACTTTAGTGTGATTTTGTGAGATTGGTGGGAAGCAAATCCTTAATTTAAAAAAATTAAATCCAAAGTTCAGTTTATTAAGTATATAGGATAATCTGCATAGATCATTTCCGTTCTACCTCAATTTTTAGACCTTCAGATATACAGGGTATGCCATATAATTATGAGTTTATATTTGAAATGCGAAAAATGCGGCAAAAAAAAAAGTATGGAACATAATTACTTAATGGTCATATTAAGCAGAATCGTTCAAACAAGAAAATTACCTAAACATAAACGCTACAGACATTTCTAACCAACTTGCTGTATGTAATACGTTTAGTAAACATTTTGGTAACTCTAATTCTGTACAACTAAACAACCCAAATATAGAAAATATACCGAGAATGTGTATTAATACGTTTTTCCTGGCTCCCACCTATTCTCATGAAGTTTTAGAATATATTATGGCACTAAATCCTACCAAATCACTTGGACTGATGATTTTCCAGGCTTTCTTAAAAGAAATTGCAATACATGTAACCATTCCTCTGGCTCATTGCATAAACGAATGTTTTAGACGGTATCTTTCCACAAGCCCTGAAAACGGCTAGGATTATTCCAATTCTAAAAACGATCTCAAAACGTTGAAAACTACCGTCCGGTTTCCATCTTTAATATTTTCTAAAGTTGTGGAAAGATGCATATTACAACGTCTGGTAAGCTACTTCGATTTCTATAACCTTCTAAATAATACCCAGTCAGGGTTTGTGAAAGGTAAAAATACCGTTAGTGCTGTATTTAATATGTTATCGTCCGTTTATGATGCGTTGGACAATAAAAAATATCCTGTGGGAATCTTCTTTGACTTATCTAGGGCGTTCGATATGGTTGACCATGGAATATTGTTAAAGCAGCATACGTTATAGTAGACAACTATTTAGAACTACTCAAATCATTCCTCTCAAACAGGTCTCAGACGGTTCAAATAGTTGGGCCAAATCAAAACAAGTGTTCAAAATTTTACCTACAACAGTAACGAACAACAACTACTTAGTGGCACTCGGCAAGGTGCTCTGCTGTCGCCTTTCTTATTCGCAGTCTTTGTCAATGACTTGATGACGCTTTTGAAGACTTACAAAACTCTACCATTACCAAATATGCCGACGACACCTCAATTATAATATTTGAAAAGAGGCCAAATGACACTGTAAATCATGCACGTTGTGTAATATCATTAATGAACCAATGGTGTGAAAAGAACCGCCTATTACTCAACCTTAACAAAACTAGCATTCTGCATTTTCAAAAGTATCTTAATAACCAACACGCAAATTTTCCAAACCTACAACTTGATGGAAACACTGTAGAAATCAACACGAAGCAAATGTTTCTAGGCCTAAACATAAATAACACTCTTAAATGGCAACCACATTCAGACATGGTCGCCCGTAGACTACGATCTGCTAGTTACGCTATTCTGTCAATAAGAGATTCAGTTACTACCTTTTTGACATTCTATCACGCTCATGTCCAGTCTTACATCATATATGGACTAATGATTTGGGGTAACTCTACAGATAGTTCACGGGTTTTCAGGCTACAAAACAAATTGTTCGTCGAATCGCACGCGCTCACTTTAGAGACACCTGTCGACCAGTATTTCCGCAACTACGAATAATGACTTTATATTCAGCTTTCATCTATCAATCATGTCTTTATGTACGTAATAACTTAAGCAGATTTATCACAAACTCAAAATTAAGCTCAAGTTTGCCTACAAGACACTGCCATAAACTGAGCGTTCCTCTGCACAAACAGCCCTCTATGAGCGCGGACATCTGTACAAAGATGTACAACAAACTGCCGGACTCGATACTAACTGTAAGATGTACAAAACAGTTTAAATCACAATTAAAGACTTTCTTTACTACGCAACCTTTTATTCAGTTGTGGAATATTTGTCACGTTTGTGAAATATATTGTAAATTGTAATTGTTCTTTTACTTGTTGTCTATTAGCGAATTATGACTTATATGATATTTATTATTTTTATATGTTTTTCAAATGTACATTTGACAATTGTATACATTCTTTGAATGTCACAGCAATAAAACATTTATTCATTCTTACATTCATAACCTAAATTATGTTATTTTATATTTGACCGCTTCCAAAAAAATGGTCTTTGTTATAGTTAACAAAAATTGAATTTCGCAAATCAATTGACATTATAAAATTAAATTTATGGAGCAGTTGGTTGAAATTCAGACTTACTCGTGATGTCCTACTGGTAGTTTTATTTTAAACCATATGGGCACAGGCAATTTTCAAATATTACAATCAAAATGATCAAAATTAATTTCCTCAAATAGCACTTTTGCTTTTTTCTATCCCTATCGAGTTATTCAATAAAATCAAGAAATTCCTTCTAGTTAATTTTTTCTTTGGTTTTTCGCAATCATAACAATTTAATAAAAATATGGATTCCTATTTAATTTTAGTTAACAAACTATTATTAACGAACATTTTTTCATATTTAATATTATAAATCTAACCATATTTGTCTGGAAAAATTGACCATCTTTAACAAAATAGTGCATGTTGCGGAGCAGCAAAAATGAAAACTTTTAATAAGTTTGTTGGTTACACAGGTGCTCTGAAATGTATCCATTCATTTTCAGCTTACTATGAGTTAGAAATAACAACACTATTCTGGACTTCCATTGTCTATATTTTAGTTTAATTGAATAAACACAACGTTTCAATTGCTATTGAATCTGCAATCGTCTTCAGGTGAATACTAACAAACTTAAAGACTACGGTAACTTATATACTAATACAAAGTTAGTGAAGCGATCAAGTGTACAAAGTTAATGAAGGGGACGTTACCGTAAACTAAGATTAGTCAGGCGTCTAATTAAGGATTTCCACACATTGTTAATCTCTACGCTGGGTTGACTAAAGACATTCTTGTTGTTTTCGATAAACGCTGCTTCTTTAAATTTTCTTTGTACCAGTGCTCTTCTCGGTCTATAATTCTTGCCTCCCACCATTTCATTTTGTGATGTTTTTCCCATGAGTGTTGGGCAATGCCGGATTTCAAAGTCTCTCCTCTCTGCGTATGGGTTTTATGTTACTTCAACCTGATATCTAAGGGTCTTTTAGTTTCCCTACGTATGACTGGCCGCATTCACATGGGACTTTGTAGATGCAATTCTTGGAGTCACGACTGTTGTCTGGTCTCAGTTTTGGAGATCATGCTACCAATAGTTTTTGATAATCTGAATACCGTGTTAATGTCATAATTTCTTCCTATCCGTTTTATTTTCTCAGATAATCCTTTGATATATGGAATGCTGAGTAGTGTCTTGGATTTTCTTCGGTCATGGCTGGTTGGTTCTTAGAGAGTTGTAAAGCAGTTTCTACCACTCGTTTCAGGTAACCATTTTGTTTAAGGTCTCTTCTGATGTTCTTAGATTTCTTCTTGTAGTCCTACCTCTGTATTACATAGTCTGTGAGCTCTGTCGACTAAAGATTTAATAACCTTTTCTTTATTGTTCCACTGTGATTGGAGTCGTAATTCAGATATTCGCCGGTATGAGTTGGCTTTCTGTAAACTGATGTCACAATATCCTCATTGTTTCTTTTTGCAAGGACGTTCAAGATGGTAGTGAGTATTCCTTTCTTTCTCCATGGTGAATTTGATGGATGGCTTAATGTTGTTCAGGTGGTTTAGAAAATGGTCTAGCTGACGGTCGCCATGGTTCCAAATTATGAACGTATCGTCTACATATCTGAGCCATAATTTTGGTTTAAATCTCGCTTTTTCAGTGTGGACCTCGAACCAGTTCTTGTAGATGTTGGCGGTTACGGTGAGAGAGACGAACCCATAGAAAGACCGTCGTCTTGTGCAAAGAATTCGTCCTTTAATTGGAAATATGAGTTTCTGAGGCAGCATTGTAGAAGTTCCATTATCTCCTTAACCGGTAGCAAATTCTATTATGTAATTCCTGTCCTCTAGCACTTCTTCTGAATAATTTCTAAAGATTCTTCAACCGGAACATTAGAGTAGAGGCTTTCTACATCGAAGCTGACAAAACGATCTCGTTTTTTAGTTCTAAGACTCAAGAATTTCTACAAAATGTCTCGAATCCTTCACAAACGATGGGCTGCCATCTTGAAGTGGTCGTAGAATTGGAAGTAAGAACTTGGCTAGTTGGTATGTGGGTCCATAACCAGAGCTAGTTATTGGTCGAAGTGGCATGTTGTTTTTATGTATTTTGGTAATCCATATAAATGCGGTGGTTTGCTGTGATGTGGCGTAAGAGTTGTCCTTATTCTTATTCTTCGTATTTCTTCAATATCTGGAAGACCTTCCTCTCCATGCTGGAAGTGGGATCTTTCTTCAAGCGTCGGTAGTTCTCTCTTGTCGTAGAATAAAAAAATACATAAAGACAACATGTCGCTTCGACCAATAACTAGCTCTCGTTATGGACCCACATACCAACTAGCCAAGTTCTTACTTCCTCTACTCTAATGTTCCGGTTGAAGAATCTTTAGAAATTATTCAGAAGAAGCTGCTAAAGGACTAGGAATTACATAATAGAACTTTGCTACCGGTTAAGGGGATAATGAAACTTCTACATTGCTGCCTCAGGAACTCATATTTCCAATTAAAGGACGAATTCTTTGCACATGACGACGGTCTTCCTATTGGTTCGTCTCTCTCACCGGTAATTGCCAACATCTACATGAACTGGTTCGAGGTCCAAGCACTGGAAAAAGCGAGTTTTAAACCAAAATTATGGCTCAGATATGTAGACAATACGTTCATAATTTGGAACCATGGCGACCGTCAGCTAGACCTTTTTCTAAACCACCTGAACAACATTAAGCCATCCATCAAATTCACCATGGAGAAAGAAAGGAATACTCACTACCATTCTTGGACGTCCTCGCAAAAAGAAACAATGAGGATATTGTGACATCAGTTTACAGAAAGGCAACTCATACCGGCTAATATCTGAATTACAATTCCAATCACAGTGGAACAACAAAGAACGGGATTATTAAATCTTTAGTCGACAGAGCTTACAGACTATGTAATACAGAGGTAGAACTACAAGAAGAAATCAAGAACATCAGAAGAGACCTTAAACAAAATGAGTTACCCGAAACGAGTGGTAGAAACTGCTCTACAACTCTCTAAGAACCAACCAGCCATGACCGAAGAGAAACCCAAAACACTACTCAGCATTCCATATGTCAAAGGATTATCTGAGAAAATAAAACGGATAGGAAGAAATTATGACATTAACACGGTATTCAGATCATCAAGAACTATTGGTAGCATGATCTCCAAAACTAGACCAGACAACAGTCGTGACTCCAAGAATTGCATCTACGAAGTCCCATGTGAATGCGGCCAGTCATACGTAAGGGAAACTAAAAGACTCTTAGATATCAGGTTGAAGGAACATAAAACCCATACGCAGAGAGGAGAGACTTTGAAATCCGGCATTGCCCAACACTCCTGGAAAAAACATCACAAAATGAAATAGTCGGAGGCAAGAATTATACACCGAAAAGAGCACTGGTACAAGAGGAAATATAAGAAGCAACGTTTATCGAAAACAACAAGAATGTCTTTAGTCAACCCAGCGTAGAGATTAACAATGTGTGGAAACCCTTAATTAGACGCTTGACTAATCTTAGTTTACGGTAACGTCCCCCTTCATTAACTTTGTACACTTGATCGCTTCACTAACTTTGTATTAGTATATAAGTTACAGTAGTCTTTAAGTTTGTTAGTATTCACCTGAAGACGATTGCAGATTCAATAGCAATTGAAACGTTGTGTTTATTCAATTAAACTAAAATATAGACAATGGAAGTCCAGAATAGTGTTATTATTTCAAACATAACATTGTCTAAACCATTCAAACTTACTATGAGTTAGTTTTGTCAAATCTGAAATGTTATGCCAAAATGCTTAAACTACACATTGACAGAATTCTCCAACGTAAATGTTCAATAACCACCTTCTTGTGTTAAACATTGTATTATTCTACTTTTCACAGATTGCATTGCTCTTTGTATTTTAAGGAAAATATTTTCGCAAAAGTAAATCCTACAGGTCAGTCACCTGGATCTAATTTTTGAAGTCTTATGAATGAAAAGGAATGTAGCTTATGGCGTTGTAAAATTGTTTGTATTAGGTACATAGTATCAAAACCCAATTCCATTGACGCTATTCGTATTCAAGCTTGAAAATATTCTCATTGTAAAGAGATTAATCATTGTCAGTTGGTGGTTTCATTCTCGTTATGAGTCTACTTACTTTTCCAAAATGTATACAATTGAAATTTTTTTATATGTGAAAACTTCCCCGTGTCATTTCTTGTAAATTTGGATATTTGAAATTAATCTCACCGACAGTTTACTGAATAACTTTATGACACATGTCATGAATTATAAACAAGTCTAAAATCACTTCGTTTGGATAGTTTTGCATTTTTAAATCAAATTTATGAAACAATTAGCTTAGCACAACCCTTGAGGACATCAAACTCTCATATATCAATGTAGTTGCTATAGTTTTTGTAAATGATAATAGTTGTAAAAAATAGTAATGTTAGGTTTGTTTTTATAGTTTTGTGCTCGATATTAATTTTAAAAGAATAATTAATAAACGCTGTCAATTTATATTAAGCTTCTCACAAATTTATTATGATAGGTTGAATAAATTAATACAAATCAAATCTATACGACAAAATGCAATTTGTTGCACCCAATTTAAATTGATCAGTTTATTTTACGTTTGATAAGAATATAATTACCTGGAACAGTTCAGATCCAGCAACTCATCTTCTGACACCATATCAAAAAGATTCGTTTCCTTTGGTAGATTCCCGGTCCTATAATGCATATTTTACCATTAATAAATTTCTACTACAATAAATTAGAAAGACAGGAAGTAATTAATCTTTTAGTATTTTAATTTCAAATGTTGATTGAAACCATAATAAGCTCAAAACTGTTTTTTACCATTACAATTAAATTTACTTCCGACCATTAGTAATTAATTAAAAATCAAACCAAAACGTAAAAACATAGGTAGGTAATTATAAAGTAATGTCACATATATGTTATTTATTTAAGTTAACAATCTACTAATACACATACACTACTTACTTTTATAAAATTGTGGATCAGCAAAAAGTTGAATGGAAGTCTGTTGATGCACAACTTCTAGAACTAAAACAATAATCTCATGATTAACTTTTCTAATTGAAATATGTATGTCTCTTTTATGCCCTTAGAAAATGTAGCAAAATACAAATTTTAACATAAAATAAACGTATGTCAATGGAAAATACATTATTTTACAAAATTTTAATGAATTATAGATTAAAATTTGAAGTGTGAGTTAAAAGTACGAAAGTGATTAAATAAAAATGAAGCATGATAAGAAAGCGCAGGGGATGTTGCATTTTTCTGAATTTTTTATCGCTAGTTTATGTGTTATAATATTGATCAAAACCACAAAGTACGCTTTCTTTATATCAAACTTACATTTTTATCAATCACTTTATTATTCAAATTTATATTTTACTATTTAGTTCACACAGCTACAAAATAGTATTGTTTTAGATTTTATCCCCAATCACATTTTAAAAGAACTTATACCCACGCTTGTGAAGCGTATTAACCAAGTATTCACTAGTGGAATAAAATACTACATAAGTAAAAATGGAAGAATAATAATTTAATACAAATCTTTTGAAATTTATTATAAATAAATTATTTTAAAAATTAAGTTTTAAACAATAATAACAATAATTAATGGAAACTCACGTGGCGAACTGTTTAAAGATTTTCCAATTCTTCTTTTCCTGCAACATAATAAATTGTCGGTTATTGTTTTATTAATTATAAACGATCATAGAATCAGAAATTAGATTAAAGAAACGTAAAAGGATGATATCAGAATATAGTTTATAATTTATTGAATAAGTGTCGAAACAGGTAGGTATACCTCTAGGTAATTCTAATATTCTTAATAGTAATACAAAATATGTATTTGCAATAAAATTAATAACAGTATTGTTTGTGACAAGTATCTAATTAGCTCTAGGCATAAATGAAAATATAAATTTTACCTTAAACAGTTCGATATCCGAAAATTCGTCTTTTGATGGTGGAAGGCATACATCAACGGCAGATAGATAACACATATGGTTTCAACGAATCTAGACTGCTGGTGGGATTGCATTCTTCGTTTGTTCTATAGAAAACCAATATGTAATAAAGATTGGATTAATTATATTAATTTGTTCTACAATGTAAATGATGTTAAAACATTTTGAAGAAGAATTCAATACTAACATCATACTAATATCAACTAAGAAGTTACAAAAATTTAAAAAACTAAAAAAATAAAACTTATCGCTACATTACCTAGATTACCTTTGTTACGACTTTCTCATTTCTGTTGTTAGCCTCATTTCATGTCGCTAGTATGAGGAAATTGGTGAAAAACTGAAAGAAAAACATAATTCAAATAGTGTAGGTAATGATTCAATTATTCGAATTTAATTGTTTAAAAGAAAATGAAATAAATCGTGATCAATTAAAATTTAAATACCTTTACAGATTCGATTGTAGTTGACTCGGTGTTGCATAGACTTTGGTATCAAATAGTGTTCCAACGAAGATTTTCTTGAAACAGACACGTCTTTATGTAGGTATATGAAACTTTTGTTACTAATTTAAAATTTATTGACTAATTACATATTAACATTAACATTTTTATTAGAGTAACGCATACAGATTCTCATTTGTTACTTCGATTTCCCTTGCATTGATAGGCATTTCTTTCTGACACATTTACCGAAATTGCAAATGTGTTTTCTTTCTATATACAATTTAGTTGATATGGAGACTTCAATGTAAGTTTTTGCTATTGTTAAAGACTGCCATCCACCGTGCTGTTTAATTGTTGTGATCTCAACACTCTTATTTGCTAGTAAGGTCTCATGCGGTGGTCGATAGTTTCAAAAACAAACAATTTTGAAAGGTACCTTTGCTGTAATGTATTAATTCCAACTGCTTGCATTGTAGATCTTCCATCTATGTATTTTGTAAGAAGAATCTGAGGTGTAGCAACCCTTTCGGACGTAGCTAAATGTATTTCTTACACAGGCTCACAGCATTGACACAAAATTCTTCTTGATAATGGTGAACTTGCGTAAAATGTTTGTTTTGGTATAAGGCATTCACACCAACAGATATGAGTCTATCTTGTACGTCATCATTGTTAATTGAACACATGCATGTACCTCCCATTATTGTAATACAACCTAAAATAGTTCAAAAGTTATGCCTAATATTATCAAAAGAGTTAAAGTTTATCTTAATCATCAAATATTGTTCATCAGTAGCACCTAACAGAAAATTTTCAATGTGTTTTTTTCAACACTTTTGATTTATTTACTTCATATTCTTTAGTAACTTTTAAGAAAAACTTTAATTTGACAAGTTCTTGTGAACTTTCAATACTTTGCTCCACCTTTAAGAAGCTTGGTACTTTTTCTTGATATTTAAAAAAAATGTGAGGGCAGGACTTTCTCATTGATTACGCTTACTTCTCTCCACTCTTGTTGAATTCAGAGAATTCTTATTCTGTTCTTGTAATAAGCTCCGAGTTGTTTCTGGGTTTTATAGAAGATTTCTTGATGAGGAATAGCCTCAACTTTTTCTATTTTTGACACTTTTCGAGTAAAATTAAACAACAAAAACAATGTATGAATGTAAGCTTGCGGCTGTTGTCACTAAGATTATTATCTTCCGGGTTAAGCCGTGTTCGTTAACAAAACAATCTTAGGAATTTCGCATCATATAGCTCTCTGCATTTTCCCTGAATCTCGGAAGGACATTTTTGTGATTTTATTATTTGATTATTTATTAAATATACTAAGTGACATAGAAAGAAGAACACCCAGTAATAATAAATATTTTATAAATTTTTTTGGGAATATATTTGTTTATATTAAGATAAAAACGATCAGTTTTTCAGCCATATTGCCCTAGCGGTTATTTTGTTAACTTCATTCAAAAACATTTACGATTAAGTAGCCCTAAAACAATGAATTAAGCATTTGTAAGTACAGTTGTCATTTAAACGATTTAAATTGCATTTAAAAAAGCTTCTTTAATTCAATTACAATGCATCTAGTGCGAAGACGCCATAATTTTCGGCAATTAAGCGAGTTTGATAGGGGTAGAATTGTGGGATTGCGTGAGGCTGGTTTGTCTATGACAGATATAGCCGCTAGAACGTAACGGAGTTTAAACACTGTGGCAGTCTGTGTTCGGGCATGGAACCAAGAGGGCCGTACACGAAGAGCGAGAGATACAGGACGTTGTCGAAGAACCACAAAACGCGAAGATCGCCGTCTTAGACTACTGGCTTTACCGGACCGCTTCTCTTCTACACGGGCGATTGCGGACCAGTGGTTTGTAGAACATGGAAGACCGATTGGGATGCGAACCGTTTATAGAAGGATAAGAACCTTTGGGCTCTTTTCATACCGTCCCCTTTTTGTGCTACCACTGACTCCAGAGCATCGACGTTATCGTCTAGCGTGGTGTAGAGAACGGGCAAATTGGGACCAAGAATGGAATTCAATTGTCTTTAGTGATGAATCCAGATTCTGTTTGGGTATGCATGACGGTCGTGCAAGGATGAAAGACAAGATCCTCAATTTTCTGTGAATAGGCATGTGCACCACACAGTTGGAGTTATGGTATGGGGAGCTATTGCTATTGGAAGTAGGTCACATTTGGTCTTCATTAGAGGTAACATAACTGCTGCGTAAGGCTACATCCAGGAGGTCGTAGACCCCATATTGTACCTTATGTTCAGACCATCCCCAACAGCACATTCCAACAAGACAACGCACGACCTCATGTTGCTAGGGTTTCTTTGGCTCATTTTGAGGCCAATCAAATTGCTTTGTTGTCTTGGCCACCAAGATCTCCCGATATTTCGCCCATCGAGCACGTCTGGGATATTATGAGAAGAAGATTACTCAATTTACCTCACCCTGCACAAACTCTAGCGGCTTTGCAGCATCAGTTACAGATAGCATGGGATGAGATACTTCAAGAAGAAATCGATCACCTCATTAGAAGTATGCCCAGATGTGTTAATGAGTGCACAAGACATCGTGGTGGAGCAACACATTAAGATTTTTGAAGAAGTTAACAGTTTAATTTTTATCAAATTGTGATCATTTACTAATCTAATTGGTATACACTAGTATACCAAAAATTGTTCAAATAAATTTATTATTACTGGGTGTTCTTCTTTCTATGTCGCTTAGTATAATAATTTGAAATTTCGATTGTGGATAGGTGAGTTGTTCTTCGACGAGCGTTAATACATAAATTATTTTAAAACAATTAAGTTTTAAACAAGTAGCAATAATATATAAAAAAATAATAAAAATAATTAATGCAAGCTCACGTGACGAACTGTGTAAAGATTTTCCGATTCTTCTTTTTCCTGCAACATAATAAATTAGTTACTGTTTTATTAATTATAAACGATTATAGAATCAGAAATTAGATTAAAAAAAGGTAAAAAGGATGATATCAGAATATAGTTTATAATTTATTGAATAAGTGTCGAAATAGGTAGGTAGCCTATACAGGGTGTCCATCGGGAACGCCATTGATAGATTATAGAAAAACTGCAAATGGGAAAATTTGAAAATTTGGTAGTATACTAACATTGACAGAGGCACTTCCCTAAAAATATTTTCAAGATGGTGACACTTCCGGTTATACTCGGAAGTGTGTGTCAACTTGCTTATTTTAAATGGAACACCCTATATATAATTTTATTTTTGAATTTTGCCCAAAATTCTAGACACATTTTGTGTATACTGTCCTATACCTAAGTCTAACTGTTTTGGACTTATTTTAAATTTTATGTCAAAATGACGTTTTGTGGTCTAAACAAAATTATAAAATTTTCCTATACTAATGCCTTTATTATTTAATTGAAATAGGTTTCCTTGTAGTAGGGGACCTATTTTGTGGACTATGTCAATATTATGATAATAAATTATTACAAGCGATCAAAAAAAGGATTAAAATTAAATTCAAGAACACGTCAAAAGTCATTTTTAAATGCAAGCACTATGTTTTTATAGCTTTATTTTATTTAGCATCAAAATAAAGTTGACTTTGTACAAGGTTGTCTATTCAAAAATTCATGGTTTTCAAAATATTGACAATTTAACTTTTTTTTGTTGCACAAATGCTATTGTATTTCTTTTAATATGAATGGTTACTCCTAGTTGGCCATGATGGCGTTAGAAAACAATCATCTGTCAAGGATATGTCAAACTGTTAAAATTTTCAATAATCATGCCGGGACGCTGAAATTATACAAACGAAGATTACTTAAAGTTATTTATTATTTATGGAGAATGTGATAAAGTTATATTAAGAACTATGTTACAGTTAACTATACCGACTATGAGTGTTAAAGTGTATATCGTTACCAAAGCGATAATGATTGAAACACACGTGTGTCGATAAAGCCAGGTGTTCTTTCGTTGCGTGTGTAATACTGTACAAGTAATTATTTGGCTTTATCGACACCGTGTGTTTCAAGCATAATAAGTTATCGCTTTGATAACGATATGCACTTTAACACTCACAGTCAGTACAGTTAACTGTTGGAATTTCTTAGTTTGATACACACAGTTTGACATATCCTTGACAGATGATTGTTTTCTAACGCCATCATGGCCAACTAGGAATAACCATTCATATTAAAAGAAATTAATAGCATTTGTGCAACAAAAAAATTTTAAATTGCCAATATTTTGAAAACCATAAATTTTTGAATAGACAACCTGTACAAAGTTAACCTTATTTTTTTATGCTAAATAAGATAAAATTATAAAAACATAGTTCTTGCATTTAAAAAAATGACTTTGACGTGTTTTTGAATTTAATTTTAATCCTTTTTTTTGATCGCCCTGTATTAATTTATTATCAAAATATTGACATAACCCACTAAAATAGGTACCCTGCTACAAGAAAACCTATTCAAATTAAATAATAAAGGCATTAGTATAGGAAAATTTTATAATTTTGTTTAGGCCTGAAAACCTCATTTTTGACATAAAATTTAAAATAAGTCCAAAACAGTTAGATTTAGGTATAGGACATTATACACAAAATGTGTCTACAATTTTGTGCAAAATCCAAAAATAGAATAATATATTGGATGTTCTATTTAAAATAAGCAACTTGACACCTACTTCTGTATAACCGGAAGTGTCACGAGCTTGAAAATATTTTAACGGAACTGGCCCCGTTGATGTTAGTATACTACCAAATTTTCAAATTTTTCCCATGTACAGTTTTCTTATAATCTATCGATGGCGTTCCCGGTGGGACACCCTGTATATGTAATTCTAATTTTCTTAATAGTAATACAAAATATGTCTTTGCAATCAAATTAATAACAGTTTTGTTTGTAATAAGTATCTAATTAGTTCTAGGCATGAATGAAAATATGTGTTTTACCTTAAACAGTTCGAAAATTCGTCTTTTGATGGTGGAAGGCATAAATCAACGGCAGATAGATGACACACCTTGTTTCAACGAATCCATACTGATGACGGGGTGGCATTCTTTGTTTGCTCTATAGAAAACCAAAAGAAAGATTGAATTAATTAAATTAATTTGTTCTAAAGCGTAAAAACTTGAAAATTTTAGAAGATAGAAATGATAATGAAATTTTATATGAATGTTGGAAAGAGGTACAATTGCAAAGAACAAAGCTTGGAAAAGAAGAGAGAAGAGCATATTATAGACGAGGGGGTTACGCTACAGAAGGATGAAAAAGAGATAACACAAAGGGACAAGCACTACAAAAGCAAGAAATAGAATGATGACAATAGAAAAACAAAGTATATATAACACAAAATACAAATACATAATGGTGAAAGGATACCAAAATATATTACAAGAGGATTGAACATAAAAGAAAATGCATGGTAAAACGAGGAGCATGAAAACAAATATTAGAGAGAAGATGAAGAAAGAATGTGTAGGATGTGTGGAAAAATTAGGAGAATGTAGAGCATATGGTAGAGGAGAGTAGAGAAATAAGGACTGAGGAGTGATAAGGGAAGTTCTGCTTAGGAGAGAATGGAGAGGCCACAAAATGGTTGAAAGAAATATAACACAAAAGAAGAAGGATGGAAGAAAGGAAAAGAAATACAATAAAAACATGCAACTGAGGAAAGTGACGTGGTTAGAGAACAGAAAGATAAAATAAGTTGATATTGTGCGGAGATTGTTGTGTTAATGTGGTTTAGTTTTTAGTTAATATTTAAATGTAGATACAACCGAATAAATTCGTTAATTTTAAAAAACAAATAGAGCTTGATTGATTGATTGATTATTAAATAAGTGTCAAAATAGGTAGGTATATAGGTAACTAGTAATACAGAATATGTCACCAATTTAATAACATTTGATTTGTCTTATCTAATTAATTCTAGGCATAAATAAAAATATGGATTTTACCTTGAACAGTTCGATATACGAAAATTCGTCTGTTGGTGGTGGAAGGCACAAATCACTGCAGATAAACTACACACGTGGTTTCAACGAATCTAGACTGCTGTTGCATTCTTAGTTTGCTCTATAGAAAATCAATAATAAAGATTGGATTCATTATATTAATTTGTTCTACAACGTAAAAGATGTAAAAACGTTAAAATTTTGAAGAAGAATTCAATACTAATCATATTAATGTCAACTAAGAGGTTACAAAATTTTTAAAAACTATAAACAATAAAACCTATCGTTACATACATTACCTTTGTTATAATTTCCTCATTTCTGATGTTATCGTCATTTCATGTCGCCAGTATAGAAAAATTGGTAAAAAACTAAAAGAAAAACATAATTAAAATAATGTAGGTAATGATTTAATTAGTCAAATTTAATTGTTTAAAGAAAACTAATGAAATAAATCGTGATCAATTAAAATTTATTTTGTAATACATAATACCTTCACTGATTCGATTGCAGTTGACCCGGTGTTGCATAGACTTTGGTATCGAATAGTGATCCAACGAAGATTTTCTTAAAACAGACACCCCCGATCTCTTTGCTGCACACCTTGTAAAATTCAACACAATTTTATTAATTAAATGCGTTGGATATTAAACTATTACCAAGTAAAATTAAAATGTGCATGAATTAATTTAGGTATATTTAATTTATTTTTCCAATTCACGTCTTTATGTATATGGAACTTTGTTACTAATTTAAAACATATTTATTTTGTACCTACATTTTTTTTATATAAAACTCTATGTAATTATTAATTTTTAAAAATCACATGCACAGATTGATATGCAGAAAAACGGAACTTATAGTTCAAACGATTACGGAATGGAAATGAACAAAAATTAATCTGAACCAATCTAGACATTAAATGATAAAACTTACATTACCTCAATTAATTCGTCGATTACTCCCAATTGGTTCTGTTTTTGAATTTGAGTTGAAGTAGTAATCTAACAGGAAATATCTGGAGTGGTAAAAAGTGACGTCTCTTTGATCTCCTTCTTCAACATCTTGAAAAATTAAGCATAATTTTAGTAAATGAATAAGTACGACTTTTGACTTTTTTATTATACATGATTATCGCAAAAACTATATTTATAAAATATTAATAGGTGGTTCCTCCTAAATGGTGGTTGAGTAACAAAAACGAATGGTCTTATTAGCACATATGTGCCAACGTGTTCGACCAAACTTGCATGGGCTTTATTGAGTCTAATTGTAATTAATAAAACCGCGTAAGTCACACAAGTTAAAATAAATCATCAAAATGATGATTTAGTCAGTTAAAATTAAAATTCAATAAACTATATAAAACACACAGGTGTTTATAGCGAACGAACGACTAAAGATCAAGCCCTCTCAAGTTTAGGCGAAACGTCAGCATATGTACTTACCTATCTTATACAAAACATTTTTAAAAGGGCATCTAGGTAAGTACATACCAGTTGACGACAGAAACTCACACCCTGTAAGGTTTTATTACTTCGGATAGAAATTTAAAATTTGCACATAAATAAAAGATTGTATATTGTTTTTGAATTGTATTGTGTTTAAAAAAATTAAAAATTATTATTTAATTAAAAAATATAGTCTATATCTTAAAACTCAGAAGTTATAACTACTTCCGTTCAAAACGAAAGTTTTTAGTATTGAAAATTTAGAAAATTTGTAGTTTTGCATAGGTAGTATGCGAACGTCTTAAAGTTTTTGGCATAAACAATAAAAATTACTTTCTGTTGTCACCCAGTATAGAGCAACCTTTTCTGAAAGGCTTATAATTTTAGAACAAAAACTACAAACTCAGAAAACTATAAGTACCTACTGCGTAATTTTCTTCAATTTTTATTGTAGCCCGAACTTATTCAGAATAGATATAGGTAGTTGTTTAAACTTATTCGTAAAATAACGGCCACGGAAGTTTATTGGAACTCTCAAATTTACACAAACCTATGATTTAAGCATCCGAGCAATAATTAGTAATTTGAGAATTAAAAATTGGGCGGGATTATTTAGTTTTCATTATTAGAACGTTTTAATTATGATTAAGTAGTAAAATTAAAATAATTAAGTTGCATTTCGAAAGTTCGAGATAGAAATAGTATTTCACTTTGTGAGCAAACAACTTCAAATGAAACGAATGATGAAATGTCTGTTTTAAAATAAACTGCGCAGTCCAGTTTGGGTAGGTACGTTACGTGTAAGCGCCACCCTGCTAATTAATAGTGGCAGGAACGTATTAAGGTAAAAAAATTTTAAAACCAATATTACTTACCATTTACATACTGTTAAATTTTGCTTTAATATCAGTTCGAAAATAAATGGAATTAAGATTTAAACTACCTATAGATCCGAAATCAGAATTGATCTTGTTTATAGGTACATTTTCTCTTTTTTTTTCTTATTTTTACTTTCAATATTTTAATGAAAACTCAAAATTTGTTAAAAGCTTTGGTTAGCGATATTATCCAACCAATATATAGTGTTGTGACCAGTAAAGTCCAGATTATCATAATTTTATCGAAGAAACTTACTAGAAAACGTTTTTTTGCAGTTCCTTAAAATAATTTAATTGTTTGTTTACTCTTCTCGTAAATGTACATAGGTTATATAACATTTACTTAATGTTTCTATAAGCAATTCTAAAGAAATGGTTAATTAGTCAAAGAAACAGAGGATACAATAAATAGTACAGATAGATAGACATAGAAGAAAAAATAAGATGTGATATTTGTTTTATCTTCAGCGTTATCTTACATAAACAGTAACTAAAATGTGAACTGCAGAAAGTACAGAACTGAAAAACAAACTAATACGTTACTGAACTATCCCCGCTACAAGCATTTCAGGTTGACTGCTTCGAAGAGTTCTATTGGCACCAGCTCTATAAAGAGCTTTCAACCAATCACACATCGAAACGAAATTCTTGGGGATCTTCGCCGTGGAACGATATACGATTGGTCACAACAAGTTGTAAATGAAAGAACGCGAACCCTTTCTGATAAATACTTCTTCTATAAAGAACCAAAACACCAATACAGGACTAGACTACATGGTAAATTTTTGATGTCCCCTGACGACACTTTGGAATAATTTGTTGCAAGGGTTATAAGGAATGGATTTTTCTTTGTCCAATTTTTGTATTTAAAAAGATTGCACTATGTTGTAAAAAAGGGACTACAAACATTTGCGAAGATACAATTAAATTTTTTAATTCGGATGCATTTAATTTCAAATCCAAACTTCTTGATAACCTTAAATTTAAATTTAATTTAATTTTATTCTTAAATATATATAGGTATAATAATTCAATGCAATAAATTGTTGGATAATGCATGTGAGTGAAACCAATTAATTGAGAAAATTATACATTTCTAGGTACTGAAAAATGAGAAGTGAATAAAACAAGAACATTCAAGTTGCAGCTGGATTTCTGAAGGAAGTTTGGAACTTCCAGAATCACGTGAACTACAAGTTCATATATGAAAACCCAAATTTGTATTAAATGTACCTATGTAAGTACATAAGTAGGTACCAATCAGATGCCAAAAATCTTAAAACTGTTATATAAAAATTAGGATTTAATTTCAAATATTTATTTCAATAAAACGGTGGGCGAGATACTAAAAACTACAAGGTTAATAAACTATAAAAATGTTTAAATTATTTGGATTTATAAACATTAACATGAGATGCTAAGATGGTGAAAATCTTGAAGTTACTAAATGAAAAATGAGAAATTAATAAGAAAATTATAGATACTGAAAACTACCAGGTTAATGAACCAAGATTATTCAAAGTGTATGGTGGGTTCCAGAATTCGTTGGGAAAATCATATTTTTCCAAACTTTAACATTAAAATTAGGTAGAAGGTAAATTTGAGTAAGTGAAAATCAACCAAATTACTTAAGTCTGGATTTAATTTGAATTTAGGTTAATTTGATGTGATATGATTCATGGTGTGAAATTCAAGATAAAATAGGTGCCTACGTTGAAACTGAAAACTATAACAATTGCACAATTAACGTAACGTTTGTATCTATAGGAAAATGCAGAAGCTTCATTATAAAAAATGCAAATTTTCGGCAACGCGCATTCGTTACGTTATTGAAAATGTAAGCAACAGTTAAAATTGTAAAGTTATGGCATGCTCAAGATTTAAACTCAAAGAAAGCCGACATCCGACTTACCTTATAAACAAGCACGATGTGGAATTTTCCAACCGCCATGATGATTGTATGTGCCGTGTAAAATTTTTAAAACACCAATTCCAGGGTTATTACAGTTTAAATCTTGTATTAACAATAAACATTAAATTACCTTCTTGCAGTCACAAAATTAATGCAAAATTTTAAATAAATAAATGGATTTGACCGAAATAAATGCTATATTCAAACACTTTTGTAGTTAAATAAAAGACGCTTCACCCCTAACGCAAACCAAGCTCGCCCCTCTACTTAAACTCTATATTCGCGATTTGATTGGTACTTTCGGGCACCTAATTTAAATCGACCAATAGCATTCCTAAGCACATTAAAATACGTTAAATCTTGAAGAATTCAAAATTGATATAGGTGCCAAGTCATTCTCAAGGTAAAATCATATAGAAGTATAAAATAGTAGAGTAATTTTCTGTAGTAGGTATTTTACTCCAAACATTTTCTTTGTTTTCGGTACAGAATAAAATTTAATTCACATCAGGAATATTTGTAAATCGTTTTATTAGAAACTGAAAGCATTGTTCTCACTTGAATTAAATGAATTAAAAACAGTTAAAAAGCTTAATTCACTGAAGTCAAAATGAAAATTTAATTTAATTTAGGGTCTGTTTCTAAATTCGACTGTGTGAAATCTGTTGTAAACAATAACTACAAATTCAATTATTTTGAACACGGTTAAATAATACTGAAACTTGTAAACGGCAATCCAATATTTATTTTAAAACGGTTTATAACGCAGGGAAAAACTTATTAATTAACCGGCTTCAAAACGAAAAATGTGACAAAACAAAACTAACTGCTATAGGTACCTAGGTACATTAACAATAAAACAAAATTTACTATTTACTGTAATTGTTACGTTGGTAACGTACATTTTATCGTTAACCCCTTTTACTTTTACAATGCTTTTATTGAAAATCCTAAAAAAGAAGTTGATGGCTTTGGTAGTTTTAATTGCAGACCTTTTTCTCTAATTTTAATTCAAAAACCGTTAATGTGCAAAAAATAGTGGTTTAACAGATTTCTAATACTTAATAAGCTTTTTGTAGCTTATTATTAAAGGTACAATAAGTAACTTTTTCTACAAGCGCTACTAAAAATTGAAATTTTTACCCGGCATACTGCAATTAAAAATGTAATATTATATAGCGGCGAATTAAAAGTAAATCACGTGGTTTACTTTTAACACTAGCATCAAAATGAAATGACAGTCTTTGTCAAAATGAAAATTTTGGAGCAATGAATTTTGGTTTATTCTTTTTAAGTTTATATACCTACTTATTTTCTGAACGCGTGATGATGAGAGTTCTTTAGGCAACACACAATTCTCTCCCTCTTTTACTTGTGCAACTAAACTAACTTTATAATTCAAGGTGGAAACTCGGAATTCAGATTTTATTAACGAAAAAGCTACAAATTATTTATGTATCCTATTTGGAAAAATTGAATGTACAGTTGTAACAATTGGTAATAGTTAGCCCATATGAAGAAATATCGTTGACCTGCAAGTTATAGAACTTTCAGAGGTAGGGTAATTATTTAAAGTAGCGGGTACTAAAAATTGTTGTTGGGCTGCTCATCAAAACCGTTGGAAGCAGCAGGGCAATTATCTGAAATAATTTGAAAAGCAATTCTTTTCTTGTTTTCAAGGGGTCTTCCAAATATCCTTCGGCGACGTTTGAACTTTTCCAACCACCATGTCGTTTAATTGTGGTTAAATTTGCCCCAGAATCTGCTAATAAGCTAGCGGACGTCCGACGGAAACAGTGGCCCGTATAAAGTTCACTATTCGGCAGTTTCAGAAATTCTGCTATATTTGCAGGCATCTTCCCAAAGGTATTAATACCCACTGGTTGTATGGTACACTTATTGTCTGTGTACTTTATACTTACGATATAAGTTAATGTAAGCTTCAGTAATGATAGTAAACGTTCTTGAAACTCTAGTTTTACTGTCTGGAATGTTTACGACTAGTGTACTTCCTAAATCTTCAATATTGCTTAATGTCAGCTGATAAATATCTTCACGGCGGCAAGCGCCTAGTATGCCCATTATAGCAGCAACTTTGAACATTAAGTACTTATTATCTGGTGCCTCACCAATAAACTTGTTAATATTTTCTCGGGTGAACATTTTTGATTTTTCTTCTCCTTTGCGCTTCAAGAACGCAAAGAGTTTATAAGATTTACCGATGTCGTGATTAGTTGTGACATTCAACATTGCCTTGATCATAGAAAAATGTGCCCAAAGTATAGAAGATTTCTATATTTTGAAATGTTCCTCGAAGTAAACTAACATAACACTTTCGTTATATTTTCCTACAACATTCTTTTGGGCGCACCACTTTTGAAAGCGCTGAAACGCTAATTCATATTGTTGCTTGGATTTAGTGGGCAACAAATCTAATGTTGCTCTACTAGCAGCTTCTACTATTTCTATTGGAATTTCTTCACTATCTTAAATTTCACGAATCTAATATTCGCAACTGTCAAACAATAAGCGAACTTGATTGTTTTGTAAATGTCACAGACTGCCTGATTTTTTCGGTAATCTTTAAACTTTTTATACATTTAGCTGTTTTCAATAGTGGCGTTTGTAGAAAAATGTTGTATGATATACGTGTTAAAAGTGATTTTATTTTGCGAGTGGGGAGATTGCGGAACGAGAACGAGCGCAACACATATATTATAAATAACTATTATACCTAGTCAATAGTACAATGCCATACAATTTTTAGATGAGGGAGACGGGTTGAATCTCTAGTGTCCATTTTAAAGGCGGCGTTTTGTCAAACTTCTGGTTGTTTATTAGATTTCAAACGGAAAAATAAACTCTGACATGACTTTTATGAGCGGGCTTGTTACTTTTTTAAACATCGGTTCAGCGGTTGTCTAAAATTGACAAATTAAACAACAGCTTTATTAATTAACGATTTTTAAAATGTGATAAAAGAATTAATAACTTAAAGCAATGGTTATCTTAAACACTTTGATAATTAATTAATTGTTTTGTTACGCCACGGCGTGGCGTACTAAAATTATTCTGCTTTTAAATTTTTTGTGAATTTTTTTTGTAAACCTTTTTGGGAATATTTCCAATTGATATCTAATAAACAATCATAAGTTTGACGAAATGCCGCCTTGGCGGGAGTGACAGTGGAAAATTCAAATTCGGGGTATGAATTGAGGATAAAAAGACCATTCAAACGAGGTATCACTCAACCTACCTTTCCATTTAAAAAAAATTCGCTATGGCACCCAGCCGCCATCTTAAAACTTAGAGCTATCGATTTTATGTCAAATGGTAGTATTTTATGCCTTATTATAGTCCTTCAAATTTCAATTCGATATCTTAAACCTTTTCAAATTTAGAAGGGGGGGAGAGGGATTTACGTCCGCAGTGTATATCCTTGAACAAAAGTTATCTAAAGTCATTTGTACAACTCGATAATGCATACAATAAAATACAGTTTAACCTAAAATTCTTCCAAATCCTACTTATCTTTTGAAATACGACGTAATCAGTCTTTCTCATTAAATTGGTATAGTACGACCAGCTGTACTCTGAAGGAGATTGACCAACAAAACAAAGTATTTTGATTTTATGGGATTCAACAAATTATTTACTGATTTCAAAGCAGCTATGCCGTCATTTTACAAAAAGAAAAATACGAACAAAAGAAGACTATGGAGCGCCGATACTTTGCAGAGAGCTCTGGATGCCGTCCAAAAAGAAAAAATGGGTGTTAATAAAGCAGCCAGGGAATTTGGTATCCCGCCCATATAAGTTGGCGAGACAAAGAAGCTTCGGGCTACCGATTTACTTCTGATAAAGACTGGGCTTTTGACGTAGCAGAAAACATTAAGTCGAGCAAAATTTAATGTACAAACTAAAAGCTGAAGAGGATTGGCTTAATTCATTTTTACGTTAACATCTAGACATTTTTAAGTATTGTATACAGGGTGATTCACGTAGCCCGTCGGTTAGAAAGTTATCGATTTTCTAATATTCCATCAATATGTATTTGGTATATGGCCGTAATCGACTGCTCTAAATCTAACTAAAATATGTAGGTATTTTAAATTGGTGGCACTTCCGGATATAGTACGGAAAACTGACGCCATTTTCGTTTTTAATGGAATGTTCCTATTTTTGACACCATATCTGAATTCTATATTAAATTTTATGGTAAACTTATTATGATCTAGGTGCATAACTGAACGATAACTTTAAGCCACATTAACAACGAAAAAACGAGTAAAAGGATCTAACACAAAAAAGTTTCTATTTTATAGATATAGATTGTGATGTTTGTAAGATTAGTGGAGGTAAGTTAATGTTTCAAAAAAAAATTAAATCCAAAGTTTAATTTATTAAATACTTAGTGTGATGTTAACGCTAAATTTAAACCTCATTAAAAAAGAAAAATCAAAAACAACCAAAAGGTTCTTGTAGATGGGTTCAGATGGTGGTTCAGATTGGCGGTAGCAAGTTCTTAATTAAACAAGATTAAATCTATAGTTCAATTTATTATCATCTTGTGCGTAACAGAACACTAATTTTAAGCCTCATTAACAACAAAAAAGCAAATTTATATGAAAAACTACTGAAAGAACCTATAACACAGAAAAATTTTCTCCTTTTTCAAAACAAAGTTAAATCCAAAGTTCAATTTATTAAATATTGTATCTTTGTATACGCTAAACATAAACCTCATTAAAAACGAAAAGCAAAATGAAAAACGACCAAAAGGTTGTTTTATAAACAAGTTCTTAATTAAAAATTTAAATCTCGAGTTCAATTTATCATGATATGGTGCGCAACGCAACGTTAACTTTATGTATCATTAACAACAAAAAAATTAAAAAAACGACTGAAGGGATCTGACTTTATGGTTAAGTCCCATTAACAACAAATAAAAACAAATGTAGGTATAAAAGCGACTAATAATATCTGACACATAAAGGTTTCTATTTTAGTGTGATTTTTGTGACATTGATGGAAGCAAGTCCTTAATTTAAAAAAAAATTAAATTCAAAGTTTAGTTTATTAACTATATAGGGTGATCTGCATAGATCATTTCCGTTCTACTTCAATTTTTTTCAGACCTTCAGATATACAGAGTGTTGCACCTAAACTCCCTCGGACCATAGCTGCTTTACCATAAAAGTTATCGAAAAAAGTCTAGGAGCAAAATTATTTGCAATTATCGTCGCCATGTTTTTAAAACATTTTTGGTTACCAGTGGCGTGCCGTATTCCAGTTGCGTATAAAGCTTATGTTTTTTTGGATAGAACCCCTATATTTTATTGCAGATTTGCAGAGTACTTCTTTTTTTATGTAACAAGTTATACCCCTAACTTTAGCGGTTTTGCTTTAAAACCGCTTTTTCGAAAAATTTGGTCATTTTTGGATATTTTTTTCACAGAAACTAAATTGCGGCGGCTGGTAAGTTTTGTATTGAGGGACAGGCGGAGGCCTGTTCTATCTTCACGTATTTTTTTGGTACTTTATGGAAAAAGAAAATATTTGATTGGCATTCACAAATTGTTATTTTTTTCGAAAATTTTAAATAGCACCCTCCTAAAAAATTACAGCGTTGGATGGCCGAAACTTTAAATTTTCCATTGGTACTACGAAAAACACAATCCCTAAAAAAATTTACAAAAAAACCAAGTTGAAAATCCGATTTGTCAAAAAATCAGCCTTTTCCGAAAACTTACAAGTGTGTCATGATACAAAAAGAATGCGCAGATGTCAAAACACCTAAAAAGTCAAATTAAGACTCAACTGAAGACACCAGCCGTTTGCTTTCTGATAAACGTTGCTAAAATGCTCTCAACTCAAGAAGAAATGGTTGACATGGTTTTTGTTCTTGGAGATTATTACAAGAATTGTTTATTGGCGTTACGAGTATATGCTGAGAGATATCCTGCTAGAGCACATTCCCATCCACGGCCTTTCAAAGATTCTTAAATAAGTTTACAAATACTCAAGTGAAAAAATACAACTTAAACTAAATGTTCAAAATGACAACCGTCCCTTTAGAGGAATAACCGCACCCTCGACTTGCAGGCTCTAAACATCTCCCTGAGGACTTCTGGTGATACACCACGGAAAGCAGCGCGAATCCTCTCCCGCATATCCTTGGCAGTAGTTGGTACCGTGTTTTAGACCTTATTCTTGATGTAGCTCCACAGAAAGAAGTCAAGGAGAGTGAGATCTTGTGATCTTGGCGGCCACCTGACTGAACTCCCACGACTAATTCACGAATCTGCAAACCTTTCATCGAGATATTCCAAAACAGCACGGCTAGAATGTGCAAAAGCTCCTTCGTGTTGGAAAACCATCTGTCGTCGATTGACTAAAGGGACATCTTCTAAGAGTTTAATTAAATCGTCACAAAGGAACCTTAAATAACTGTTGCCGTTTAGGTGCTCCTCAAAGAAGTACGGACCCAGAAGGTGTTCGACCACTATGCCACCCCAAACATTCAGTGACCATCTTTGCTGGTGGTTTCCAATTCTTATGGTGTGCGGGTTGTCATCGGCACAATAATGACAGTTGTGGTGATTGACGACACCATTTTTATAAAAGGTCTATTCATCAGAAAATAACACGCGCATAAGAAAAAATTCCTCTTGATGAATTTTGTTGGTAACCCACATGCAGAAGTCCTGCCTGAGTTGAAAGCCTTGAGGTTGTAAATTCTGGTGCAGCTGAACCTTGAACGGATGGAACTTGTACGTCTGAAGAGTACAATGCACAGAACGTATTGAAATGTCAATATTCCTACTAATTTCACGTACACTGGTTTGAGGATTTTCTACAGTTGCCGCCAGAACTTGTAATGCATTGTCTTCGGTCAAAACTAGCTTTTTTCTAATTCTCCTTGCTTGTTTAACACTCCCAGTGGTTGTAAATCTATTCAACACTTTTTGAAAGGCCCGCAGATCGGGATGTGCTCTACCAGGATATCTCTCAGCGTACACTCGTGACGCCAATAAACAATTTTTGTAACGTTCTCCAAGAATAAAAACCATGTCAACCATTTCTTCTTGAGTTGGGAGTATTTTAGTAACCTTTCACCAGAAAACAAACAGAAGGTGTCTTCAGTTGAATCTTAATTTGACTTTTTAAGTATTTTGACAACTGCACATCTATTATTTTATTGTGGCACACTTGTAGGTATTTGGAAAAGAGCGTTTATTAACAAATCGGAGTTTTTTCTGTCAATTTTTTTCAGGAATGTGTTTTTTCGTAGCACCAATGGAAAATTTAAAGTTTCGGTTACCCAACGCTGTAATTTTTTATGGGGGTGCTATTTGAAGTTTTTGAATGCCAATCAATAAAATAAATTTTTTTCTTCTATAAAGTACCCGAAAAAACCGAAACCGCTAAAGTTAGGAGTATAACATGTTACATAAAAAAAGAAGTACTCTTCGAGTGCTTTCCAAATCTGCCTTAAAATATAGGGTGTTTTATTTAAAAATACATAAACTTTTTCGATAACTTTTATAGTAAAGGAGCTATGGTTCGAGGAAGTTTAGGTGCTACACCCTGTATAGAGTATGTCATATAATTATGAGTTTTGTCGTCATGCAATGGCTGTGCTGTTATATTTTATGTTCTTATTTACCTTCTATAATTTTACACACTTAATTAATATTATTACATATGAATACTAGGGTGGGTAAGGGTTCGCATGTTTAGGTTTTAGTGGTTTTCCTAAACCTTGAAGTAAATGTTTTGCCAAGACAAACCAATACACTATTGCACACGGTTTCGTCACCACACTATACAGGTTTATACTGATCTTCTGGGGCACCATATACAACACTTACATCACAATACAATATTTGTATAACGTACTATACGAATAAACAAATAAATAAATGAGCTTATATAACCTAAATTATGTTATCTTGTATTTGACCGTTTTTGACATATGTAATTCTTTCCAAAAAAATGGTCTTTGGAATAGTTAACAAAAAAATGTGTATTTCTGCAAATCAGTTGACATTATAAAATTAAATTTATGGAGCAGTTGGCTGGAAATTCAGACTTACTCGTGATGTCCTACTGATGGTTTCATTTTGAAACATATGAACACAGGCAATTTTAAATATCACAATCAAAAATGATCAAAACGTCAATTTCTTGAAATGCAACCTATCCCTATCGAGTTATTCAATAAAAATCAAAAAATTCCTGTTAGTTAGTTTTTTTTTGGTTTTTCGCCTAAGTAGCTCTGCCATTGTAACAGAAGACAATCATAACAATTTAATATTATAAATTCACAATATTTTCCTGCAAAACTGACCATGTTTAAGACTTTTAATAGGTTTGCTGGTTACACAGGTGCTTGGAAATGTATCCATTCATTTCCAGATTACTATGAGTTAGTTTTGTCAAATCTGAAATGTTATGCCAAAATGCTTAAAACTACACATTGACAGAATTCTCCAACGTAAATGTTCAATAACCACCTTCTTGTGTTAAACATTGTATTATTCTACTTTTCACAGATTGCATTGCTCTTGTATTTTAAGGAAAATATTTTCGCAAAAGTAAATCCTACAGGTCAGTCACCTGATCTAATTTTTGAAGTCTTATGAATGAAAAGGAATGTAGCTTATGGCGTTGTAAAGTTGTTTGTATTAGGTACATAGTATCAAAACCCAATTCCATTGACGCTATTCGTATTCAAGCTTGAGAATATTCTCATTGTAAAGAGATTCATCATTGTCAGTTGGTGGTTTCATTCTCGTTATGAGTCTACTTACTTTTCCAAAATGTATACAATTGAAATTTTTTATATGTGAAAACTTCCCCGTGTCATTTCTTGTAAATTTGGATATTTGAAATTAATCTCACTGACAGTTTACTGAATAACTTTATGACACATGTCATGAATTATAAACAAGTCTAAAATCACTTCGTTTGGATAGTTTTGCATTTTTAAATCAAATGTATGAAACAATTAGTTTAGCACAACCCTTGAGGACATCAAACTCTCATATATCAATGTAGTTGCTATAGTTTTTGTAAATGATAATAGTTGTAAAAATAGTAATGTTAGGTTTGTTTTTATAGTTTTGTGCTCGATATTAATTTTAAAAGAATAATTAATAAACGCTGTCAATTTATATTAAGCTTCCACAAATTTATTATGATAGGTTGAATAAATTAATACAAATCAAATCTATACGACAAAATGCAATTTGTTGCACTCAATTTAAATTGATCAGTTTATTTTACGTTTGATAAGAATATAATTACCTGGAACAGTTCAGATCCAGCAACTCATCTTCTGACACCATATCAAAAAGATTCGTTTCCTTTGGTAGATTCCCGGTCCTATAATGCATATTTTACCATTAATAAATTTCTACTACAATAAATTAGAAAGACAGGAACTAATTAATCTTTTTAGTATCTTAATTTCAAATGTTGATTGAAACCATAATAAGCTCAAAACTGTTTTTTACCATTACAATTAAATTTACTTCCGACCATTAGTAATTAATTAAAATCAGACCAAAACGTAAAACATAGGTAGGTAATTATAAAGTAATGTCGCATATATGTTATTTATTTAAGTTAACAATCTACTAATACACATACACTACTTACTTTTATAAAATTGTGGATCAGCAAAAAGTTGAATGGAAGTCCGTGAATGCACAACTTTTAGAACTAAAACAATAATCTCATGATTAACTTTTCTAATTGAAATATGTATATCTCTTTTATGCCCTTAGAAAATCTAGCAAAATACAAATTTTAACATAAAATTATCGTATGTCGATGGAAAATACATTATTTTACAAAATTTTAATGAATTATAGATTAAAAGCTGAAGTGTGAGTTAAAAGTACGAAAGTGATTAAATAAAAATAAAGCATGATAAGAAAGCGCAGGGGATGTTGCATTTTTCTGAATTTTTTATCGCTAGTTTATGTGTATAATTTATTTATTCACTAGTGGAATAAAATACTACATAAGTAAAAATGGAAGATTAAATAATAACAATAATTAATGGAAACTCACGTGGCGAACTGTTTAAAGATTTTCCAATTCTTCTTTTTCCTGCAACATAATAAATTGTCGGTTATTGTTTTATTAATTATAAACGATCATAGAATCAGAAATTAGATTAAAGAAACATAAAAGGGATGATATCAGAATATAATTTATAATTTATTGAATAAGTATCGAAACAGGTAGGTAGGTACCTCTAGGTAATTCTAATATTCTTAATAGTAATACAAAATATGTATTTGCAATAAAATTAATAACAGTATTGTTTGTGACAAGTTACTAATTAGCTCTAGGCATAAATGAAAATATAAATTTTACCTTAAACAGTTCGATATCCGAAAATTCGTCTTTGATGGTGGAAGGCATACATCAACGGCAGATAGATAACACATATGGTTTCAACGAATCTAGACTGCTGGTGGGATTGCATTCTTCGTTTGTTCTATAAAACCAATATGTAATAAAGATTGGATTAATTATATTAATTTGTTCTACAATGTAAATGATGTAAAAACATTTTGAAATTGAATTCAATACTAACATCATATTAATGTCAACTAAGAAGTTACAAAAATTTAAAAAACTAAAAAATAAAACTTATCGCTACATTACCTACATTACCTTTGTTACTACTTTCTCATTTCTGTTGTTAGCCTCATTTCATGTCGCTAGTATAAGGAAATTGGTGAAAAAACTAAAAGAAAAACATAATTAAAATAGTGTAGGTAATGATTCAATTATTCGAATTTAATTGTTTAAAAGAAAAATGAAATAAATCGTGATCAATTAAAATTTATTTTGTTATGCACCACACCTTTACAGATTCGATTATAGTTGACCCGGTGTTGCATAGACTTTGGTATCGAATAGTGATCCAACGAAGATTTTCTTGAAACAGACACCCTGATCTCTTTGCTGCACACCTTGTAAAATTCTACACAATTATATAAATTAAATGCGTTGGATATTAAGCTATTACCAAGTAAAATTAAAATGTGGACGAATTAATTTATATTTAATTATTTTTTCCAATTTACGTCTTTATGTAGGTATATGAAACTTTTGTTACTAATTTAAAATTTATTGACTAATTACATATTAACATTAACATTTTTATTAGAGTAACGCATACAGATTCCCATTTGTTACTTCGATTTCCCTTGCATTGATAGGCATTTCTTTCTGACACATTTACCGAAATTGCAAATGTGTTTTCTTTCTATATACAATTTTAGTTGATATGGAGACTTCAATGTAAGTTTTTACTATTGTTAAAGACTGCCATCCACCGTGCTGTTTAATCGTTGTGATCTCAACACTCTTATTTGCTAGTAAGGTCTCATGCGGTGGTCGATAGTTTCAAAAACAAACAATTTTGAAAGGTACCTTTGCTGTAATGTATTAATTCCAACTGCTTGCATTGTAGATCTTCCATCTATGTATTTTGTAAGAAGAATCTGAGGTGTAGCAACCCTTTCGGACGTAGTTAAATGTATTTCTTACACAGGCTCACAGCATTGACACAAAATTCTTCTTGGATAATGGTGAACTTGCGTAAAATGTTTGTTTTGGTATAAGGCGTTCACACCAACAGATATGAGTCTATCTTGTACGTCATCATTGTTAATTCGGAAGACATGCATGTACCTCCCATTATTGTAATACAACCTAAAATAGTTCAAAAGTTATGCCTAATATGATCAACAGAGTTAAAGTTTATCTTAATCATCAAATATTGTTCATCAGTAGCACCGAACAGAAAATTTTCACTGTGTTTTTTTCAACACTTTTGATTTATTTACTTCATATTCTTTAGTAACTTTTAAGAAAAACTTTAATTTGACTATGTTTTTGTGAACTTTCAATACTTTGCTCCACCTTTAAAAAGCTTGGTACTTTTTCTTGATATTTAAAAAATGTGAGGGCAGGACTTTCATTGATTACGCTTACTTTCCACTCTTGTTGAATTCGAAAATTCTTATCCTGTTCTGGTAATAAGCTCCGAGTTGTTTCTGGTTTTATAGAAGATTTCTTGATGAGGAATAGCCTCAACTTCTTCTATTTTTGACACTTTTTTCGAGTAAAATTAAACAACAAAAATAATCTTAGGAATTTCAGCATCACATAGCTCTCTGCATTTTCTCGAATCTCGAAGGGACATTTTTGTGATTTTATTATTTGATTGTTTATTAAATATACTAAGTGACATAGAAAGAAGAACACCCAGTAATAATAAATATTTTGTAAATTTTTTTGGGAATTTATTTGTTTATATTAAGATAAAAACGATCAGTTTTTCAGCCATATTGCCCTAGCGGTTGTTTTGTTAACCTCATTCAAAAACACTTACGATTAAGTAGCCCTAAAACAATGAATTAAGCATTTGTAAGTACAGTTGTCATTTAAGCGATTTAAATTGCATTTCAAAGAGCTTTTTTAATTTAATCACAATGCCTCCAGTGCGAAGACGCCATAATTTTCGGCAATTAAGCGAGTTTGATAGGGGTAGAATTGTGGGATTGCGTGAGGCTGGTTTGTCTATGAGAGATATAGCCGCTAGAACGCAACGGAGTTTAAACACTGTGGCAGTCTGTGTTCGGGCATGGAACCAAGAGGGCCGTACACGAAGAGCGAGAGGTACAGGACGTCGTCGAAGAACCACAGAACGCGAAGATCGCCGTCTTAGACTATTGGCTTTACGGGACCGCTTCTCTTCACACGGGCGATTGCGGACCAGTGGTTTGAAGAACATGGAAGACCGATTGGGATGCGAACTCGTTTATAGACGGATAAGAACCTTTGGGCTCTTTTCATACCGTCCCCTTTTGTGCTACCACTGACTCCAGAGCATCGACGTTATCGTCTAGCGTGGTGTAAAGAACGGGCAAATTGGGACCAAGAATGGAATTCAATTGTCTTTAGTGATGAATCCAGATTCTGTTTGGGTATGCATGACGGTCGTGCAAGGGTGAGAAGATTTATGGCGCGGTGAAAGACAAGATCCCCAATTTTATGTGAATAAGCATGTGCATCACACAGTTGGAGTTAACATGACCGCTGCGCGCTACATCCAGGAGGTCGTAGACCCCATATTGTACCTTATGTTCAGACCATCCCCAACGCACATTCCAACAAGACAACGCACGACCTCATGTTGCTAGGGTTTCTTTGGCTCATTTTGAGGCCAATCAAATTGCTTTGTTGCCTTGGCCACCAAGATCTCCTGATCTTTCGCCCATCGAGCACGTCTGGGATATTATGGGAAGAAGATTACTCAATTTACCTCACCCTGCACAAACTCTAGCGGCTTTGCAGCATCAGTTACAGATAGCATGGGATGAGATACCTCAAGAAGAAATCGATCACCTCATTAGAAGTATGCCCAGACGTGTTAATGAGTGCACAAGACATCGTGGTGGAGCAACACATTATTAAGTTTTTTGAAGAAGTTAACAGTTTAATTTTTATCAAATTGTGATCGTTTACTAATCTAATTGTATACACTAGTATACCAAAATTGTTCAAATAAATTCATTATTACTGGGTGTTCTTCTTTCTATGTCACTTAGTATAATAATATGAAATTTCGATTGTGGATAAAACGTTCGTGTTTTAGATAGCATTTTATTCACGACAGAATGTTATTTGTTTCAGTTTTGAAAACCTTTGAGTGTAAAATAGGTAATAGGTGAGTTGTTCTTCTACAAGCGTTAATACATAAATTATTTTAAAACAATTAAGTTTTAAACAAGTAGTAATGATATATAAAAAAAGTAATAAAAATAATTAATGCAAGCTCACATGACGAACTGTGTAAAGATTTTCCGATTCTTCTTTTCCTGCAACATAACAAATTAGTTACTGTTTTATTAATTATAAACGATAATAGAATCAGAAATTAGATTAAAAAAAGTGTAAAAGGGATGATATCAGAATATAGTTTATAATTTATTGAATAAGTGTCGAAATAGGTAGGTACCTATACAGGGTGTCCCACCGGGAACGCCATCGATAGATTATAGAAAAACTGTACATGGGGAAAATTTGAAAATTTGGTAGTATACTAACATTGACGGGGCAGTTCCCTTCCGGTTATACCGGAAGTGTGTGTAATCTTGCTTATTTTAAATGGAACACCCTATATATTATTCTATTTTTGAATTTTGCCAAAATTCTAGACACATTTTGTGTATAATGTCCTATACCTAAGTCTAACTGTTTTGGACTTATTTTAAATTTTATGTCAAAATGACGTTTTCAGACCTAAACAAAATTATAAAATTTTCCTATACTAATGCCTTTATTATTTAATTGAAATAGGTTTCCTTGTAGGGGGACCTATTTTAGTGGGCTATGTCAATATTTTGATAATAAATTAATACAAGGCGATCAAAAAAGATTAAAATTAAATTCAAAAACACGTCAAAAGTCATTTTTTTAAATGCAAGCACTATGTTTTTATAGTTTTATTTTATTTAGCATCAAAATAAGGTTGACTTTGTACAAGGTTGTCTATTCAAAATTCATGGTTTTCGAAATATTGGCATTTATTTTTTTTTGTTGCACAAATGCTATTGTATTTCTTTTTAATATGAATGGTTATTCCTAGTTGGCCATGATGGCGTTAGAAAACAATCATCTGTCAAGGATATGTCAAACTGTTAAAATTTTCAATAATCATGCCGGACGCTTAAATTATACAAACAAAGATTACTTAAAGTTATTTATTATTTATGTAGAATGTGATAAAGTTATATTAAGAACATGTGTTACAGTTAACTATACCGACTATGAGTGTTAAAGTGTATATCGTTACCAAAGCGATAACTTTAAATGCTTGAAACACACGTGTGTCGATAAAGCCAGGTGTTCTTTCGTTGCGTGTGTAATACTGTACAAGTAATTATTTGGCTTTATCGACATACGTGTGTTTCAAGCATAATAAGTTATCGCTTTGATAACGATATGCACTTTAACACTCACAGTCGGTACAGTTAACTGTTGGAATCTCTTAGTTTGATACACACAGTTTGACATATCCTTGACAGATGATTTTTTCTAACGCCATCATGGCCAACTAGGAATAACCATTCATATTAAAAGAAATTAATAGCATTTGTGCAACAAAAAAATTTTTAAATTGCCAATATTTGAAAACCATAAATTTTTTGAATAGACAACCTTGTACAAAGTCAACCTTATTTTTATGCTAAATAAGATAAAATTATAAAAACATAGTGCTTGCATTTAAAAAAATGACTTTTGACGTGTTTTTGAATTTAATTTAATCCTTTTTTTGATCGCCCTGTATTAATTTATTATCAAAATATTGACATAGCCACCAAAATAGGTCCCCTGCTACAAGAAAACCTATTCCAATTAAATAATAAAGGCATTAGTATAGGAAAATTTTATAATTTTGTTTAGGCCTGAAAACCTCCAAAACAGTTAGACTTAGGTATAGGACATTATACAAAAAATGTGTCTACAATTTTGTGCAAAATCCAAAATAGAATAATATATAGGATGTTTCATTTAAAATAAGCAACTTGACTCATACTTCTGGTATAACCGGAAGTGTCACCAGCTTGAAAATATTTTAACGGAACTGCCCCTCGTCGATGTTAGTATACTACCAAATTTTCAAATTTTTCCCATGTACAGTTTTCTTTATAATCTATCGATGGCGTTCTCCTGGTGGGACACCCTGTATATGTAATTTAATTTTCTTAATAGTAATACAAAATATGTCTTGGCAATCAAATTAATAACAGTTTTGTTTGTAATAAGTATCTAATTAGTTCTAGGCATGAATGAAAATATGTGTTTTACCTTAAACAGTTCGAAAATTCGTCTTTTGATGGTGGAAGGCATAAATCAACGGCAGATAGATGACACACATTGTTTCAACGAATCCATTACTGATGACGGGGCATTTTTTGCTTGCTCTCATAGAAAACCAAAAGAAAGATTGAATTAATTAAATTAATTTGTTCTAAAGCGTAAAAAAACTTGAAAAATTTAGAAGATAGAAAAGATAATGAAATTTTATATGAATGTTGGAAGGAGGTAGAATTGCAAAGAACAAAGCTTGGAAGAGAAGAGAGAAGAGCATATTATGGACGAGGGGGTTACGCTACAGAAGGATGGAAAAAGAGATAACACAAAGGGACAAGCACTACGAAAAGCAACAAAGAGAATGGTGACAATAGAAAAACAAAGTATATATAACACAAAATACAAATACATAATGGTGGAAGGGATACCAAAATATATTACAAGAGGATTGAACATAAAAAGAAAACGTATGGTAAAATGAGGAACATGAAAACAAATATTAGAGTGAAGATGAAGAAAGAATGTGTAGGATGTGGGAAAAATTAGGAGAATGTAGAACACATGGTAGATGAGGGTAGAGAAGTAAGGACTGAGGAGTATTAAGGAAGTTCTGCTTAGAGAGAATGGAGAGGCCACAAAATGGTTGAAAGAAATAGAAACACAGAAGAAGATGGATGGAAGAAAGGAAGAGAAAATACAATAAAAACATGCAACCGAAGAAAGTGGCGTGGTTAGAGAACAGAAAGATAAAATAAGTTGATATTGTGCGGAGATTGTTGTAATAATGTGGGTTTAGTTTTTAGTTAATATTTAAATGTAGGTACAAATGAAAAATAGGTAGGGTAGGTAACTAGTAATACAGAATATGTCACCAAATTAATAACATTTTATTTGTCTTACTCTAATTAATTCTAGGCATAAATGAAAATATGTATTTTACCTTGAACAGTTCGATATACGATAATTCGTCTGTTGGTGGTGGAAGACACAAATCAACTGCAGATAAACGACACACGTGGTTTCAACGAATCTAGACTGCTGACTGGTTTGCATTCTTAGTTTGCTCTATAGAAAATAAATAATAAAGATTGGATTCATTATATTAATGTGTTCTACAACGTAAAAGATGTAAAAAAACTTTAAAATTATGAAGAAGAATTCAATACTAAAATCATATTAATGTCAACTAAGAGGTTACAAAAATTAAAAAAATTATAAAAAATAAAACCTATCGCTTCATACATTACCTTTGTTATAACTTCCTAATTTCTGATGTTAGCCTCATTTCATGTCGCCAGTTTAGAAAAATTGGTAAAAAAAACTAAAAGAAAAAACATAATTAAAATAATGTAGGTAATGATTTAATTAGTAAAATTTAATTGTTTAAAAGAAAACTAATGAAATAAATCGTGATCAATTAAAATTTATATTGTAATACAGCATACCTTCACTGATTCGATTGCAGTTGACCCGGTGTTGCATAGACTTTGGTATCGAATAGTGATCCAACGAAGATTTTCTTAAAACAGACACCCCGATCTCTTTGCTGCACACCTTGTAAAATTCAACACAATTTTATTAATTAAATGCGTTGGATATTAAGGTATTACCAAGTAAAATTAAAATGTGCATGAATTAATTTAGGTATATTTAATTTATTTTTCCTAATTCACGTCTTTATGTGTATGAAACTTTGTTACTAATTTAAAACATATTTATCTTGTACCTACAATTTTTTTTTATATAAAACTCTATGTACTTATTAATTTTTAAAAATCACATGCACAGATTGATATGCAGAAAAACGGAACGATTACGGAATGGAAATGAATAAAAATTAATCTGAACCAATCTAGACATTAAATGATAAAACTTACATTACCTCAATTCGTCGATTACTCCCAATTGGTTCTGTTTTTGAATTTGAGTTGAAGTAGTAATCTAACAGGAAATATCTGGAGTGGTAAAAAGTGACGTCTCTTTGATCTCCTTCTTCAACATCTTGAAAAATTAAGCATAATTTTAGTAAATGAATAAGTACGACTGATTTTATTATACATGATTATCGCAAAAATATATTTATAAAATATTAATACGTGGTTCCTCCTAAATGGTGGTTGAGTAACAAAAACGAATGGTCTTATTAGCACATCCATATGTGCCGACGTGTTCAACCAAACTTGCATGGGCTTTATTGAGGCTAATTGTAATTAATAAAACCGCGTAATTCACACAAGTTAAAATAAATCATCAAAATGATGATTTAGTCAGTTAAATAAAATTTCAATCAATTATATAAAACACACAGGTGTTTATAGCGAACGAACGACTAAAGATAAAGCCCTCTCAAGTTTAGGCAAAACGTCAGCATATGTATGTACTTATCTATCTTATACAAAAATTTTTTAAAAGGGCATCTAGGTAAGTACATACCAGTTGACGACAGAAACTCACACCCTGTAAGGTTTTATTACTTCGGATAGTCAAAATTTGCACATAAATAAAAGTTTGTATATTGTTTTTGAATTGTATTGTTGTTAAAAAAAATTAAAATTATTATTTAATTAAAAAATATAGTCTATATCTTAAAACTCAGAAGTTATAACTACTTCCGTTCAAAACGAAAGTTTTTTAGTATTGAAAATTTAGAAAATTTGTAATTTTGCATAGGTAGTATGCGAACGTCTTAAAGTTTTTGGCATAAACAATAAAAATTACTTTTTGTTGTCACCCAGTATAGACCAACCTTTTCTGAAAGGCTTATGATTTTAGAACAAAAACTACAAACTCAGAAAACTATAAGTACCTACTGCGTAATTTTCTTCAATTTTTATTGTAGCCCAAACTTATTCAGAATCGGTATATGTACTTGTTTAAACTTATTCGTAAAATAACGGCCACGGAAGTTTATTGGAACTCTCAAATTTACACAAACCTGATTTAAGCATCCGAGCAATAATTAGTAATTTGAGAATTAAAAATTGGGCGAGATTATTTAGTTTTCATTATTAGAACGTTTTAATTATGATTAAGTAGTAAAATTAAAATAATTAAGTTGCATTTCGAAAGTTCGAGATAGAAATAGTATTTCACTTTGTGAGCAAACAACTTCAAATGAAACGAATGATGAAGTGTCTGTTTTAAAATATACTGCGCAGTCCAGTGTGGGTAGGTACGTTACGTGTAAGCGCCACCCTGCTAATTAATAATGGCAGGAACGTATTAAGGTAAAAATTTTTAAAACCAATATTACTTACCATTTACATACTGTTAAATTTTGCTTTAATATCAGTTCGAAAATAAATGGAATTAAGATTTAAACTACCTATAGATCCGAAATCAGAATTGATCTTGTTTATAGGTACATTTTCTCTTTTTTTTCTTATTTTTACTTTCAATATTTTAATGAAAACTCAAAATTTGTTAAAAGCTTTGGTTAGCGATATTATCCAACCAATATATAGTGTTGTGACCAGTAAAGTCCAGATTATCATAATTTTATCGAAGAAACTTACTAGAAAACGTTTTTTGCAGTTCCTTAAAATAATTTATTTGTTTGTTTACTCTTCTCGTAAATGTACATAGGTATATAACATTTACTTAATGTTTCTATAAGCAATTCTAAAGAAATGGTTAATTAGTCAAAGAAACAGAGGATACAATAAATAGTACAGATAGATAGACATAGAAGAAAAAAATAAGATGTGATATTTGTTTTATCTTCAGCGTTATCTTACATAAACAGTAACTAAAATGTGAACTGCAGAAAGTACAGAACTGAAAAACAAACTAATACGTTACTGAACTATCCCGTTACAAGCATTTCAGGTTGACTGCTTCGAAGAGTTCTATTGGCACCAGCTCTATAAAGAGCTTTCAACCAATCACACATCGAAACGAAATTCTTGGGGATCTTCGCCGTGGAACGATATACGATTGGTCACAACAAGTTGTAAATGAAAGAACGCGAACCCTTTCCGATAAATACTTCTTCTATAAAGAACCAAAACACCAATACAGGACTAGACTACATGGTAAATTTTGATGTCCCTGACGACACTTTGGAATAATTTGTTGCAAGGGTTATAAGGAATGGATTTTTCTTTGTCCAATTTTTGTATTTAAAAGATTGCACTATGTTGTAAAAAAGGACTACAAACATTTGCGAAGATACAATTAAATTTTTAATTCGGATGCATTTAATTTCAAATCCAAACTTCTTGATAACCTTAAATTTAAATTTAATTTAATTTTATTCTTAAATATATATAGGTATAATAATTCAATGCAATAAATTGTTGGATAATGCATGTGAGTGAAACCAATTAATTGAGAAAATTATACATTTCTAGGTACTGAAAATGAGAAGTGAATTAAACAAGAACATTCAAATTGCAGCTGGATTTCTGAAGGAAGTTTGGAACTTCCAGAATCACGTGAACTACAAGTTCATATATGAAAACCCAAATTTGTATTAAATGTACCTATGTAAGTACATAAGTAGGTACCAATCAGATGCCAAAAATCTTAAAATTGTTATATAAAAATTAGGATTTAATTTCAAATATTTATTTCAATAAAACGGTGGGCGAGATACTAAAAACTACAAGGTTAATAAACTATAAAAATGTTTAAATTATATTTGGATTTATAAACATTAACATGAGATGCTAAGATGGTGAAAATCTTGAAGTTACTAAATGAAAAATGAGAAATTAATAAGAAAATTATAGATACTGAAAACTACCAGGTTAATGAACCAAGATTATTCAAAGTGTATGGTGGGTTCCAGAATTCGTTGGGAGAATCATATTTTTCCAAACTTTAACATTAAAATTAGGTAGAAGGTAAATTTGAGTAAGTGAAAATCAACCAAATTACTTAAGTCTGGATTTAATTTGAATTTAGGTTAATTTGATGCGATATGATTCATGGTGTGAAATTCAAAATAAAATAGGTACCTACGTTGAAACTGAAAACTATAACAAATGCACAATTAACGTAACGTTTGTATCTATAGGAAAATGCAGAAGCTTCATTACAAAAATGCAAATTTTCGGCAACGCGCATTCGTTACGTTATTGAAAATGTAAGCAACAGTTAAAATTGTAAAGTTATAGCATGCTCAAGATTTAAACTCAAAGAAAGCCGACATCCGACTTACCTTATAAACAAGCACGATGTGGAATTTTCCAACCGCCATGATGATTGTATGTGCCGTGTAAAATTTTTAAAACGCCAATTCCAGGGTTATTACAGTTTAAATCTTGTATTAACAATAAACATTAAATTACCTTCTTGCAGTCACAAAATTAATGCAAAATTTTAAATAAATAAATGGATTTGACCGAAATAAATGCTATATTCAAACACTTTTGTAGTTAAATAAAAGACGCTTCACCCCTAACGCAAACCAAGCTCGCCCCCTCTACTTAAACTCTATATTCGCGATTTGATTGGTACTTTCGGGCACCTAATTTAAATCGACCAATAGCATTCCTAAGCACATTAAAATACGTTAAATCTTCAAGAATTCAAAAATTGATATAGGTGCCAAGTCATTTTCAAGGTAAAATCATATAGAAGTATAAAATAGTAGAGTAATTTTCTGTAGTAGGTATTTTACTCCAAACATTTTCTTTGTTTTCGGTACAGAATAAAATTTAATTCACATCAGGAATATTTGTAAATCGTTTTATTAGAAACTGAAAGCATTGTTCTGACTTGAATTAAATGAATTAAAAACAGTTAAAAGCTTAATTCACTGAAGTCAAAATGAAAATTTAATTTAATTTAGAGTCTGTTTCTAAATTCGACTGTGTGAAATCTGTTGTAAACAATAACTACAAATTCAATTATTTTGAAAACGGTTAAATAATAATGAAACTTGTAAACGGCAATCCAATATTTATTTTAAAACGGTTTATAACGCAGGGAAAAACTTATTAATTAACCGACTTCAAAACGAAAATGTGACAAAACAAAACTAACTGCTATAGGTACCTAGGTACATTAACAATAAAACAAAAATTTACTATTTACTGTAATTGTTACGTTGGTAACGTACATTTTATCGTTAACCCTTTTACTTTTACAATGCTTTTATTAAAAATCCTAAAAAAAAAGTTGATGGTTTTGGTAGTTTTAATTGCAGACCTTTTACTCTAATTTTAATTCAAAACCGTTAATGTGCAAAAAATAGTGGCTTAACAGATTTCTAATAATAAGCTTTTTTCTACTACTAGCTGTGAAGTGGACAGTTATTGCGTCTCCTAGCCAACTGAGAAGTTGAATTTCTATTAGTGGTTAATAATTTTTTTCTATTGTTAATAATGGACAATTTCAATTTTTTTGAGAATCTCAGAATAGTTGTTTAACAAAAACGAGTGAAACATAATTTTGTATATCCAGGTGATTATCTTTAACTTATTTGCTGCTTAAAATTACCTAACACGATAAAATTATTTGAATAAAAATGCCATTAGTTTAAAATTAAGCGCCCCCATCCCATAACCGCAAATACATAACCTGAATTTATTTATTAAATATGATGGTAGAATCAGTTTTTTCAGGTTTCCCAAAGGAGATTTAACCAGGCGAGTTAAGTTACATCAAGAATTTTAAGTAAATTACAAACATTTTGTTGTAAGTATTTTGAATGGTTAACAGAATCTGGAAGGTCCGATCTGTTGCATAAAAATCTAGACTCTAAAAACTTAACGAGTATGTGGTGAACACTTGCCATTCCTAAATGAATTAAAAGTGTCAATTTCTGAAACCCAATATTCAAATGATGCAAGGTATATTGGCGAAGCAATAAATGCCCGTTAACATCTCTAGCTATACAAAACTACTCAAGCTTGCAGCTCAAATACTCTTAGGTAAAGAAAATTACGGAGGAACATTCTAAATTGCAACGTGAAAAGAAAGCACTTCAATTCTAAGTTAACATCTCCCAACGATTACTTCCCGAAAGCAGAGCACAAATTGTGACAGCCGAAGTAGACTTAAAAATAAACCACTAAGAAGCAGGAGATAAATAGAGGAATACAAACAATTTTCACTAAAATTATATTTTACGAGCCCCAAAATGTTAATTTTAAAGTAGGTTTTAAATTTTTGCCAGCTCAAACTGCTACGTGATCATGGTTAGAGTTATATATAAAAGTTAAACAACTCTTGTGCTACATCTTTACAAATACGATATGTGAAGGTGACAAATTGACTGCATAGAAAAGCTACAATTACAATGCGGTGCGAATGTTAGGGCAGTAGTAAAATTTTCTAAGCCTAATTAAAAGAATATATGTATCACCTGAAATACCAAACCTTCTCGTTAACGATAAGAAAATCTATTACACTAGTAAACGGTGGTTTTGTTGCATGAAGTTTTATACCTGATTCTAAAAGTACTTACCTCACTGATTTCAAATTTGAAGTCCCTTTTCCGTAGCAGCTCTAGTTATTCAGATATGAAGGGGAGGAATTTTTCCAAAAAATATTCCAGTTTTCAAGCAAACATTTTTTATTATCAAAACTACTAAGAACAGAACTTTCTCTTGTACGATTTCCTTGCCTGAGCTGATTCAGGAGTACTACTCTGAATGCTCCAACAGTAATCGGCCATCATATTCGCTTTCCTGTAACCCTGGTATCGGTTTTCTATAGTGCGAATACTTTGATGGAAGCGTTCTCTCCCTGTTCTTTACTTAGATCACCCAGATTCTCAGGAAACGGTCTAAATGGCTGAAGAGAAAATGTAGCTTAATGCTCATGTTGCATCCAAGTCGCTGGAAGTTCAGCATTAGTTTCTGAATGTGTTGATGGTAGTCAGGCGACTTTTGATTTCCCAAGAAATTTATCACTAACCAAACAAGTCATTCCAAGCAGATTTTTCAACAACCGTCATGCAACTGCTAAAATATGGATCATTTATTAATTTTCTGATCTGAGGACCATTTAAAATACCAGATCTTATCTTTTCAGTACTCATTCTTGTGATATACTTAAAACATCCCCCCTCCTTTTCAAGAGCTTTCACATACTGTTTCATTAACCCTAATTTAATATGCAGAGGAGGCAGTATTATGCGGTCTCTTGATACTAGTAGAACATTTATCACATTTAGTTTACAGGAACTAAGGTCTCCTAACAGGCCAACTTTTCTTAGTCCAGTGCTCAGTTTTACCTCGGCTGTCCCATGCATATGAAACAGGGATATTTCTTGTACCCCCTTGCTGACCCAACAGAAAATTTACCATTTTTAGATCTACGCATATAACCCAGTGATGTTCTTTGTACTTTGTTTTCTCCAAGACTAATGATATTAGTTAGGATATTCTTCTTTCATTTTTGTTGAATGCGCAATAGGCAAAAAATCAAGTTTATTGCCATTATGCAAAAGTACACATTTAAGACTGCGTTTCGAGGAATCTATAAATAGACGCCAATCATTTGAATCATAGGTGTGTCTTCCCATTGCAGTCATTAAGCCAGAAATATTGTTGCAAAATACAAAATCATCATCTTCAGAAAAGAATGGGCGTAAATTCCTTTCCTTTCTGCGATAAATGGATATAATTGTGTCGGTAAGATTTCTTTCTTTTAACCAAGAAGCTAAGTTCTGACCCTTGTTTAGAAAGCCCAAGATCTCTGATCAGGTCATCTAGATCATTTTGATTGAAGGGTCGAGGTTCGAAGAGCAATAAAAGTCACTATCATTTCCATCATCACTATCTTCTGAACGTTTTGGCGATGATGTTAGTGTGGATGTATTAGGTTGGAACTGCGGTACTGACGCATCACTAGAACTCAGAACATGCCTAATAGCAGATTGCAAGCTGGTATAAATCCACTTAGAACGATTTTTGCGATTTATTCCAGTAATGTTCACAACACAAAAATGGCAGTCATCGTGATGGTTTGATAGTTTATGCCAGATCATGGGACTCCTGAACTTAAAAGTACGTCTTTTTTTATTTGCCCACAAACGTAAAGACTCGACACAACTCCTACACACTAAATTTGTGATCCAAGGTTTGACATTTACTTTTAGTGGCTTTCCAAAGTAGTCCATGTAAGCGTGTTTCACAAATTCAGACACATTCAAGCGACATTCTTTGAACATGTAGTTGCCACAAATGAAACAAAAACTATTTGGATTGTTTACACAAGTTCTTCTTGATGACGACATTATGATAGAATTAAACAATCTTGTAACCTACTTCACCGTTTGTGACAATTGCTGACTATCTAGTAAAAATCTAGTGGTACATGTATCGTCTAAACCCGAGCTACTAGATAAAAAGTGAAGATAGATTCAATATCAGCAAGGTCGAATTAGTAAAGAATAGTCAAAAAACTTCATGCAACAGACAAAAGTGCGATTTTGTTAACCAGTGTTATTTCTACGATGTTTCTATTTATTGAAGTCGGTGCAAATAACTTGATTAAATACGATATAATCTTTAATAACAAAAAGCATCTTCGAAAGACATTAAAAATTTCTACATGTCAGACAAATCTAAACCGCTGCGATTGGCTCCTAAATCAACTAATTTACATATTACTCCGAATAATTTTCAAAAAATGAAGGTGAAATATGTCACACAAGTGTTTAGTGAATCAGTTGCAGTTGGTTTTATCAACGTATGTAGCTTTAATGCTTTTTGATTTATTTGCATTCCTGTGCTACTTGATTTTTACAAGAAAAATGTCATTATTTTTTGGCTTAAATTTGACTAGTAGTGGAATAAATATATATACGACTATGGTTGTGAAGTCCAGTATTGACTACGCACCTTATTTTCCTCGGAGCTACCGCAGCTCATGAAATAAACTGGTGCTAAGGCAATAATGACAGACTTCACAACCTTTGGTGATATAATATACTATTTGTAGCTTATTATTAAAGGTACAAAAGTAACTTTTTCTACAAACGCTACTAAAAATTGAAATTTTTACCCGTCATACTGCAATTAAAAAATGTAATATTATATAGCGGCGAATTAAAAGTAAATCACGTGGTTTACTTTTAACACTAGCATTAAAATGAAATGACAGTCTTTGTCAAAATGAAAATTTTGGAGCAATCGATTTTGGTTTATTCTTTTTACCTACTTATTTTCTGAACGCATGATGATGAGAGTTCTTTAGGCAACACACAATTCTCTCACTCTTTTACTTGTGCAACTAAACTAACTTTATAATTCAAGGTGGAAACTTGGAATTCAGATTCAAAAACTACAAATTATTTATGTATCCTATTTGGAAAAATTGAATGTACAGTTGTAACAATTGGTAATAGTTAGCCCATATGAAGAAATATCGTTGACCTGCAAGTTATAGAACTTTCAGAGGTAGGGTAATTATTTAAAGTAGTGGGTACTAAAAAATTGTTGTTGGGCTGCCCATCAAAACCGTTGGAAGCAGCAGGGCAATTATCTGAAATAATTTGAGAAGCAATTCTTTTCTTGTTTTCAATGAAGTCTTCCAAATATCCTTCGGTGACGTTTGAACTTTTCCAACCACCATGCCGTTTAATTGTGGTTAAATTTGCCCCAGAATCTGCTAATAAGCTAGCGGACGTCCGACGGAAACAGTGGCCGTATAAAGTTCACTATTCGGCAGTTTCAGAAATTCTGCTATATTTGCAGGCATCTTCCCAAAGGTATTAATACCCACTGGTTGTATGGTACACTTATTGTCTGTGTACTTTATAAAAGTCGTCCGTGGTTGACGTGATTTGGACGCAATGCCAAGTACTTACGATATAAGTTAATGTAAGCTTCAGTAATGATAGTAAACGTTCTTGAAACTCTAGTTTACTGTCTGGAATGTTTACGACTAGTGTACTTCCTAAATCTTCAATATTGCTTAATGTCAGCTGACAAATTTCTTCACGGCGGCAAGCGCCTAGTATGCCCATTATAGCAGCAACTTTGAACATTAAGTACTTATTATCTGGTGCCTCACCAATAAACTTGTCAATATTTTCTCGGGTGAAAATTTTTGATTTTTTCTTCCTTTGCGCTTCAAGAACGCAAAGAGTTTATAAGATTTACCGATGTCGTGATTAGTTGTGACATTCAACATTGCCTTGATCATGGAAAAATGTGCCCAAAGTATAGAAGATTTCCATATTTTGAAATGTTCCTCGAAGTAAACTAACATAACACTTTCGTTATATTTTCCTACAACATTCTTTTGGGCGCACCACTTTTGAAAGCGCTGAAACGCTAATTCATATTTTTGCTTGGATTTAGTGGGCAACAAATCTAATGTTGCTCTACTAGCAGCTTCTACTATTTCTATTGGAATTTCTTCACTCATCTTAAATTTCACGAATCTAATAATTCGCAACTGTCAAACAATAAGCGAACTTGATTGTTTTGTAAATGTCACAGACTGCCTGATTTTTCGGTAATCTTTAAACTTTTTATACATTTAGCTGTTTTCAATAGTGGTGTTTGTAGAAAAAATGTTGTATGATATACGTGTTAAAAGTGATTTTATTTTGCGAGTGGGGAGATTGCGGAACGAGAACGAGCGCAACACATATATTATAAATCACTATTATACCTAGTCAATAGTACAATGCCATACAATTTTTACGATGAGGGAGACGGGTTGAATCTCTAGTGTCCATTTTAAAGGCGGCGTTTTGTCAAACTTCTGGTTGTTTATTAGATTTCAAAACGGAAAAATAAACTCTGACATGACTTTATGAGCGGTTACTTTTTAAACATCGGTTCAGCGGTTGTCTAAAATTGACAAATTAAACAACAGCTTTATTAATTAACGATTTTAAAATGTAATAAAAGAATTAATAACTTAAAGCAATGGTTATCTTAAACACTTTGATAATTAATTAATTGTTTTGTTACGGCACGGCGTGGCGTACCAAAATTATTCTGCTTTTAAATTGTTTGTGAATTTTTTTGTAAACCTTTTGGGAATATTTCCAATTGATATCTAATAAACAATCATAAGTTTGACAAAATGCCGCCTTGGCTGGGAGTGACAGTGGAAAATTCAAATTCGGGGTATGAATTGAGGATAAAAAGACCATTCAAACGAGGTATCACTGACCCACCTTTCCATTTAAAACTTATCTTAAAAACTTAGAGCTATCGATTTTATGTCAAATGGTAGTATTTTATGCCTTATTATAGTCCTTCAAATTTCAATTCGATATCTTAAACCTTTTCAAATTTAGGAAGGGGGAGAGGGATTTACGTCCGCAGGTGTATATCCTTGAACAAAAGTTATCTAAAGTCATTTGTACAACTCGATAATGCATACAATAAAATACAGTTTAACCTAAAATTCTTCCAAATCCTACTTTATCTTTTGAAATACGAGGTAATCAGTCTTTCTCATTAAATTGGTATAGTACGACCAGCTGTACTCTGAAGAAGATTGACCAACAAAACAAAGTATTTTGATTTTATGGGATTCAACAAATTATTTACTGATTTCAAAGCAGCTATGCCGTCATTTTACAAAAAGAAAAATACGAACAAAAGAAGACTATGGAGCGCCGATACTTTGCAGAGAGCTCTGGATGCCGTCCAAAAAGAAAAAATGGGTGTTAATAAAGCAGCCAGGAATTTGGTATCCTGCCCATATAAGTTGGCGAGACAAAGAAGCTTCGGGCTACCGATTTACTTCTGATAAAGACTGGGCTTTTGACGTAGCAGAAAACATTAAGTCGAGCAAAAATTTAATGTAGAAACTAAAAAAGCTGAAGAGGATTGGCTTAATTCATTTTTTACGTTGACATTTTTAAGTACTGTATACAGAGTGATTCACGTAGCCCGTCGGTTGAAAAGTTATCGATTTTCTAATATTCCATCAATATGTATTTGGTATATGGCCGTAATCGATTGCTCTAAATCTAAACTAAAATATGTAGGTATTTTAAATTGGTGGCACTTCCGGATATAGTACGGAAAACTGACGCCATTTTCGTTTTTTTAATGGAATGTCCCTATTTTGACACCATATCTGAATTCTATATTAAATTTTATGGTAAACTTATTATGATCTAGGTGCATAACTGAACGATAACTTTAAGCCACATTAACAACGAAAAACGAGTAAAAGGATCTAACACAAAAAAGTTTCTATTTTATAGATATAGATTGTGATGTTTGTAAGATTAGTGGAGGTAAGTTAATGTTTCAAAAAAAATTAAATCCAAAGTTTAATTTATTAAATACTTAGTGTGATGTTAACGCTAAATTTAAACCTCATTAAAAAGAAAAACCAAAACAACCAAAAGGTTCTTGTAGATGGGTTCAGATGGTGGTTCAGATTGGCGGTAGCAAGTTCTTAATTAAACAAGATTAAATCTATAGTTCAATTTATTATGATCTTGTGCGTAACAGAACGCTAATTTTAAGCCTCATTAACAACAAAAAAAAGCAAATTTATATGAAAAACTACTGAAAGAACCTATAACACAGAAAATTTTCTCCTTTTTCAAAACAAAGTTAAATCCAAAGTTCAATTTATTAAATATTGTATCTTTGTATACGCTAAACATAAACCTCATTAAAAACGAAAAGCAAAATGAAAAACGACCAAAAGGTTGGCTGGTAAGTTTTGTATTGAGGGACAGGCGGAGGCCTGTTCTATCTTCACGTATTTTTTTTTGGGTACTTTATGGAAAAAAGAAAATATTTGATTGGCATTCGCAAATTATTTTTTTCGAAAATTTTAAATAACACCCTCCTAAAAAATTACAGCGTTGGATGGCCGAAATTTTAAATTTTCCATTGGTACTACGAAAAACACAATCCCTAAAAAAAATTTTAAAAAAACCAAGTTGAAAATCCGATTTGTCAAAAATCAGCCTTTTCCGAAAACTTACAAGTGTGTCATGATACAAAAAGAATGCGCAGATGTCAAAACACCTAAAAAGTCAAATTAAGACTCAACTGAAGACACCAGCCGTTTGCTTTCTGATAAACGTTGCTAAAATGCTCTCAACTCAAGAAGAAATGGTTGACATGGTTTTTGTTCTTAAAGATTATTACAAGAATTGTTTATTGGCGTTACGAGTATATGCTGAGAGATATCCTGCTAGAGCACATTCCCATCCACGGCCTTTCAAAGATTCTTAAATAAGTTTACAAATACTCAAGTGAAAAATACAACTTAAACTAAATCTTTAAAATGACAACCGTCCCTTTAGAGGAATAACCGCACCCTCGACTTGCAGGCTCTAAACATCTCCCTGAGGACTTCTGGTGATACACCACGGAAAGCAGCGCGAATCCTCTCCCGCATATCCTTGGCAGTAGTTGGTACCGTGTTTTAGACCTTATTCTTGATGTAGCTCCACAGAAAGAAGTCAAGGAGAGTGAGATCTTGTGATCTTGGCGGCCACCTGACTGAACTCCCACGACTAATTCACGAATCTGCAAACCTTTCATCGAGATATTCCAAAACAGCACGGCTAGAATGTGCAAAAGCTCCTTCGTGTTGGAAAACCATCTGTCGTCGATTGACTAAAGGGACATCTTCTAAGAGTTTAATTAAATCGTCACAAAGGAACCCTAAATAACTGTTGCCGTTTAGGTGCTCCTCAAAGAAGTACCGACCCAGAAGGTGTTCGACCACTATGTCACCCCAAACATTCAGTGACCATCTTTGCTGGTGGTTTCCAATTCTTACGGTGTGCGGGTTGTCATCGGCACAATAATGACAGTTGTGGTGATTGACGACAACATTTTTATAAAAGGTCTATTCATCAGAAAATAACACGCGCATAAGAAAATTCCTCTTGATGAATTTTGTTGGTAACCCACATGCAGAAGTCCTGCCTGAGTTGAAAGCCTTGAGGTTGTAAATTCTGGTGCAGCTGAACCTTGAACGGATGGAACTTGTACGTCTGAAGAGTACAATGCACAGAACGTATTGAAATGTCAATATTCCTACTAATTTCACGTACACTGGTTTGAGGATTTTCTACAGTTGCCGCCAGAACTTGTAATCCATTGTCTTCGGTCAAAACTAGCTTTTTTCTAATTCACCTTGCTTGTTTAACACTCCCAGTGGTTGTAAATCTATTCAACGCTTTTGAAAGGCCCGCAGATCGGGATGTGCTCTACCAGGATATCTCTCAGCGTACACTCGTGACGCCAATAAACAATTTTTGTAACGTTCTCCAAGAATAAAAACCATGTCAACCATTTCTTCTTGAGTTGGGAGTATTTAGTAACCTTTCACCAGAAAACAAACAGAAGGTGTCTTCAGTTGAATCTAATTTGACTTTTAAGTATTTTGACAACTGCACATCTATTATTTTATTGTGGCACACTTGTAGGTATTTGGAAAAGAGCGTTTATTAACAAATCGGAGTTTTTTCTGTCAATTTTTTTCAGGAATGTGTTTTTTCGTAGCACCAATGGAAAATTTAAAGTTTCGGTTACCCAACGCTGTAATTTTTTATGGGGGTGCTATTTGAAGTTTTTGAATGCCAATCAATAAAAATTTTTTTCTTCTATAAAGTACCCGAAAAACCGAAACCGCTAAAGTTAGGAGTATAACATGTTACATAAAAAGAAGTACTCTTCGAGTGCTTTTCAAATCTGCCTTAAAATATAGGGTGTTTTATTTAAAAATACATAAACTTTTTTCGATAACTTTTATAGTAAAGGAGCTATGGTTCGAGGAAGTTTAGGTGCTACACCCTGTATAGAGTATGTCATATAATTATGAGTTTTGTCGTCATGCAATGGCTGTGCTGTTATATTTTATGTTCTTATTTACCTTCTATAATATTTACACACTTAATTAATATTATTACATATGAATACTAGGGTGGGTAAGGGTTCGCATGTTTAGGTTTTGAGTGGTTTTCCTAAACATTGAAGTAAATGTTTTGCCAAGACAAACCAATACACTATTGCACACGGTTTCGTCACCACACTATACAGGTTTATACTGGTCTTCTGGGGCACCATACACAACACTTACATCACAATACAATATTTGTATAACGTACTATACGAATAAACAAATAAATAAATAGCTTATATAACCTAAATTATGTTATCTTATATTTGACCGTTTTTGACATATGTAATTCTTTCCAAAAAAAGGTCTTTAGAATAGTTAACAAAAAAATGTGTATTTCTGCAAATCAGTTGACATTATAAAATTAAATTTATGGAGCAGTTGGCTAGAAATTCAGACTTACTCGTGATGTCCTACTGATGGTTTCCCCATTTTGAAACATATGGACACAGGCAATTTTAAATATCACAATCAAAAATGATCAAAACGTCAATTTCTTGAAATGCAACCTATCCCTATCGAGTTATTCAATAAAAATCAAAAAATTCCTTTTAGTTAGTTTTTTTTGGTTTTTCGCCTAAATAGCTCTGCCATTGTAACAGAATACAATCATAACAATTTAATATTATAAATATTTTCCTGCAAAAATTGACCATGTTTAACAAAATAGTGCATGTTGCGGAGCGGCTAAAAATGAAGACTTTTAATAGGTTTGCTGGTTACACAGGTGCTTGGAAATTTATCCATTCATTCCCAGATTACTATGAGTTAGTTTTGTCAAATCTGAAATGTTATGCCAAAATGCTTAAAACTACACATTGACAGAATTCGCCAACGTAAATGTTCAATAACCACCTTATTGTGTTAAACATTGTATTATTCTACTTTTCACAGATTGCATTGCTCTTGTGTATTTTAAGGAAAATATTTTCGCAAAAGTAAATCCTACAGGTCAGTCACCTGGATCTAATTTTTGAAGTCTTATGAATGAAAAGGAATGTAGCTTATGGCGTTGTAAAATTGTTTGTATTAGGTACATAGTATCAAAACCCAATTCCATTGACGCTATTCGTATTCAAGCTTGAGAATATTCTCATTGTAAAGAGATTCATCATTGTCAGTTGGTGGTTTCATTCTCGTTATGAGTCTACTTACTTTTCCAAAATGTATACAATTGAAATTTTTTTATATGTGAAAACTTCCCGTGTCATTTCTTGTAAATTTGGATATTTGAAATTAATCTCACCGACAGTTTACTGAATAACTTTATGACACATGTCATGAATTATAAACAAGTCTAAAATCACTTCGTTTGGATAGTTTTGCATTTTTAAATCAAATTTATGAAACAATTAGCTTAGCACAACCCTTGAGGACATCAAACTCTCATATATCAATGTAGTTGCTATAGTTTTTGTAAATGATAATAGTTGTAAAAATAGTAATGTTAGGTTTGTTTTTATAGTTTTTTGCTCGATATTAATTTTTAAAAAGAATAATTAATAAACGCTGTCAATTTATATTAAGCTTCTCACAAATTTATTATGATAGGTTGAATAAATTAATACAAATCAAATCTATACGACAAAATGCAATTTGTTGCACCCAATTTAAATTGATCAGTTTATTTTACGTTTGATAATAATATAATTACCTGGAACAGTTCAGATCCAGCAACTCATCTTCTGACACCATATCAAAAAGATTCGTTTCCTTTGGTAGATTCCTGGTCCTATAATGCATATTTTACCATTAATAAATTTCTACTACAATAAATTAGAAAGACAGGAACTAATTAATCTTTTAGTATTTTAATTTCAAATGTTGATTGAAACCATAATAAGCTCAAAACTGTTTTTTACCATTACAATTAAATTTACTTCCGACCATTAGTAATTAATAAAAAATCAGACCAAAACGTAAAACATAGGTAGGTAATTATAAAGTAATGTCGCATATATGTTATTTATTTAAGTTAACAATCTACTAATACACATACACTACTTACTTTTTATAAAATTGTGTATCAGCAAAAAGTTGAATGGAAGTCCGTTAATGCACACTTCTAGAACTAAAACAATAATCTCATGATTAACTTTTCTAATTGAAATATGTATATCTCTTTTATGCCCTTAGAATAATCTAACAAAATACTAAATTTTAACATAAAATAAACGTATGTCGATGGAAAATACATTATTTTACAAAATTTTAATGAATTATAGATTAAAAGCTGAAGTGTGAGTTAAAAGTACGAAAGTGATTAAATAAAAAATAAAGCATGATAAGAAAGCGCAGGATGTTGTGATTTTTCTGAATTTTTTATCGCTAGATTTATGTGTATAATTTATTTATTCACTAGTGGAATAAAATACTACATAAGTAAAAATGGAAGATTAAATAATTTTAATGCAAATCTTTTGAAATTTATTATAAATAAATTATTTTTAAAAAAATTAAGTATTAATGATATATCAAAAATAATAACAATAATTAATGGAAACTCACGTAGCGAACTGTTTAAAGATTTTCCAATTCTTCTTTTCCTGCAACATAATAAAATTGTCGGTTATTGTTTTGATTAATCATAAACGATCGTAGAATCAGAAATTAGATTAAAGAAACGTAAAAGGGATGATATCAGAATATAGTTTATAATTTATTGAATAAGTGTCGAAACAGGTAGGTAGGTACCTCTAGGTAATTCTAATATTCTTAATAGTAATACAAAATATGTATTTGCAATAAAATTAATAACAGTATTGTTTGTGACAAGTATCTAATTAGCTCTAGGCATAAATGAAAATATAAATTTTACCTTAAACTTAGTTCGATATCCGAAAATTTCGTCTTTTGATGGTGGAAGGCATACATCACACCGCAGATAGATAACACACATATGGTTTCAACGAATCTAGACTGCTGGCGGGATTGCATTCTTCGTTTGTTCTATAAAAAACCAATATGTAATAAAGATTGGATTAATTATATTAATTTGTTCTACAATGTAAATGATGTAAAAACATTTTGAAATTGAATTCAATACTAACATCATATTAATGTCAACTAAGAGGTTACAAAAATTTAAAAAAAACTAAAAAAATAAAACTTATCGCTACATTACCTACATTACCTTTGTTACTACTTTCTCATTTCTGTTGTTGGCCTCATTTCCATGTCGCTAGTATAAGGAAATCTGGTGAAAAAACTTAAAAGAAAAAACATAATTAAAATAGTGTAGGTAATGATTCAATTATTCGAATTTAATTGTTTAAAAGAAAATGAAATAAATCGTGATCAATTAAAATTTAATTGTTATGCACCACACCTTACAGATTCGATTGTAGTTGACCCGGTGTTGCATACAGACTTTTGGTATCGAAGTGTTCCAACGAAGATTTTCTTGAAACAGACACCTGATCTCTTTGCTGCACACCTTGTAAAATTCTACACAATTATATAAATTAAAATGCGTTGGATATTAAGCTATACCAAGTAAAAATTAAATGTGGACGAATTAATTTATATTTAATTATTTTTTCCATTTACGTCTTTATGTAGGTATATGAAACTTTTGTTACTAATTTAAAATTTATTAGACTAATTACATATTAACATTAACATTTTTATTAGAGTAAACGCATACAGATTCTCATTTGTTACTTCGATTTCCCTTGCATTGATAGGCATTTCTTTCTGACACATTTACCGAAATTGCAAATGTGTGTTTTCTTTCTATATACAATTTAGTTGGATATGGAGACTTCAATGTAAGTTTTACTATTGTTAAAGACTGCCATCCACCGTGCTGTTTAATCGTTGTGATCTCAACACTCTTATTTGCTAGTAAGGTCTCATGCGGTGGTCGATAGTTTCAAAACAAACAATTTTGAAAGGTATCTTTGCTGTAATGTATTAATTCCAACTGCTTGCATTGTAGATCTTCCATCTATGTATTTGTGTAAGAAGAATCTGAGGTGTAGCAACCCTTTGGACGTAGCTAAATGTATTTCTTACACAGGCTCACAGCATTGACACAAAATTCTTCTTGGATAATGGTGAACTTGCGTAAAATGTTTGTTTTGGTATATAGGCGTTCACACCAACAGATATGAGTTCTATCTTGTACGTCATCATTGTTAATTCGGAAGACATGCATGTACCTCCCATTATTGTAATACAACCTAAATTAGCATTCAAAAGTTATGCCTAATATTGTCAAAAGAGTTAAAGTTTATCTTAATCATCAAAATATTGTTCATCAGTAGCACCTAACAGAAAATTTTCAATGTGTTTTTAACACTCTTTGATTTCTTTTACTTCATATTCTTTAGTAACATTTAAGATAAACTTTAATTTGACTATGTTCTTGTGAACTTTCAATACTTTGCTCCACCTTTAAGAAGCTTGGTACTTTTTCTTGATATTTAAAAAATGTGAGGGCAGGACTTTCTCATTGATTACGCTTACTTCTCTCCACTCTTGTTGAATTCAGAGAATTCTTATCCTGTTCTGGTAATAAGCTCCGAGTTGTTTCTGGGTTTTATAGAAGATTTCTTGATGAGAATAGCCTCAACTTCTTCTATTTTTGACACTTTTTCGAGTAAAATTAAACAACAAAAAACAATGTATGAATGTAAGCTTTTCATGGCTGTTGTCACTAAGATTATTATCTTCCGGGTTAAGCCGTGTTCGTTAACAAAACAATCTTAGGAATTTTGAATCATATAGCTCTCCTATTTTCCCGAATCTCGGAAGGACATTTTTTGTGATTTTATTATTTGATTATTTATTAAAATATACTAAGTGACATAGAAAGAAGAACACCCAAGTAATAATAAATATTTTATAAATTTTTGGGAATATATTTGTTTATATTAAGATAAAAAACGATCAGTTTTTCAGCCATATTGCCCTAGCGGTTGTTTTGTTAACTCTCATTCAAAACATTTACGATTAAGTAGCCCTAAAACAATGAATTAAGCATTTGTAAGTACAGTTGTCATTTAAACGATTTAAATTGCATTTAAAAAAGCTTTTTAATTCAATTACAATGCATCTAGTGCGAAGACGCCATAATTTTCGGCAATTAAGCGAGTTTTGATAGGGGTAGAATTGTGGGATTGCGTGAGGCTGGTTTGTCTATGACAGATATAGCCGCTAGAACGTAACGGAGTTTAAACACTGTGGCAGTCTGTGTTCGGGCATGGAACCAAGAGGGCCGTACACGAAGAGCGAGAGATACAGGACGTTGTCGAAGAACCACAAAACGCGAAGATCGCCGTCTTAGACTATTGGCTTTACGGGACCGCTTCTCTCTACACGGGCGATTGCGGACCAGTGGTTTGTAGAACATGGAAGACCGATTGGGATGCGAACCGTTTATAGAAGGATAAGAACCTTTGGGCTCTTTTCATACCGTCCCCTTTTGTGCTACCACTGACTCCAGAGCATCGACGTTATCGTCTAGCGTGGTGTAGAGAACGGGCAAATTGGGACCAAGAATGGAATTCAATTGTCTTTAGTGATGAATCCAGATTCTGTTTTGGTATGCATGACGGTCGTGCAAGGATGAAAGACAAGATCCTCAATTTTCTGTGAATAGGCATGTGCACCACACAGTTGGAGTTATGGTATGGGAGCTATTGCTATTGGAAGTAGGTCACACTGGTTTTCATTAGAGGTAACATGACCGCTGCGCGTTACATCCACAGGAGGTCGTAGACCCCCATATTGTAGCTTATGTTTAGACCATCCCCAAGAGCACATTCCAACAAGACAACGCACGACCTCATGTTGCTAGGGTTTCTTTGGCTCATTTTGAGGCCAATGAGTCTGCTTTGTTGTCTTAGCCACCAAGATCTCCTTCGATATTTCGCCCATCGACACGTCTGGGATATTAGGGAAGAAGATTACTCAATTTACTTCACCCTGCACAAACTCTAGCGGCTTTGCTGCATCAAGCTACAGATAAGCATGGGATGAGATACTTCAAGAAGAAATCGATCACCTCATTAGAAGTATGCCCAGATGTGTTAATGAGTGCACAAGACATCGTGGTGGAGCAACACATTAAAGTTTTTGAAGAAGTTAACAGTTTAATTTTTATCAAATTGTGATCATTTACTAATCTAATTGGTATACACTAGTATACCAAAAATTGTTCAAATAAATTTATTATTTTACGGGGGTGTTCTTCTCTACCTAGTATGCTTGAAGTCATAATAATTTGGAAATTTCGATTGTGGATTGGTGAGTTGGAATTCTTTGAACGAGCGTTAATACATAAATTATTTTAAAACAATTAAGTTTTAAACAAGTAGTAATAATATATAAAAAAATAATAAAAATAATTAATGCAAGCTCACGTGACGAACTGTTTAAAGATTTTCCGATTCTTCTTTTCCTGCAACATAACAAATTAGTTACTATTTTGCCATTAATTATAAACGATTATAGAATCAGAAATTAGATTAAAAAAAGGTAAAGGGATGATATCAGAATATAGTTTATAATTTATTGAATAAGTGTCGAATAGGTGAGGTTTACCTATACAGGGTGTCCACTAGAACGCCATCGATAGATTATAAAAACTGTACACGTAGAGTGGAAAAAATTGTGAAATCTGCACACAACATTGACAGAAGGCACTTCCCTAAAATATTTTCAAGATGGTGACACTTCCGGTTGTGCCGGGAGTATGTGTCAACTGCTTATTTTAAATGGAACACCCTATAGTATTATTTTTATTTTTGAGATTTTGCCCGAATTCTAAATTACTTTTTTTGTGTATATGTCCTATACCTAAGTCTAACTGTTTTGGACTTATTTAAATTTTATGTCAAAATGACGTTTTCAGATCTAAACAAAATTATGTAATTCTTCCTATACATATGCGCTTTATTATTTAATGATATAGGTTTCCTTGTAGCAGGGGACCTATGTTAGTGAGCTATGTCAATATTATGATAATAAATTATGCAAGGCGATCAAAAAAGGATTAAAATTAAATTCAAAACACGTCAAAAGTCATTTTTTTAAATGCAGGCACTATGTTTTTATAGCTTTATTTTATTTAGCATCGTGGCTGAAAGTTGACTTTGTACAAGAGCATGGTCTGTTCAAAAATTCATGGTTTTCGAAATATTGGCAATTTAACTTTTTTTGTTGCACAAATGCTATTGTATTTCTTTTAATATGAATGGTTACTCCTAGTTGGCCATGATGGCGTTAGAAAACAATCATCTGTCAAGGATATGTCAAACTGTTAAAATTTTCAATAATCATGCCGGGACGCTTAAATTATACAAACAAAGATTACTTAAAGTTATTTATTATTTATGTAGGAATGTGATAAAGTTATATTAACAATATGTTACAAGTTAACTATACCGACTATGTGTGTTAAAGTGTATATCGTTACCAAAGCGATAACTTTAAATGCTTGAAACACACGTGTGTGCGATAAAGCCAGGTGTTCTTTCGTTGCGTGTGCAATACTGTACAAGTAATTATTTGGCTTTATCGACAACATCGTGTTTCAAGCATAATAAGTTATCGCTTTGATAACGATATGCACTTTAACACTCACAGTCGGTACAGTTAACTGTTGGAATTCTTGTTTGATACACACAGTTTTGACATATCCTTGACAGATGATTGTTTTCTAACCCCATCATGGCCAACTAGAAATAACCATTCATATTAAAAAGAAATTAATAGCATTTGTGCAACAAAAAATGTTAAATTGCCAATATTTTAAAAACCATAAATTTTTGAATAGACAACCTTTGTACAAAAGTCAACCTTATTTTTTATGCTAAATAAAGATAAAAATTATAAAAACATAGTGCTTGCATTTAAAAATGACTTTTGACGTGTTTTTGAATTTAATTTTAATCCTTTTTTTGATCGCCCTGTATTAATTTATTATCAAAATATTGACATAGCCCACTAAAAAAAGTACCCTGCTACAAGAAAACCTATTCCAATTAAATAAGAAAGGCATTAGTATAGGAAAATTTTATAATTTTGTTTAGGCCTCGAAAAACTCAAAACAGTTAAACTTAGGTATAGGACATTATACACAAAATGTGTCTACAATTTTGTGCAAAAAATCCAAAAATAGAATAATATATAGGATGTTTCATTTAAAATAAGCAACTTGACACATACTTCTGGTATAACCGGAAGTGTCACCAGCTTAAAAATATTTTAACGAAACTGCCCGCCGTCGATGTTAGTATACTACCAAATTTTCAAATTTTTTCCCATGTACAGTTTTCTTTATAATCTATCGATGGCGTTCCCGGTGGGACACCCTGTATATGTAATTTAATTTTCTTAATAGTATTACAAAATATCTTGGCTAAGTACTAAATTAATAACAGTTTTGTTTTGTAATAAGTATCTAATTAGTTCTAGGCATGAATGAAAATATGTGTTTTACGCTTAAACGGTTCGTAAAATTCGTCTTTTGATGGTGGAAGGCATAAATCAACGGCAGATAGATGACACACCTTGTTTCAACGAATCCATTACTGATGACGGGGTGGCTTCTTTGCTTGCTCTATAGAAAAACCAAAAAAAGTTATTGAATTAATTAAATTAATTTGTTCTAAAGCGTAAAAAAACTTTGCAGAAAATTTTTAGAAGATAGAAAAGATAATGAAATTTTATATGAATGTTGAAGGAGGTAGAATTCGCAAAGAACAAGCTTGGAAAGAAGAGAGAAGAGCATATTATGGACGAGGCGGTTACGCTACAGAAGGATGGAAAAAGAGATAACACAAAGGGACAAGCACTACGAAAAGCAAGAAAGAGAATGGTGACAATAGAAAAACAAAGTATATATAACACAAAATACAAATACATAATGGTAGTAAGGGGATGCCGTAAAATATATTACAAGAGGATTGAACATAAAAGAAAACGTATGGTAAAATGCTTTGAGGAACATGAAAACAAATATAGATAAGATGGATTCCATTATATTAATGTGTTATACAACGTAGGAAAAGATGTAAAAAAACTTTAAAATTTTGAGAGAAGAATAATCAATACTAAAATCATATTAATGTCAACTAAGAGGTTACAAAGAAATTTAAAAAAACTATAGCTAGTAATACATAATATGTCACCTATCGCTCATACATTAAAATTTATGTTACCTAACAGTTCCTAATTTCTGTTGGTTAAGCACTCCATTTCATGTCCTTCAAGTACAGAAAAAATTGGTATAAAAACTACAAAGAAAAAACAATAAGGTAGGAATAATGTAGGTAATGATTTAATTAGTAAAACCTATTAATTGTTTTAAAAGAAAACATGTCGCCAATGAAATAAAAAACGTAATTAATTGTAGGTAATGATTCTTATTGTCTGAAACCGCATCAACCACCTTCACTGATTCAATTGCAGTTGACCCGGTGTTGCGATAGACTTTGGTATCGAATAAAGATCCAACGAAGATTTTCTTAAAACAGACACCCCGATCTCTTTGCTGCACACCTTGTAAAATTCAACACAATTTTATTAATTAAATGCGTTGGATATTAAGCTATTACCAAGTAAAATTAAAATGTGCATGAATTAATTCTAAGGTATATTTAATTTATTTTTCCTAATTCACGTCTTTATGTGTAATGAAACTTTGTTACTAATTTAAAACATATTTATCTTTGTACCTACAATTTTTTTTATATATAACTCTATGTACTTCTTAATTTTTAAATATCACATGCACAGATTGATATGCAGAAAAACGGAACTTATAGTTCAAACGATTACGAAATGGAAATGAACAAAAATTAATCTGAAACTAATCTAGACATTAAATGATAAAACTTACATTTACACTTTCAATTAATTCGTCGATTACTCCCAATTGGTTCTGTTTTTGAATTTGAGTTGAAGTAGTAATCTAACAGGAAATATCTGGAGTGGTAAAAAAGTGAAGTCTCTTTGATGTCCTTATTCAACATCTAGAAAAAATTAAGCATAATTTTAGTAAATGAATAAGTACGACCATTTTACTGGTTACACATGATTATCGCAAAAATATATTTATAAAATATAAATCGTGGTTCCTCCTAAATGGTGGTTGAGTAACAAAACGAATGGTCTTATTAGCACATCCATATGTGCCGACGTGTTCAACCAAACTTGCATGGGCTTTATTGAGGCTAATTGTAATTAATAAAACCAGCGTAATTCACACTGGTTAAAATAAATCATCAAAATGATGATTTAGTCAGTTAAATAAAATTTCAATCAATTATATAAAACACACAGGTGTTTATAGCGAACGAACGACTAAAGATAAAGCCCTCTCAAGTTTAGGCAAAACGTCAGCATATGTATGTACTTATCTATCTTATACAAAAATTTTTAAAGGGCATCTAGGTAGGTACATACCAGTTGACGACAGAAACTCACACCCCTGTAAGGTTTTATTACTTCGGATAGAAATTTAAAATTTGCACATAAATAAAAGTTTGTATATTGTTTTTGAATTGTATTGTTGTTTAAAAAAAAAAAATTAAAATTATTATTTAATTAAAAATATAGTCTATGTCTTAAAACTCAGAAGTTAGAACTACTTCCGTTCAAAACGAAAGTTTTTTAGTATTGAAAATTTAGAAAATTTGTAATTTTGCATAGGTAGTATGCGAACGTCTTAAAAGTTTTTGGCATAAATAATAAAAAATTACTTTCTGTTGTCACTCAGTATAGAGAACCTTTTCTGAAAGGCTTATGATTTTAGAACAAAAACTACAAACTCAGAAAACTATAAGTACCTACTGCGTAATTTTCTTCAATTTTTATTGTAGCCCAACTTATTCAGAATCGATATATGTACTTGTTTAAACTTATTCGTAAAATAACGGCCACGGAAGTTTATTGAACTCTCAAATTTACACAAACCTATGATTTAAGCATCCGAGCAATAATTAGTAATTTGAGAATTAAAAATTGCGCGAGATTATTTAGTTTTCATTGTTAGAACGTTTTAATTATGATTAAGTAGTAAAATTAAAATAATTAAGTTGCATTTCGAAAGTTCGAGATAGAAATAGTATTTCACTTTGTGAGCAAACAACTTCAAATGAAACGAATGATGAAGTGTCTGTTTTAAAATAAACTGCGCAGTCCAGTGTGGGTAGGTACGTTACGTGTAAGCGCCACCCTGCTAATTAATAATGGCAGGAACGTATTAAGGTAAAAATTTTTAAAACCAATATTACTTACCATTTACATACTGTTAAATTTTGCTTTAATATCAGTTCGAAAATAAATGGAATTAAGATTTAAACTACCTATAGATCCGAAATCAGAATTGATCTTGTTTATAGGTACATTTTCTCTTTTTTTTCTTATTTTTACTTTCAATATTTTAATGAAAACTCAAAATTTGTTAAAAAGCTTTGGTTAGCGATATTATCCAACCAATATATAGTGTTGTGACCAGTAAAGTCCAGATTATCATAATTTTATCGAAGAAACTTACTAGAAAACGTTTTTTTGCAGTTTCTTAAAATAATTTATTTGTTTGTTTACTCTTCTCGTAAATGTACATAGGTATATAACATTTACTAATGTTTCTATAAGCAATTCTAAAGAAATGGTTAATTAGTCAAAGAAACAGAGGATACAATAAATAGTACAGATAGATAGACATAGAAGAAAAAATAAGATGTGATATTTGTTTTATCTTCAGCGTTATCTTACATAAACAGTAACTAAAATGTGAACTGCAGAAAGTACAGAACTGAAAAAACAAACTAATACGTTACGAACTATCCCGCTACAAGCATTTCAGGTTGACTGCTTCGAAGAGTTCTATTGGCACCAGCTCTATAAAGAGCTTTCAACCAATCACACATCGAAACGAAATTCTTGGGGATCTTCGCCGTGGAACGATATACGATTGGTCACAACAAGTTGTAAATGAAAGAACGCGAACCCTTTCCGATAAATACTTCTTCTATAAAGAACCAGAACACCAATACAGGACTAGACTACATGGTAAATTTTTGATGTCCCCTGACGACACTTTGGAATAATTTGTTGCAAGGGTTATAAGGAATGGATTTTCTTTGTCCAATTTTTTGTATTTAAAAGGTTGCACTATGTTGTAAAAAAGGGACTACAAACATTTGCGAAGATACAATTAATTTTTTAATTCGGATGCATTTAATTTCAAATCCAAACTTCTTGTTAACCTTAAATTTAAATTTAATTTAATTTTATTCTTAAATATATATAGGTATAATAATTCAATGCAATAAATTGTTGGATAATGCATGTGAGTGAAACCAATTAATTGAGAAAATTATACATTTCTAGGTACTGAAAAATGAGAAGTGAATAAACAAGAACATTCAAATTGCAGCTGGATTTCTGAAGGAAGTTTGGAACTTCCAGAATCACGTGAACTACAAGTTCATATATGAAAACCCAAATTTGTATTAAATGTACCTATGTAAGTACATAAGTAGGTACCAATCAGATGCCAAAAATCTTAAAATTGTTATATAAAAATTAGGATTTAATTTCAAATATTTATTTCAATAAAACGGTGGGCGAGATACTAAAAACTACAAGGTTAATAAACTATAAAAATGTTTAAATTATACTTGGATTTATAAACATTAACATGAGATGCTAAGATGGTGAAAATCTTAAAGTTACTAAATGAAAAATGAGAAATTAATAAGAAAATTATAGATACTGAAAACTACCAGGTTAATGAACCAAGATTATTCAAAGTGTATGGTGGGTTCCAGAATTCGTTGGGAAAATCATATTTTCCAAACTTTAACATTAAAAATTAGGTAGAAGGTAAATTTGAGTAAGTGAAAATCAACCAAATTACTTAAGTCTGGATTTAAATTTGAATTTAGGTTAATTTGATGTGATATGATTCATGGTGTGAAATTCAAATAAAATAGGTATACCTACGTTGAAACTGAAAACTATAACAAATGCACAATTAACGTAACGTTTGTATCTATAGGAAAATGCAGAAGCTTGATTATAAAAAATGCAAATTTTCGGCAACGCGCATTCGTTACGTTATTGAAAATGTAAGCAACAGTTAAAATTGTAAAGTTATAGCATGCTCAAGATTTAAACTCAAAGAAAGCCGACAGCCGACTTACCTTATAAACAAGCACGATGTGGAATTTTCCAACCGCCATGATGATTGTATGTGCCGTGTAAATTTTTAAACGCCAATTCCAGGGTTATTACATTTTAAATCTTGTATTAACAATAAACATTAAATTACCTTCTTGCAGTCACAAAATTAATGCAAAATTTTTAAAAAATAAATGGATTTGACCGAAATAAATGCTATATTCAAACACTTTTGTAGTTAAATAAAAGACGCTTCACCCTAACGCAAACCAAGCTCGCCCCTCTACTTAAACTCTATATTCGCGATTTGATTGGTACTTTCGGGCACCTAATTTAAATCCACCAATAGCATTCTAAGCACATTAAAATACGTTAAATCTTCAAGAATTCAAAAATGATATAGGTGCCAAGTCATTTTCAAGGTAAAATCATATAGAAGTATAAAATAGTAGAGCAATTTTCTGGAGTAGGTATTTTACTCCAAACATTTTCTTTGTTTTCGGTACAGAATAAAATTTAATTCACATCAGGAATATTTGTAAATCGTTTTATTAGAAACTGAAAGCATTGTTCTCACTTGAATTAAATGAATTAAAAACAGTTAAAAGCTTAATTCACCAAGTCAAAATGTAAATTTAATTTAATTTAGAGCCTGTTTCTAAATTCGACTGTGTGAAATCTGTTGTAAACAATAACTACCAATTCCAATTATTTTGAAAACGGTTAAAATAATAATGAAACTTGTAAACGGCACTCCAATATTTATTTTAAAACGGTTTATAACGCAGGGAAAAACTTATTAATTAACCGACTTCAAAACAAAAAATGTGACAAAACAAAACTTACCTAGGGTACATTAACAATAAAACAGCCATTTACTATTTACTGTAATTGTTACGTTGGTAACGTACATTTTTATCGTTAACCCTTTGTACTTTTACAATGCTTTTTATTACAAAATCCTAAAAAAAAGTTGATGGCTTTGGTAGGTTTTAATTGCAGACCGTTTTCATCAATTTTAATTCAAAAACCGTTAATGTGCAAAAAATAGTGGCTTAACAGATTTCTAATAATAAAGCTTTTTGTAGCTTATTATGAAGCGGCAATAACAATTTTTAACTTACAAACGCTACTAAAAATTAAAATTTTACATATCATACTGCAATTAAAAACGTAATATTATATAGCGGCGAATTAAAAGTAAAAAATCAGTTGGTTTACTTTGACACTAGCATTAAAAATGAAATGATAGTCTTTGTCAAAATGAAAATTTTGGAGCAATGGATTTTGGTTCATTCTTTTTAAGTTTATATACCTACTTATTTTCTGAACGCATGATGATGAGAGTTCTTTTAGGCAAGCACACAATTCCTTCTCCCTCTTTTTACGTTTGTGCAACTAAAAGCTCAACTTTATAATTCAAGGTGGAAACTCGGAACCAGATTTTCCTAAAGCAGCTGCAACATTATTGTGGCGTGTGTCCTATTTGGAAAAAATTGAAATGGTACAGTTGTAAAACAATTGGTATTAGTTAGCTCTCATGAAGAAATATCGTTGACCTGCAAGTTATATATAGAACTTTCCAGAGGTAGGGTAAGTAGCCCAAAGTAGTGGGTACAGAAAAATTGTTGTTGGGCTGCCCATCAAAACCGTTGGAAGCAGCAGGGCAATTATCTGAAGTAATTTGAGAAGCTACTCCAAATAGTTCTTCGGAACAAGCGTTTAAACTTTTTTCAACTCACCATGTCGTTTAATTGTAAGTTAAATTTGCCCTAAAATCTGCGTTCCTACTATTCGGCAGTTTCAGAAACTATATTTGCAGGCATCTTCCCAAAGGTATTAATACCTGACTGTCCATGCAGATTGTCTGTGTACTTTATAAAAAGTCGCTGTCCGTGGTTGACGTTATTTGGACGCAATGCTAAGTACTTACGATATAAGTTAATGTGCTTCAGTAATGATAGTAAACGTTCTTGAAACTCTAGTTTTACTGTCTGGAATGTTTACGACTAGTGTACTTCCTATAGCAGCAACTTTGAACGTTAAGTACTTATTATCTGGTGCCTCACCTAATAAACTTGTCAAAAATTTCTCCGTGAAATTTTTGGTTTTCCTTATCCTTTGCGCTTCAAGAACGCAAAGAGTTTATAAGATTTACCGATGTCGTGATTAGTTGTGACATCTTCAACATTGCCTTGATCATGGAAAAATGTGCCCAAAGTATAGAAGATTTCCCATATTTTGAAATGTTCCGAAGTAAACTAACATAACACTTTCGCTTATATTTTCCTACAACATTCTTTTGGGCGCACCACTTTTGAAAGCGCTGAAACGCTAATTCATATTTTTGCTTGGATTTAGTAAAGCAACAAATCTAATGTTGCTCTACCAGCTAACAGCTTCTACTATTTCTATTGAGATTTCTTCCACGTCAAACAATAAGCGAACTTGATTGTTTTGTAAATAAGTCTGAACTACCTGATTTTTTTTCGGTAATCTTTAAACTTTCTTTTATAGGATTGTATAATGTTTTCATTAGTGGTGTTTGTAGAAAAAATGTTGTATGATATACGTGTTAAAAGTGATTTTATTTTTGCGAGTGGGGTGATTGCGGAACGAGAAACGAGCGCAACACATATATTGTAAATAACTATTATACCTAGTCAATAGTACAATGCCAAGGCTTACAATTTCATTACGCGATGAGGGAGACAGGTTGGAATCTCTAGTGTCCATTTTAAAGGCGGCGTTTTGTCAAACTTCTGGTTGTTTATATTAGATTTCAAACGAAAATATAAACTCTGACATGACTTTTATGAGCGGGCTTGCTACTTTTTTTAAACATCGGTTCAGCGGTTGTCTAAAATTCCTGACAAATTAAAAAACAGCTTTATTAATTAACGATTTTTAAAAATGTGATAAAAGAATTAATAAACTTAAAACGTAAGGTTATCTTAAACACTTTGATAATTAATTAATTGTTGAGCATACAATATGTGCGTACTAAAATTATTCTGCTTAAATTTTTGTGAATTTTTTTGTAAACCTTTGGGAATATTTCCAATTGATATCTAATAAACAATCATAAGTTTGACGAAATGCCGCCTTAGCGGGAGTGACAGTGGAAAATTAAATTCGGGGCATGAATTGAGGATAAAAATACCATTCAAACGAGGTATCACTGATTCACCTTCTCCATTTAAAAATCATGGCACCTAGCCGCCATCTTAAAACTTAGAGCTATCGATTTTATGTCAATGGTAGTATTTTATGGTTTATTATAGTCCTTCAAATTTCAATTGATATCTTAAACCTTTTCAAATTTAGAAGGGGATTTTACGTCCGCAGTGTATATCCTGAATGCGTTATCAAAGTCATTTTGTACAACTCGAATACAGTTTAACCTAAATTCTTCCAAATCCTACTTCTTATTTTTGAAATACGACGTAACTGTCTTTCTCATTAAATTGGTGGTTAGTACGACCAGCTGTATTTCCGAAGGAGATTGACTAACAAAACCACGTATTTTGATTTTATGGGATTCAACAAATTATTTACTGATTTCAAAGCAGCTATGGCGTCATTTTACAAAAAGAAAAATAGGAACAAAGAAGACTATGGAGCGCCAATGCTTTGCAGAGAGCCTGGATGCCGTCCAAAGAAAAATGGCTGTTACTAGCAGCCAGGAAATTTGCATCCCGCTCATATAAGTTGGCGAGACAAAGAAGCTTCGCTACCGATTTACTTCTGATAAAGACTGGGCTTTTGACGTAGCAGAAACATTAAGTCGAGCAAAAATTTAATGTACAAACTGAAAAGCTGAAGATTGGTTTAATTCATTTTTACGTTGACATCTGGTACATTTTTAAGGCCATACAGGGTGACTGCCATAGCCTGTTGGTTAGAAAGTTATCGATTTTCTAATATTCCATCAATATGTATTTCTGGTATATGGCCGTAATCGATCGCTCTAAATCTAACTAAAATATGTAGGTATTTTAAATTGCGGCACTTCGGGATATAGTACGGCAAACTGAGGGTATTTTCGTTTTTTAATGGAATGTCTTATTTGACATCATATCTGAATTTATATTAAATTTTATGGTAAACTTATTATATCTAGGTGCATAACTGAACGATAACTTTAAGCCACATTAACAACGAAAAACGAGTAAAAGGATCTAACACAAAAAAGTTTACTTATATGTAGATTGTGATGTTTGTAAGATTAGTGGAGTGTGTTAATGTTTAAAAAAAAAATTAAATCCAAAGTTTAATTTATTAAATACTTAGTGATGGTAACGCTAAATAAAACCGTATTAAAAAGAAAATCAAACAACCAAGGTTCTGTAGATGGGTTCAGATGGTGGTTCAGGATTGGCGGTAGCAAGTTCTATCAAACAAGATTAAATCTATAGTTCACTTATTATCATCTTGTGCGTACAGAACGCTAATTTTAATCCTCATTAACAACGAAAAAGCAAATTTATATGAAAACTACTGAAAGAACCTATAACACAGAAAAATTTTCTCCTTTTTTCAAGGAAATAAGCAAATCCAGTTCAATTTATTAAATATTGTATCTTTGTATACGCTAAACATAAACCCTATTAAAAACGAAAAAGCAAAATGAAAAACGACCAAAAGTTTATTTTATAAAACAGTTCTAATTAAAGAAAATTAAACCTCAAGTTTAATTTATCATAATATGGTGCGCAACGCAAACGTTAACTAGCAATACGTAACTGAATCAGCATACTGA
>JALBCR010003469.1:0-240333 GCA_030710515.1 Abscondita cerata | reverse complement strand
AACAATCTGGATTATTAATGTTGATCATAATATGCCCTTTCAAAACTCACGGTTAACTTGTGAACTAAAAATCATTATAATAGACTTTTTTCATTACTATAGATTATAAGCTTAGCCGAGTAATCCAAAATTCTATTAAGGTCATCATTAATACCGTCGTTAACCTGTATATATCTTAGTGATTAAAATGCAGTATATAACATTAACATCGTCACCATATGGAAATATTTGAAATTTTTAATCATATTAGTCATGTCAGATGTGTATATAATAAATAATAAGGACCTAAGATAGATCCTCTTAGGAACCCTAGACTTGATATTTATTTGAGTAGAGGACAAGTATCTTTTAAATAAGAATTTTTTTAACACGATTAATTAGATAAGAATAGGAAAAGGACACAGCAAGTTTACCAAAACCGTAATATTTAAGTTTGGGCAGATAACAAAGAGGGCCCAATTTATCAAATGCTTTAGAATAATCAAGCAAAACTATAAGAACAGCTAGCTTATTATCTATTGCTCTAAAGATATTCGTCTATCAGATTTAAGAGCGCTGTAGACGTACTGTAAACTTATGAAATCCAGATTTATATGTATATAGGTAAAATAATTGTTAGTATTTAGTTAATAGATATTGAATTGTTAATGAATAGTTTTTCTATAATTTTTTGAGAAAACTATTAATAAGCTAATAGAACGAAGAGTATCCTGATTCTCATACGAACTTTATTATCTTCTTTCCTTACGACGATATAACTCCAGAACGCACGAACCGATTTACATGGTTCTGCATTCGTTGAAAGGTCTCGGTCCCGTGAGGTTTATAGCAAAGAAAATTCAGGAAAAATGTCAACATAAAAGCGGGAAAATCTTTTTTCACGGACAGCGCCATCTCTGATACATAGCTTGTACTACAAACCAATATTTGGCGTAAATGGCGCCGGTGTGTTGCAATGACAATTAACAAGTCGCAAGGCTAATCGCTTAGTGTTTGCGGGATAAATTAAGAAAACTATTGTTTTTCTCACATGGGCAGTTACACGGAGCGTAATTCATGAGTTGGGAAACCATCCGCTTTGTTTGTGTTAACGTCAGTAATCAAAACAAAAAATGTGGTTTACCAAAGTGCACTTCAATGAAACGGATAATTTGCGGATATGAATAACGCTTGGATTCAGTATTTACTGGGATTCACTCTTCATTTACTTAGAAAGTTCAACTAAATAACACTTCATTTTTGTAATCGAAAATGAATTCATTACTGTTGTGAAATGAAATAAAATTTTTCATTTTCAAATATAAAACAAAAAAAATTTTTCTTCATATTAATCACCAAACGAAATGTTACATAAAACGAAGCCATTTGGTGGCGAAACGGAGTTCGCCGGGTTTGCAATAAGCTGATATAAAACAATCATTAATATTAGAGGAGATATATTACATGATTTTAAAGTTTCCAAAGTAGACTAAGGATTGTTTTCTGATCTCAAAATTCTTAAGGAATCTCATTTCTCTCAAAAAGATGCAAGTGCAAAGTTTCTCATCTTTTTAAATGAATCTAGGCTTCAAATAGATTTATTCAACCTATAGGGTTGGCAAATGCACGTTTCTTTTCGTGAAGAATTATTTTTAAGTTATCCGTAAGCTATGGGGCTGTCGATTTACTGACATGGATTGTCTTGAAAGGTGCGTGAAAGTCAAAAGATTCAATATGTTCGTAGTCGAAAATCTAACTTTACCATCCATATTGTTCATATAGTATATCTCATCCCAAGAAACATTGAATAAATCTTTTACAAATGAATCAGAATCCAAGTGTTTGAAATCCCTAAGAGTAAGTATTTTTTGTATTGATTGAACCGTATGAATAAAAGATTGCAAAATACAAGTTTATGGTCAGAAATTGGTTCAGAATCTACGGTTCCACAGTTCATGGGGTACTCACTTTTATTTATAAAGACTGGATCAAGTAGGGTTGATGAGCTGAAAAGTCACTGTAGTGATTTCATTTATCAACTGAGTCAGACCGTAAGAATCAGTGCATTTTAGAATATTACTATTTAAATTAAAGAAATTTATGTTAATATCACCCATAATCATAATAATATCATGAGAAATCAGAGCAACAGGTATGATGTTATCGAGTAATTCAACAGTTTGCTGGCAAAATTTGCTATATGGATTGTAAATCACAACAAAAAATAAAGTAATGAAGATATTTTAGTACTAAAAACAGAAATATTCTATATCACTAGTTCCTTCAAAACAAACATTTTCTACTCACTTGATATTATTTTTAGGTAAACCCCTATACTATCACCAACCCTTCCCGTCCGGTCTTTTCTTAAAAAATTATAACCTCGTTGAGCAACACAATCATATGGAATGTCTTCACCAACCAGGTCTCAGTTAGAGCTAAAACATCATACTTGAGTATTATTCATGGCAATAAATAGATCAGTATTAATGGACATTGAATGAATATTTAGATGTGCACACCTTAAATTACATGAATTGGTATTAGACATTATAATCAATTATCGATATGAGAGCGCCTAACTTCAGCTTGTACACTTTTATATTATTCACAGCATGGCTAATAGAATAATTAGTTTTGTTTGATTTATTGAGTATTTCTAGGTATCTAACAAACTATGGCGCCATTTGGCTTACAAAAATTTTGTCTCTTGGGTGAATTCTTGGACATCTGTCGGACATTTTAAAAAAATTGTGTTTCCTGCTTGTGTAGTTACTCAGATTCGTGAACGTTCCCAGAAATAGGTGGAATATACACTGGTTTCAAAGAATACAAAGATGATGAAAAAATTTAATGTTTTTTTAATACAGATATTTGTAAAATATAAACAAAATAAAATAAACTTAAGATTAAATTAGTTTTGTTTTCAAGGTGTTAAAGGATTGTTGCTTTAAAATAAATATAATTGATACACCATAATCCTTTATATTTTATATTTTAACTGTACTACTGGTTACCAAGTAAAAACTAATTAAATAAAACATTAAAGCATATTCTACAAATTAAAGAATAAGAGTTTTCAATCTATAATAACTTGTTAATGCAAATTATTATACATTATCCGGTAGTAAAATTAAAATATAAATTATAAAAGATTATGGTGTACCAATTGTATCTATTTTATTATTGTTTTGTTTACGAAAACGAGATAAAGGTTTTTCTTTGGCTTCCATTAAAGTTGGTTTCTGAATTTTATAAATATTTTTAGACACTTCGAAATTTACGATTTTGAGTTCTCAATGGTAGGATTATAATTCACGATCTGTTTGGTTTTTCATTGTGAACTTTTATTTTCATATTTATTTTTAAAGTGCCATTTCTTAGACATTTTTAAAAATTGCACATCACCACCGACAGTTTGTCTTCCTACATTATTATGTGGTCCAAAATTGCCAAGATAGGAGCGGATATACGTACCTTGCATACAAAAATGTATTCTTTCAGGGACGTATTTTAGCTTCACATTATAATAACTTTCCAAGGAGTTTGTGTGAAGCATGTTTTAAATCGTTCAGAAATGTTTTGTTTATTGGCTCATTCTGTAAAGCCTGATAATCCAAAGAACCAAATCACATACGTGTGTTTTAAGCATTAAAGTTATCGCTTAGATAGCGCTTTGCACTTTAACACACACAAGTCGTTACAATTAACTGTTGGCATTTTTCTTAGTTTATACTATTTACACGTTTCCATGTTATACACGAGATGTCGTAAGACACACATTTTACTTATGTTCATTGCTCCACGAGAGTTTAAAAGACCAACCGCCGTCTTGTACAGTTGTATACAGCACTTAAGTATACACCTCTGATGAGTTCATAATAAGAGCGAAATGCTGCATCAGGTGTTCTTTCGTTGTGTGTGTGCTTCTGTACAAGTTAATACTTGGCTTTATCGACACACGTGTGTTTTAAGCATTAAAGTTATCGCATAGATAGCGCTTTGCACTTTAATACACACAAGTCGTTACAGTTAACTGTTGGGATTTTTCTTTGCTGATCTATTTTGTTTCACGTTCCTCTGTCTCGGTTAAAACTTGATAATCACATGTTTTAGTCTTTCCATTTCGATTGGTTCACTCATGAATGTTACAAATATGGTTTAGTAAAGAGGTGAATTTTTCTACCACGAGTTGCGGGTTTCCTTTGCTTGACTTTGATGACCACCACAAATGATTTGTTAACGATTCCATTCCGATAAAAGTCTCGACTTCTTTTCGGCTTTACCTAATTTTTTCATCAGACTCTTAGACAGATGCTAAACATCAAATTCATGATGGATGTTTGTATAATTTGTTCTAATAAAACTCCCACGATATCTGTCAAATAAAAACAGTTTCAACGAAAATTTTGAAGTACTTAATTACACTTAGGGCTCTTTCGCATGCAACTTTCTCTAAATCACCGTCTACTAATCCTTTTTTCAACAATACGTAATCGAGAATTTTGTTTGTCTTAATATCCATAATAGAGTACGTAATGTATTTCGCACTAAAACCAGGATAGTCGTATTGTCCGTCACCTGCAATCCATAGTTCTTTATTTTCTGTAGTTTCATCATACATATTGTAACGGTCACTGTGAGTTAGGCAACACACAATACACGGAGTCGAGGTGTAAACGCGACATTTCTCCGTGTTCGCTCCTTAACGAAAATTTTGGGGATTTAATTCCAGAATTCAACTTCCGCGTTGTCCTAATTGGCCAATACATTTTCGGCTGATCTTCACTTCCGCCTTGTAACAACTACTCATCACGTCGTGTGACGTGAAATTCAAATTTGCCTTTATCTGAGTGCTTCATCGTAATTCCGTCAAATTTTCTAGTGTTGGGGAAAGGATTGATTACTCGATTTTCTGAAGTTTATCTTAGGACGGATGCGTGTACTAATTTCTTCTAATGGTCGCTCGATTGCACTCAGATAAGGCGAGTTACTCCGGGATTAGAGTTACTCCGGGATTAAAATTACTCGGCTTTAAAGGTTCTTTTGGCCTAAACAAAACCAATTACCTGGCTGATTAAATTCATCGTGATCTCTTTCTACCTTTTATTGTCTTGTCGCTGCGTGTGTCGCATACTTGGGGTTTGCTGTTAAGATTGCTGAAGTACGGGACATCCTACCGAAATTAGGGTCGCCGCAGCTGGAACCGACACTACATATCTGTATCTTCTCCTGTGTGTGCAACATCGTAAACCTCTATCTACCACATAAGGTCAGATTTTTCTAATTATACTTCTGCGCTGAAAACAAACCATCTCCGGGACGTCACACTGCTACCGAAAACGTCTCAAGCGTAACACCTAAATAAGTACAACTTGTCTTGGCACAATCTTTGGAACTCGAAACGTATTTGTTCACGTATTTATATTTTTTTGTTAATTCACTACAATATAATTAATTAACTTGTTGTGGCGCATATACTTGCCCAATCTGTAAACGAATGTGTACCGTAAAGGCGCGAACTTGCTTCATTTACCCACCATTGCTTGGGGATTTGTAGAGTATAAGGGTAAGACCACGGAAGAGCGCTCTTTTGGGGAAACACCTAACTCTCCGATACTTTTTAACGCTAAATATTGCAACTGCGAACACTAAATACACCTTCGTATTGTGCGGGTGTGGTTACGTCGCCATCTTGTCTAGATTAAATAACGCCAGTGGCGTACCGCATAAATTATTAACTTGCTATTAATCTTATATTTTTTCCCTTCTTTTGTGTACGACTATATATATGGGTACGAACGAATACGCTTCGTAGAATTAACTTACGTTGTAAGTGGATATATTTAAATTGTGCTCTGTTCCTTCTTCTTTATGGTGTGTTATTAAATATAACGTTTTGTAGGTTACTTGTGTGCTCTCTCTTTATTGTATTTATTGCTCCTTTAATTTGTTACGGTTGATTGTTGCGTCTGTTTCTTTAGTTCGGAAGCAGGTTTGTATCCACGCATTAGGACTATGGCGCCCTCGGATTAAATCAAGACAGTTCTGAAGAAGCGGTGGATCCTTTTTCTCACCCACGCCCTACTCTTCGGCTGCCGGCAAAACTTACTTTTCTTCAATTAACCGTAGCAATATTACTGCTATATTTCAACCAAAAGTTCTCAATAACTGGTGCAATATTAATTTTTATAGTTTTATAATATGTTGAATTTGATATAAAATAGTAGGTTTGCCGTTTTGGCAAAATTAGCAATAGCAACAAAATTTATACCACTAAATGTGTGTCTTATGACATCTCATGTTAAATGGACACGTGTAAATAGTAACTAGAATTAACAGTTAATTGTAAAGACTTGTATGTGTTACAGTCTTACAGTTAACTGTTGGCATTTACTTAGTTTATAAAATTTATACCGTTTATCAATAAAGCTGCACATAATCGAACAAGAAATTTGGGTGAATTTTCACAAGAAGCTCACTTGTTACAGTGTCCTACTTGGCATTTATACCTCACATACAACACCGGACCTTCGCAAATTTGTTTTGTTTCTGTAACTAGTAAATTACATATGTTGCAAAGTTTACTTTGTCTTCCTTCGTAGCATAATCTTCACCCTCGTTACTTTTTTTGTGCTTCACTTTTTTGCTGATGTCTTGGTTTGTCATATTCACTGCCACTACTGTCATCATCCGTTAATAAGTCACTGAAATGTACAGATTCGTCGGAACCTTCACTTTCAAACAAATAATAATATTATAAAACGTTTTAGATCCGCGTTTACATTGTCATCAAATTATAGTTTATAACGGTTGTGGTTTACAACTAGCGATGGCTCTAGAGGAACAACCTAAAAAAAAAAGAAACAACCAAAGGAAAATTCGGATAAATGTATCGCACTAGGTTCGTGGAGAATACAATATTTATAATAGTTACAGCAACAGCGTCCGGCTGCGTCGGAGAGTCGGGGATTCCTAAAGGGTTCTAAAAAGTTAATCTGCTGTCTAACAAGGCGCCACCTGCTGGGTAAAAGAAAGAAATAAAACCGACCAACAGGAGATCAACAGGTTTTACTTAAAGCCTAATACGCTAGATTAAACACAACAAAGAAAAAGACAGACAATTCAATAAAACAACATACAAATCTTAAAGTGATAAGTGAATGTGACAGAAATAGAGAGACTGTCGCATATATTCACGTACGTTAGAAGTAGCCTCGATTAATAATAAGTAAGGTTTGGAATTAATGTGCTGATTCACCATTAAACTTTAGTTACACCAAAATTAATGTTAACGTTCCAATTGAAGATTGGCTAATAAGAAAACTCTGCGTGCACATATCACTTATACATGGCGATTTATCTGGTCGAATATGCAACGACATTGACTTAAACTAAGATTAAAGGGTTAAGTACCTTCCGCAAACCCAAAAGGCCTTTTGTTTTTGCGTCAACCGTTCTAAGTAAAGCGCCCGAGCTCGTATTAAGCTGGGTAAAACGTTCGGTTGTGGAGAGTACACCACATGAGCCTCATACGCATTAACAATAAATAAGTTACTTAAATAATATTAAAACTTAGCTGTAATCTGATAGATGCAGTTCGGGAAGTTAGGTAACCCCAGGATTCCTCTTAGGGGAGGTGTGCGAAGAGAATCAAAAAGCGGTAGGCTCCCTGATGAAGTTATGAAGCATAACCAACAACGTGGTAGTCACCTGTTGCCGGCAGCTTATCTATTGCGAAACCGTAGTGTGGTCTTTAATTGACAGGGAAGGTCTTAATCAGCCATTCCAGCACCCTCATGAGTTATCCAGGTATAACACACAACGAAATCATAAGATTAAGCAACGTGCTAAATGAATTTCACGTGGCAATTAAAATTAATACAAACAAAAAAACAAAAGCAATGTGTACTCACGGTGAATTTAGCCTGATTGAAACTTAACCAATAATTTTTATTGGAAATCTTGTAACACACATAAATGATTTGTGTAAATTTCAATTTTAAGATGCACGCTAAACCACTCGTTCGGAAGAAGAAAAATGTCCGCTTTTCGTCTAGAAACGAACTGGATTTTTTTTCTTTAACCAATAGAAAATTAGCAACACGTTCTTCTGTTGCTAAATCTACTTCCATCTCGCTACTATCTAAAGTCCTATTAGTTTCTCCTCCTCTACCTCATCTTGAACATCAAGAATAACACTTCACTTTATCTCACTGTTACCGGCTGATGAATTTTGTCAGTCATGATACCACACAATAAAAGTGAAAGAATAGCGGTTTACTTCAATCTTCTTTTAACTTTCTGATTGGGTAAAATTCTTTTATATAACGATGTTCAAAATCTTTTTCCGAAAAATGAACGCTACATACTACGTGGTCGTGGTTAGATGAATTTTTTTTCTATTTATTCTCATTTTCCACGCTTTGTATCGATGGTGTTTCTTTTCTTTTCTTGGAAAATTATGTAAAGAAATCTTATTATTGCACAATTATCATGACTTGATACCTTTCCCGCTTATGCAATCGCCTGCAACTTTCCCAGTCTCGTATCGATATGACGTCATGCGCTGCTTTAGCCAAAATTGGAAAGCATGTTTGATGGAAAATATTGGGCCTAGTAACATGCGGTTTTCACCATTATTTTGTAAAAAAAGTTGATTTTTTGGTTCACACCCCCTTTAAGAAAGAAAATTTGTGCGCAAAAATGAAATAAAATAGGATCAATAATGAAATAAGAATAAATGAGTCTGAATAAAGATAAATAAGTTTTAGTTAGAATTGAAAAGTTAGTAATTAAAAGATTCATTTACATTAATGCATAATTTGGTGATTAAATAGTAATAATGGTTATTTAACGAACAAGTGTATTAATGATAGCGATTAATAATTGAGATTGTTGAATTATTGAGATTATTAATCCCATTTTAATATTCGAGTTAGTTACAATATCTTTCAGTCGACATATTCTAATGATATAAAGAAATGTTTAAGTTATAAAATTGTTACTTACGTCACAACTCACAATAATTGAAAGTTTAACTAGTAAGTATTTTTAGGCAATATTTGCAGCTCCCGGCACTACCGGCTGTGTTAAAAAAAAATTATCAACATTCTTTTACTCAGCTAATTTGTTTAATTATGTAGGAATTAAAATTTTGTGTCAGATTTGCTGTTTGATAAGCACCACATAACATATTATTAGGGTATAATTGTAACTTAAGTGGGAAAACCAGAGAACAAACTTGTAGTTTTGAAATCAACCACGATGGCGTTGCATACCACGGTTTGGGTTGTGGCGGCATGTTTTGAACGTTGTGATTACGTTATGTGATTATAAATTGTAAATCTTGCGATATTAATTTCCATGTGCTGTGAATTATTTTGTTGATTAGTGTTTGTTTTCATTCTTCAATAACATAAAATAAGTTACTTTTATTTAGTTTCTCGTTATTCGTAAGTATAATAATAAAATAAGTGAGTATGATTGTTTTTATTTTAAAATTCACAAAGTATAACACTTTGAAACATTCAACAATTATTAGTTAAACGAGATAGTATTTCCTCCATTGTTGACGTAGGAGGAAATTTTCTCGTAATACTAGCTGCATTTCCTCTTGTGTGATTACACGTTTGAGTCAAATAGAAAATTGAAGTTAAATCACCTAACTTTTGATAAATATATTTCCCCAAAATATTTACGTGCTTAGTTTCATCACTAAAAGGACCTACAGCTTCCACGACGTAAGGGATGAATCTGTATCCATTCTCGGTTAGGCCTTTGTATTTGCGCTTCTTCTTATTTGTAGCATTCTGTGCTATTAATTCGTAACTGTAGATTGCGATTTCCACGTGAGAAGGAGAGCTGTCACTGCAGGTAACATCCCACACAAGGGACTGACGATTTTTCTAAGGAATGAGGGTGATTTCATCCGGTTTCTTGTCTTAGTTCCCAAATGCAGTCCCATCGAAATCCTAAAACTGTTATTGTTTAAAAGCGTCCCAATCCATTTTGAGGTAACTAACGATATCCATGCATCAAACGAGGGGGTACAGGATGCATTGTATTTTGCTTGGCATATATTGGAAAAGAAGTTTAAGTCACTGATTATATTCTTTCGAAGGTGATTTGATTCTAATTTTTTTGAGTTCGAGTGCGTATTGGAAACATTTCACTTTTCTAGAGCGTGTATGATAGGGTAAATCAGTCACATCTGAGATTATGGGGCACATAAAGGCGACATGGTTAAAAGTCCTATTGACGGATGACAAAAAAGCAAAAGGGCACAAGCCACTAATTTTCCTTATTCCAATTCCTCCATTACGAGTGGGAAGTGACGCTATTGACTAAGTTTGTTAATCCAAAGTAGTATTCGTGAGGTTCTCAAAGATTTTATTGACGTCTCAAATCTTGCCACTATTCTATCAAAATCATATAGCGGTGTTGTGCGCAAAAGGCATGTTAGCTTCGACAAGCTCAGTCAATTTTTTATCCGGAAATGAGCAATGTCATGTTTCAATTTGCTCAAAAAGCAAGGTCATTTCCATGTGTTTGGATTCCATGATACTTTCTGTAGCCCAGAAGAGAGATATTTTTTTTTAAATTTGATTCTAGGGGAAAATCCCAGTTTTGTAAAATTGTCGGACTTATTTCTATCTAAAAAAATAGCTCGCACTTTGAGAAGTTAATTTAAAGCCCAAGAAACTGGAATTTTCAACTAAGAACTTAAAATCTTCGAGGACTGTTCGTGCTTCACCTGCTATAGTGCCGCCATCTCAATACCGCAGACATTGAATTCTGATTCTAAGTAATCAACTATTGGCTAGATGGATAGAGAGAAAGCCAAAGGTCCACAAGGATCCCCTTGTTGTGCACCTACTTAAGAGCATATAGAAAAACCAAAAACGATTGTCTTGAATAGCGTTGCCACAGAAGGAGATACGAAGTTGTAGACTGGATTTTGATCTGGGTTAGCATTTCGTATCTTTGTACGGAAGTAAAAGCGTTCTTGAATTCCATTTTCAACAGCACTTTGTTGGAACAAGTGTTTTTCTTTAGGAAACTTGTTGCGGTGTGTACAGCAGCCTCACACCTTCCTTTGGAACCGAAATCAAGTTGTTTTGGTCGAAGAAATTTTTCTAAAATATCCTGGACAGAGGCACAGTCAAATTTAGCTGCTATTCTTCTAAAAGTTTTTCTAACTGTCATGAGCCTTATCTCTTCAACTTTTTTGTTCAAAACTCGCAGTCGCTTTTCGTAAAGAATGGATGTTATGTCCTCTGGAATCTTTCCACTAAGCATTCGATTGGTAAGCCCATAAAAGTTGGTTTATAAGCTTTTTCCATTGCTGGGTGTTTTATGTGGTTGCTAGGTGAGAAAACTTAAAAAATATTAGACATTAAAATGACTTTGACAATGCTAATTGTTTCAGCTTTTAAGTTTTAGTTTGTAAATATATTGTTTGTTGCGTTTGTAAATAACTAACTGCATATAAATTTTGACTGTGCGTGGAGTGTAATAAATATGTGTCAATGATGGAAGTGCACATGAAAACAAAGTCTTGTTGCGTAATAAATACTACTGATTTCACTTCCAAGCGACATCAATTTCAAAAGATGTAAAGGACGAAGTTTGAAATTTCAGAAAGTATACAAAAACGATTGTTTAGATGCTATAAAAGTGTTAGCATATGGAAAGTATTTAAAAAAAAATCGAGACTTTCATAGTGTTTCAAATTAACAATAAATGCGAAGACATTATTAGGTGCGTTTATCTAGTTTTAAGTACATTGTATGTTTTAATGTTAAATGAAAAACTTGTTAGTATTGTTTATTGAATGGGGTTTTTTCACATTTATTGCCCCTACCCTCTTTAGAAGATACTGACTCATTGATTGTATTTTTATAGGTAACAATTTTCATTAAAATGTGGAACAAAAAGAAGGTTGATGTAATGTGCGTTGCTTATTTTATCCTATTTTTCAAATTAACCGCCACTTACATATTAAGTTATGGATTAACCACTTGGGGGCGTTATTTTCACTCCATTCGCGGCTAAATTAGATACGTTTATACCTTATTGTATGTTTTGTGACAAGCACGCACTTGATTTGTATGTTTATTGAAATTGTTCATTAATAGAAAAAAACAAAATAATTCATTAATAGGGTTCATTAATCAATTATTTTTTCTGATGTTTTATGCATTAATAAGACCTGTAAATACATAGTCGACTGAAAAATTTATTTGAAATATGCAAAGTTACACATAATAAAAATATTTGTAAAATTACTTAATAAACTATGAAATACAATTAATTTAAATTTTTTTTTCTGCAATGATTAATTTTTTTAACATCAAATTTTGAGTTACTGAACAACTATATTAACACACATATTGGCCCAAATAAATAATTTAAATTTAATAAATTATTTTATTTTTAAAATTTCAATTTAATCATATTAGTATGTAATGTATTGCTATGATTAAATTTGTTACGGGTTAGCTGGAACTTATTTACCCAGTATGTTAAATAGTGATTAAGAATTTTGAAAATGCAGAAACGAGATCTTCTATTAAATACCTATGAAAAATAAAATGTAATTAATTAGTTTTAAGAGGAAAACTTACCGTGTTAAAGTGAATGAATCTAATCAAATGTGGTTGAACAACAACTTTAGTTGGAAGTTAAAAATATTAAAAATTAAATTTTTTATTCTAACACTTAATTCATCGTAGTATGAATAAATTTGTTGTTAATTAATAATTTCAATTAAAAACAAATCCAAGAGCTTGAGAAATAAAAGCGAGATAAAATTTAAAGTTAATGTGTATGATTTGTGTAAATAATTTAAAGAGTCTCATTGCTAAATTAATTTTTTTTAAAAGCATAATATTGATCCATCGCGATATGTTAGTTCGTCATAATAAAACGTTTGTAATTTTATCATTGTGACGCTATTAATTTAATTTATTAATTGAATTTAGTCCACTTAGATTTAGTATAAACTTTAACGTAGATATTTACTGAGTTTTCTGGTAAGAGCTGTTTACCATTATCTTCACATGCCTCAATAAAGATCGGACATATCCGGTCGAAACGTCGGCAAACAAAAAGAACATGGTTACCTACATGTTGATGACTCACCCTCCAAATCCAAACTCCTAAAAAGAGGTCAATAATTATTTATTTTATGATAGAAAAGGATAAATAAATAATCCTCTAACTAGAAAATTTAATTATTAACCAGAATAATAAACTCCATCAATTTATATTAAAATACAATTTTTGATGATTTAGTCCGCCACATTAGTCCGCCTTTTTAACATTTTAATTTAAGATTACTAATTGGAATGCTCATATACCTTTAAATATAAAAATTTAGTCGAATCGTAAGACGCTGTCATATTATGTCCAGCTTTTCGGGATTTGGCTCCACGGTGGATCGTTGAAAACGTGGTGGTCGCTATGAATTAGGAAAGGTGGCCGCTGTGAACGGTTGCTGTTGTGAGAAATGGTGGTCCTTCCTATTATATCGATAACGTACACGCACAAGTTAATCTTTTGAAATCTACTAAATTGAATTAGATCCCAACAAATTTTTTTTACAAATTTTAATTGTTTAAAAAATTAAAAATAATGATGTGTGTACGTAATTTTTCAGAATGTGTGATCAATTTTATGAATTATACTAACTGATTGCATAAAGTTATTAAAAATTTTGCAATAATTACATCATGATTTCGTTACTAAAGAATTAAATGTAACTGATAACACAACTATTTTAATTAAAAATATATATACATATATAATAATACTTCTTTATCTACATTAAAATAACATTTTTTTTTAAATTTAACCAAAAATCTGAATGGAAAAATGCTGGAACCAAAATAAGTGATAACTAGAGGTACTGAAACGCATCTATACATCTACATCAATCAATATCGTACAAACAATCTGCTTTAAAGCGAGCAGAGAATTGTAAATCATTTTTTTTAAATATTCTATTGAATGATAAGTTGTGCACTCTCGGGGTTCGATACATACTTATATTTTTGGTCTTCAAACAGATTTTGCAATTCGGTTATAAATGTATCGTGTAGTTTGTCTATATCTTCTTGAGTTGGATGTGCATTTTTAATAACTTCAATTGGCCTTCCGACTGAAAATTCTGTGTAACGAAAATGATTAAAATTTTAAAATAGTAATACTTATGACATTAACAGGCTTCTGCCGAGGTATAAACGGTACAGGAATGTGAAATATGCTTCGACCTTTAAATATTAAAAACGCAATACCGGTTTTTTCCAACAACCACGACTGAATTTTTCCTAGAACAGAAGTTTTATGAAATTGGATCGATTCAAAAAGATCTGTTTCTCCAAATGAATAAACGGGAACTAAAGGAGACCCATTCATAATTGCGACTTTTACAAATCCCTTTCTATTTTTTAATTCAATTTTATGTTCTCCTGGTATACAATTAAGTGCTTCTTTTCCACCTCCAATTGAGATACCAACTATGTTTCCGCCATCACAGTTTCCCAAAACCCAGTTCATTGAATTCTTTGAATTACTGCAGCAACCTACTGATAATAACATCTCTCTCAACACGGGAACAAAGAAGTTTGCTCTTAACATTATGAGATAAGTTTTGTGCTTCGGAAAAAATTGTTTACATCCAATAACGTCTGCTACCATGACACCGCATAATCCTGCTGGAATGATTCCATGTGGAAATACGCAAAACAAATAATTCTTTTTTGGGTCCAAATCAAAATTGTTTTGTTTCTTTGTTATAACTGGAAGATAATTAAAAGCATTCTGAAACCAATTACTATTTCGAATATATTCTGAAGGTTGACCACCACTATCGCATGTATCTCTGTCGATAATAAATATCCAAATTAAGTAGATTGCTGCTATCGGCCAAAACTTGGTCGTTAGTAAAACCACTATTAGAATCGAAAATATTAGCATTCCTAGTACGATAACCGTAAATGTGGCAGTAATTGCAAAGAGAGGGTAAAAACTAAAGAAACGATATATATTAATTTTAACTTAAATTTATTTATACGTACCTTTTGAAACGCTTTTCGAACATATTTAGCACATACATATTATACGTGATTATTAAAAATGTTTTATGCAACACAAAATTACGACAACTTCCCAAAAGGTTGCGATATCAACAGGAACGCGATAATATTAATTTGTTACTCTATCTGCTTTTGTGCATAGGATTAATATACAAAATGTTAATTTTACTTATTGTTACTACTGCGTACCTGTGTTATACAAAATATACTAACTTGCTTATAATCTTTAATTAATTATGGCTATTATGACACTTAATTTGAGTAATTTAGCGATAATGAAATGACGGTTAATGGATGTATATTGTTGGTTAACACTTAATCTTTACAATACAGATTACCTATTATTATAACTTTTTTTATTGGAGATATTTGTATCAGCATCTGTATTTCCAGAAGGTTACTTTTATCAGCATCTGTATTTCCAGACGACTACTTTTTTTCTTTATTCACAAGCTGAAGGTGTTTCCTTGCGCAGTGATGATTTAGATGAAATACAAATATTTCAAAATCTACTATGTTCAAATTACTGTGTCATTTTTGACATGTCTGATTATGCTGTTGATCAGTATTTATGTAGGTGACCACTTGAAAATTACTTCATCGATTCATTTCGGACGACAAAATTGATAAGAATACTTTACAATTTGTGATTAAAATAGAATAAGCACGCCAAGTTTACATTTAAATAGTGTATTATACAGGGTTAAGCAAAATAACGAAACATCACTATACGTGCAATAAAAAATTTCATTAACAAATTTTTTTTTAGTTGTTTTGTTTTACCCAAAAATGTAATGTTTTCTCCAACAACTTCCCTATTTTTTTTCTTTTCATAATATTATTTCGAAATGTAAAAACCGCCAAAGCTTGCTGATGTCGATAGGGCCAATTTTGATTAACATCTCGAATTTTGTGAACAAAGTCTACTGTTTTATAGAAAAGTATTTCAGCAGATGACCCAAGATAATATAAATGACTCAGTTCTTATAGCTGAGTGTGAATCTACTGATGAATACCGAACCAAACACAACAATATTAAAATAAAAGTTCTTTTCGGCAATGGTTCTCACAAGCCAGAAAGCCGTCATCAAGCTACCAAAAATGCAATTTAAGAAGTTTGGAGGTGACCTTAAACAATGGATCTCAGTTTAAAAAAATCCATTTAAATTCCAATCTTACTCCCTTTCCTTTCCCAGTGTATGAAATCGGTATCGGAAGCTAAGAAACTCATAGAATTACGAGAAAGCAATCACTTCTCTTCAGGAACGGTTTGGCAAAAAAGATTTACTTCTTCAAGTATACAATAAAGCATTACTTCATGAAACTACATGCGACTTGGTTATTTCCTTTTGTCGAGTGAAGTCTTTCCAAGTAGACCTGACGGAAGTTCAAAAAAGTTCAATTTCAAAATCAGAAGTCTCGGGCTTAGCTCCAGAAATGGCTCGACTTGATTGACTCATGAAGTTCAACAAAATAGAAGTCCAAAATAAACAACAAATACTGCTTGTACGTTTTACTTTTGAAATAAACACCAAAAGCGATCTGTTTCAATTTAAGGACCTAAAATTCTGCTGACCGTTGAATCAAAGGTAAACACCTGGTTTTTAATATCTTCAAAGGCATTATGTATCGCGTGCAACAGCCTCATTCCTGGAAGGTACTACAGAAAATTGAAGATTGAAATTTAACTTCTCGAATCACTTTCCTTCTGATCACTTTAGACGATTTATCTAGATTGTAGGCTTTAGAAACAATTAGTACTCAGGATGTAATAAGTGTAAAACCAAAGGAAAGAGAACTTCTTAAAACTGTAATGCCCCCTCCCCAAAAGTGATACATTTTTCTTCTCACTAACCGCGTTGCAGTGATCTGACTTCTTGATCGAATTACCCAAAATTTGAAAAAACAAGATAATTTCAAACTTCTACAATAAAGTGTTCCAAGAATGGAAAGCTAAAAGGTTCATTAAATAAGTAAAAAAAGGGCTTAGATAATGGCTTCTCTACTCCAGTGCGCTCAGTGTGTGATAGATTGTCCCAAAAGGCCGGAAATCCGCCCCTTAATAACTGTCTCTTTAAAGAAGCTAACTTACTCGAAACAATTTCCAAAAGGTTGTTCAAATATCAAAATAGGTGTGTCAGCTGATATTCGAAGGCCGTTTCAATTGATCGCTGTTAATGAAACTGATGAGAAATTCTAAAAATTTCTTTGGTGTAAATCACAGGAATGCAAATAATTCAAAATTCTTAATTACAGCCGAATCCCATTTTGGAGCTGTCCTTAATTTTCTCTTTTTTAATGAAAGTACTAACAAACAGTTTGCGCCAAAATCACTTTATGCCGATAACTGCGTCACTTCTGTTTACAATCACAAAGAACGTAATAAATTCAAGACTTATTAGTTAGTGCAATGAATATCGGTGTGTTCACTTGAGACAGTGATCCAGAAATTCATAATTGAAGTGAAACCGAGAAAATAAAAGATGGTATCACAAGACAAATAATATTGTCCACTGTAACTCAAGTATTTAATTAATTGAAAATTCTGTCTTTAGCTATTCTTTCAGTGGGGAGTTAACTTCAGCAAACGTAGGTTCCAACAGTTGGCTCCTACTTTCAGAAATTAATTTCAAATTCAGTCGAGTATTTTGAGCATCATTATCATACCAACTGGATTCACCCATTTCCCAACAAATTCACGATTTTTTTAATGTCGTAATTTTTTTAAAAACTGCAAACAGCAACAAAGTAAACGTTCAATTAATTACAACCAAATCAAGGTTAGCATCTAATAAAATTACACAAATTAAAAATACCTGTTGTTTCCAAGAACGTAAAAGAAGTTTTTCTCTCTAAACAAGTTTCTTATTGTTATTAGAGTGACTCCACTACCGTCGAAATAAAAATCAGAGCACTTTTGTCAGAAATCGAGGAGAAGTGATTCTCATTTCACCAATCTATCCTAATGAAACCCTGTTCTAGGATACCTGAATCCGGCAGATTTACCTTCCAGAGTATGCTGCTTAAATGACCACACTATACAGGTTTATACTGACCTACTGGGGCACCATACATCACAAAACAATATTAAAAATATACCATACGAATAAATAAATCAATCAACTTTTGGAGTCCAAATTGTTAAGGGAACTTTTTTGGCTATATAAACTCGAAAGCATTTGAGACCACTATCAAAGCTTAAATCAATACAAAACGAAAAAGGACATCAACACCTTATTTTTCTTTGTATTTCAACAATCTAACCGTTTTTGGGTGAATTCTGGGCTTTGTTATTTCGTAATAGCGAAAGTAACGGGATGGGAAGTTGAAAAATAATGTTGATTGTTAGTGTTTACACGTTTACATTAATTTAGTTTGGGAGTAGTATGTTTTGATTGAAAACAAAGAACTGGTGTTGGTATAAAAAAGTGTCGAAATAGACAAGACGTTTTTGTTAGTCAATACAACTAATTCTAATTGAGAAAAAAAATAAAAGATTGTAATTGTATAAGAATATGCTCCCCATTACCTTTTGTGGATGTTCTTTTAAAAACTTTTAAAAGAGGATCCCTGCAGGACACTTAAAATGCACTCCTGTAAATTCTTAGTAACAAGTAAGACGTCTAGTTTGCTTACAATTGTATTCAATGTATTGGAATTAAAGTATCCAATTCAAATCCAATACATATTATCAGAAATACATTATCTCTCCCGGAGCATAACGCTCAGATGATTCTATATTTGCATATGAACTTCCCGAAGTTGTCGATAGGTGTCCTCATCTCATCTCATCAGCCTTATTTTTCGGTCCATTTCTGGACATAGGCCTCCCTCATTCTTCTCCATTTGTCTCTATCTTGCTCCTGTCGGATCCACCTCAATCCTGCAGATCTTTTTATATCGTCTGTCATCGCATTGGTGGACGTCCCCTAGATCTCTTCCCTAAATAGGGCTTCCATTTCAGTATGGTATTGGTCCACCTTTCATCCTTATATCTGGTCACATGGCCGGCGTAGTTCCATTTTAATTCTGCCACTGCCTCGGCAACGTCTTTTATTTTCGTTATGCCTCTTATCCAAGTATTTGTTCTGTGATCTTTCAGTGTTATGTCTTACATTTGGCGCTCTATTGCTCTTTGCGTCACTCTTAATTTGTTCATCGAGTGTTTTGTGAGAGTTCACGTCTGAGCTCCGTATGTCAGAACTCTAGAACTTAGTTGCATCGGTATATTTTTATTTTTTAGCCTCTACTTAATTTTCGAAAAGCAGCCCTAGCCAGTCTTCTTTTTCTATAAATTTCTATTTTTTTATTTTCCCTTCCAAGTTTTATTATATGTTCTAAATAAACATAATTCTCCACTTCTTCCAGTTCTTGGTTTGTAATTTTTATTTTCTGTTCTAGGGAACTACTACACATAACTTTTGTTTTTGTTAGATTCATGTTTAGACCGATTTCATTTGATGCTTTGTCCAACTCTGTTAACATATTCTGAGTTGTTCAGGGGTTTTCTGCGATAAGAACGTTGTCATCAGCGAATCTGAGATTGTTGAGTCTTTTTCCATTTATTATGATGCCTTTGTTATCTTGCCAATAGAGTTGTTTAAAAACATCTTCTAAGACATTCGTAAATAATTTTGGTGAGAGAGTATCTCCTTGTCTTATACCTCGTTTTATACTAATCGGTTTGGTGTTCTCATGCAGAGGTATAGTGGACATAGCATTCTTATATATGTTTTCAAGTAGCCTTATATATCGGTCGAGGGGTCAGTTACTGTGAAAAATCGTGTACACCATACTTCATATTTCACGAACTCCATAAGTACTTCACGGATTTCACGAATTTCATAAATATTTCATTAGTATTTCAAACTTTTTACACACAATTTATTGCAAAAATTTGCCAGACTTGACGAACACTTCATCAAATTCACACAAATATTTCAATATTTCCAATAATTCATGAACTTCCCACATACTTCATGAAAAATTTCACAAAGTTTGATAATAAATTCCAAACAGAAACAAGAAACAGAAACAAATTAAAATAATAACTGAATTCTCGGCTGAGTTTGTACTACAATTTTCTACAGTACACATATGCATCTGTTAATTCAATTTTTTATATGTTTTATAAACTTTATGGTCGTTTCACTTATGATAAATGGTCTGCTGCTTATTAATTCGATTGGCCCCTTTATTATAAATTCCTTTGTAAATCTTCGATCCTGGGCCAGAAAAACATCCAATCTCGTCTTTTAAAATTTAACTTGTGCACCTCGTTGTGCACTCTCTGAATCTATTCCACTATTCGTCCAATATACCATTGGTCGTCGTAATAAACTGCATAATACTTTTCCTTTTCAAATGATATTTTTTCAATTTGCTTAGACACCTGAGTTACTGAATCTTAATAAACCACAAACATTTTCCGAAAGAAACCATACCAACATTTTTTTTCAACCATTTTGTGTACGAACTTTCACGAAAGAACCCTTTTCATATTCGAAATCACCATTTTGACATGAAAAATCTATTAAATTTAAGTCACCTCCAGTAATTAAATAATTGTACACAAATCGCCTTCTGACTCTGAAGAACTTGTTTCTTGATATATAGATCTGTCAGATAAGGTATCTTCAATAGAAATAATATTGCTGTCTTTATTAAAATATCATTAGCTTCGTCATCTGAATCAAGTTCTTTTCCAGTTTTATTATGGTCGTTCGCATCTTTCGAGGTAAATAGCGACGTTTAATAGTTCAAGTCATCATCCCTAAACTGACTACCAGTTGAGACGTATCTTCGACACACTTATTAGTAATTGAACAAACGTTATCGTCTGATAAATTGATAAATTCTCAAGGTTTCCGTCAATTGTCGTAGATCTGGATGAGGCCATACGTAAAGATTGTTTTCTAGGAAAGTGTACCGACTCTCTCAATATCAATAGTAATGTTTTGTAGAACTTGTAATCGATTCAATCTATGGATTAGATCCAAAATACTGAAGTTGGCAACCGTTGAAAATGTAGTAGTCAACGTGTACAACGAATATTTGTTCAGAAATTTGACAAGGTTCACAAGTTATAATATAGAACATTAGTTATTTTGTCTAATATAGGCCCTCTAATTTCCAAAAATTTTATCTAATGTAAAAAATAACTTATGCCCTATACAGGGTCTTACATTAGTATGCGTTGTTCTTTTCTAACGGCTAGCCTGTTGGAGGTAGGTAAAAAAAAGTTTATACTAAACAAAATTGGTTTAAAAAGATCTACTTTGTAAAATTATTTTTAACGTTACAAGATTTTGCCATTTTTACGGGATGCTAAAAATATGTTTTTAATAGAACACCTTGTATCTTTCTAAGGTGTTCTGGCTTAGTTTCTCAAACTCTACATAACCATTTAATTAATTTTTTGATTTCCTGTCAGTGTTGCCAACTGATAATTGTTTTTCTGAAAAATTTTTAATAAACAGGCTTTACTTTCAAAAATATTAGTTTTTTTATTATTTATGGACTATAGTTTCAATTTAATAGTCAATGATCAAACAAATTTTTGAGGATCTTACATTAAAATATCAAACATAATTTTTTTGGAAATATTTTTTAATTAACTCCAGATTCAAACATTTTACGCACCTAGTTTATATTTTTTTAAAACCTTTTGTTACAAACCATTTTTTATATTTTTTCTAAATTAACATATAATCCAATTGTCATACTTAACGTTTGTCAAATAATGTTTATATAATTCTGATGATGACTAACGTATAATTTTTGAGTTGAAACTATAGTCAATAAATAATAAAAACTAATATTGATTGCTTAAAGTTTAATTAATCAATAATTTATAGAAGAACCAATATATAAATATGAATCCCATATTCATTCATAATATTTGAATAGTTAGAAATTTAGATTTTGTGCTACGACGTGTTCCCAAAAAAATGTAAAAGTTTTTAAAACTCATAATTCAGTTTTTTTCAAATGAAATGACATTTCTTTTATTTTGCTATAATATAGCATTTTTTCTTCTCTTTAATATTTAGAAGGTATCCTACGCTTAAACTCCGTAGTTTTGAGATATTTAATATAATCTATTGAACTTGTGCTGGAAACATCCTATAGATAAAACATTGTTTGACAAACATGTCACTGTATTTCACAGATACTTCATTCATATTTCATGTACTGCACAACTACTTCATATACTTCTGAAATATTTTCCGCCCTTCAACAAAATTTCACGTTTTTTAAAATATTTTACACACTTTACTAGTATTTCAGATACTTCATCTATAATTCATGTACTTCACAAGTACTTCAAGAGATGTGTACACCGTATTTCCTTAGCGTTTGACCCCTCGATATCGGTGGTCTATTCTGACGTTTCTTAAAGACTTCATAATTGCCCAATGTTCTACTGTGTCGAAAGCTTTTTGGAAGTCGACAAATGCTAGGTTTAGTTCGAAGTTGTACTCAACTGATTTTTCTATTAGCATTTTCATTGTTAATAAGAGTTAATTTGTACTATAGTCTCTTCTAAAGCCAGCTTGTTCGATTGGTTGATATTCCTCAAGCTTTTTAGTTATGTGAATTGTGATGACTTTAGTGAATGTTTTATATAGTTGAGATAATTTTTCCTTTTGATAGGCATATGTTAAAAAGGTCGAGTATTTTTGTTAAAATTTCTTCTTCTCCTTCTTTTATCATTTCAATCACTATTCCATCCTCTCCTGGCGCTCTATTGTTCTTCATTTGTTTTAATGCATATCGCAGTTTTTTAGGTGTTATATCTGGCATTTCTTCTGAACCTACGTTAATTATTTTTCTCTCATTAGTTGTAGTGTTGTTTTGTTGTTGAGTTTTTGTGTCATATAGATTCGTATAAAATTTTTCTGTTTCCTTCATGATTTCTTCCAAGTTTCTTATCTCTTTTTCGTTTTTGTCTGTTAATGTTATAATGTGTCGCTTTCCGTATTGTCTAAGACATTTTATTTCCTTGTTTTCCTCTATTAATTTTTCCACTTCAATTTCGTAGTAGTTTTGTAGATCTTTTTCTTATCATCGTTCTAGTTTCCTTTGCCATTTGTCTAAATTCTTCATATTTACCTTCCTTGAATAATTGCATTTTTTCTTCTATTTTATTTTTAGTATGTTGGCTTAGCTTTTGTATCATGGGGTTTCTAATTTTAGCAACTTTTTCTCCAGCTTGTTTCATTGCTTCTGTAATTATATCGGTCATTTTATGTATATCAGTTGATTTCCACTTCTCCTTTTTCAATTGTTTGTTGAGCTCTTTTTCATATTCTGATGCATTTCGTTTTAATTCCTCTGTATCAATCTTTGTTATTTATTTTCTCAACGGCCGTCTTTGCGTTTTTGTGTCTATTGAAATTTTTGCTCTTAATAACCTGTGGTCGCTACTTATAATGAATGAATTTAGGTTGTTACATCTTGTACCATGTGTTTTTTCGCTTGACAAGATATAGTCTATCTCATTTTTTGTTTTTAGATCTGGACTGATCCATGTCCACTTTCTTTGTTGTTTTTTGGAGAAGAAGGAGTTCATTTCATATAGGCGGTGTACTGTTAAAAACTCCACGTGTTACATTATTATAATATTTTAGTTTCCTGTTATTTTCACACCTAACCTAACACTCAATTTAAAATTAAAGATTAATTTAAACAAACTGAATAGTATATCCTAGTAATGAAATATTAAAAACTTGAAAAAATATATTTTTAAATTATTGCGTTGTTCCGTCGTGTGATAACATTATTTCGCGATATTCAATCAATGACGAAACTGGAAAGCCAACGCATAGCGCCATTTATCGCTGACTGAAGAAAATACTAACACGTATAGAGAATCTACTACTTGTATCTATAGGAAGTTATACATTCCGGGGAGATGATGTATTTCTGATATTATTTCGGTCCTTCGAGTATCTTTAACAAAAAAAATCACAAACAATTGGTCCTTTGAAAAATAGCAACTAAATGACATTGACGTGAAATTTAATTGTTTCAAAATCTTGACGTTTTGCTTCCAATTTTGTTTGACGGTCTAGTAATGTTTATGACAGATGCCTTCGCTAAGAACTACCACTTTATTCTCTTTTTTTGTCTACAGTTGGTTTTAGAAGCTTAAGTGCATCAAAAACGATGGACGGCTGTTTGAACGTTTGGGGCGGCATTAATTCATATTTGTTTTATTGATATATTCGGTTTATAAAAAAAGATTTGCGGTTTGCGCCGACTGTTTAAAAATTATGTCCTCTATTTAACTATGCAAAAAGGTACATAGGGTGCTATTTAAAAATCTCTTGATAATGCGCAATAATTGTTAAAATGTTAAACAGCGCCCCTAGCTACTACGTCAAAATTTATTCGGGCAATGTTTATACAGCATATTATTAAGTAAGAAGAACTTTTTAACTAGTTGTTCAATTTCGTTAACTAATCCTTAAGTTATTTCCATTTAAATAAAAACATGTTTGACGCTCCCCCACAACTATATTTTATAAGACAGAGCAAAATACCCTAAACAAAAAATATCAGAAATTTTGCAGTGTTTACTATGGCAATATTTAAAATATACCTATACTTGCATATTTTTGTAGAAAGAGCCAATTTTATGATTGGCCATAACAGCTGCGTCCCCAGCGGCCATCTTTCAAACTTAAAATTAGTTTCCATAGATTTCTCGTAGCCAATTTATCTATTTTTAATATTGTCAGATTTATAGTTCCAGAGATATAGCCGGCGTCTATTCTTAATTGGCCACCCTGTAGAATTTCTACCGCTAGACGTCAATAGAACCTGAAATATCAGTAAGTATCCCAAAGTACACTATGCTCAAGGTGCAACAGTTTTCCTTACAAAAAAACATATTTAAATGAGTTTAAGTAACACTAATTTATTTTTTGATTTAACATTTGATATTTTTTGTTGTTAATTTTATTAATTTAATTATATTTATTATTACTTCAGTTATTATTTTCAAATTTTTACAGCTTTGACATAATATTATTATTGTCAGTGAGCTATTCCCACAAGTTCAAAACTGCTTTATTTTCCGGTTGGATGTAATTCTAATATGAACGATAATTCAGTATCGGAAATTGATTGTAGATTTGATTCAGTCCCAATTTTTTGTTTTTAATATTTAATTTTTTAACAATTTGAACTTACCGTCGTTAAGCGACCAATCACGCCGTCACGTAAACTTTGCAATTATGTGTGATTTTGGAACAAGCATCTGTTCATTGTTTGTGTTTTTTTCTAAATATTAATTTATATAGTTGGCTACAAAATCAGACAACCCGGATTGATAATGGGAATAGCTCATTATTACATAATCATTGTGCTACCAAATATTTCCATTTATTTGATCCTTTAATTCGTCTAAGTCTATTTTATATACGCATGCATACTTACATTACAACTGACTATACGACAATACATAGTACTGTTGTGCAACTTTAAAATGAAAATCTTAATGTTGACTGTTTTGATTCTTTTTAATTAAAAAGGTAGACATTGTTTATTCAATGATAAGTTCTGCTTTTTCAGGATTCGATACATATTTATGTTTCTCGTTTTCAACTAAATTACCCAATTCGGTTATAAATTTATCGTGCAATGTGTCTATGTCTTCTTGAGTTGGATGTATATTTTGTGTAACATCAATTGGTTTGCCAACTAAAATTTGGAAAAAGAATTATTCTGTATACTGGATTTCAATTATAGAATGTAAGTCCTTACTTATGACGTTAATAGACTTCTTTTTAGGAATAACCGGTATGGAAATGTTAAATACTTTTCGACCTTTAAATATTATGAATGCAATACCCGTTGTTTCTATTAACCAAGACTGGATCATTTCTAGAACTGACGATTTTTTGAATTGTATCGTTTCAAAAATATCTGTTTCTCCAAAACTGTAGACTGGAACTAGAGGGGAACCATTTACAATTGCCATTTTGATAAATCCTTTTCTGTTTTTAAGAATTATTTTATGTTCTCCCGGTTTACAATAAAGTGCTTCCTTGGCTCCTCCAATTGAGATTCCGACAATATTTCCACCTGTAGGGTTTCCTAAAATCCAGTTCATCGATTTCTTTTGAATTACTACACCCACATATTGATAGGAAAAACTCTCGTAAGATAGGAATGTAGAAGTTTGCTTTTATCATTATTAGATAAGTTCTATGCATTGGAAACAATTGTTTACATCCGAGTAAATCTGAAAACATGGCACACGCTAATCCAACAGGAAGTATTCCATGTGGAAAAGCACAAAATAGATAATTTTTCGTTGAGTCCAATTCAAAATCGTTTTGTTTCTTAGTTGTGACAGGAAAATAATTGAGACCGTTGTGAAGGAAATTACTATTTCGTATGCAGTTTAAAGCACGACCACCACGTTCGCAAGTATCTGTATCTACGATAAGTATCCAAATCAAGTAGATAGTTGCTATCGGCCATAAACTGGTCATTAGTAAGCCCGGTATTAAAATCGGAAATATGATCAATCCTATAAATATTGAAGTAAATAATGAAGTAACCGCAATAATGGGGTAATACCTAAAGAAAAAAAATTGCATGATTAAATTTTAAACTTAATAACACGTACCTTTTAAATATTGTAAGCAGATTCATAGTATAACGTGTGCTTTATAAATTATAATATTGCGATGTATTTATTGTAAACTATACAGAGTTAATGTCTCTTAAAATTTATATATAATTAAGCACGGTTTCTTATTTCCATTGTTTTAATTTCAAGGTTTGTTTGTATTTGCAATTGAAGAATCGGCAATTATATAACGTGGTCAACAGTCAACTAAGCAATTTATTTAATACAGGGATCAAAAAAATATCATTGAAATAGAAAAAAAATGACTACTCAACTAGAACCAAAAAGCATTAGAAGCCCACTGTCGAAACCTTGTTTTTATAAAATCCGACCATTTTCACGTTTTATCTTGTAAAGTAATTTATGAGAAGTAGTACTTTCTAAATTTTTGTACTAAACCTCGTATTTATATAATTTAAATAGCAAAAACTGATTTTCTTTAAAATGGGGTTGTTTAGCATTAGTTTTCAATTACTGTTGAATGTAGCATACACAACTGATATGATAACATATCAATTCATTATGTATTTAATTGCAGACGAGTTTGTAAAAAACAGAATAAGTGTTTCAATATCCTATACGTTGAAGGCCCATTCAATTGATAAAATTCCATTTATAAAAACATTAGTCCGGTCAAATTAGATAGAAAAATAAGTGTGAATGTACATAAATTTACATCAAGCTGGAATTTAGTAAAATTGTTCAAAACATAATTAAAAATAACATTTCAAAATTTCTCATCGTTCCAGTACCTGAAAAAAAATTTACTCGTGGTCAAACGTCAAAAAAATGGGTTTTTCGCGAAAAATTGTATATAATAATATTGTCTACAAAAAAAATCAGTACCTAACGATTCAAAGAGTTGTAAGCTTCATAATATGCACACGCGTCCACGCCACCTCTGAGGTAGTTACTTAACGAAAACACTCGAAATAAAAAACAAGTGAAATTAGCTTGCCTTCCTCCAACCACAGTTGCTGCTCATCAACATTTTTTTCGGGTACATCACCAAGTTCAAGTGTGGCTTAGTTATCAGCTAGTCCCAAAGGAGTGGGGTTGGAAGTTGGTCGACAATACATTAGAATTCAAAATCGCACCTGCGCCGGAAAAACTGCTAAACACAATTTTTGCAACTGTAAAAAGGAATGCAGTACTAAATGTTGGACTGTTTTGCTCTCTGGCATGTAGGAATTGTCAAGGCCAGTCGTGTTCTAATGCTAAATTACCAACAATAGAAAATTCGTTTGCAACCAACGAAGAGACATGCGATACATCGCTACTGACGCAATTCACTTACACCCAGAATAAAGAATAAGATCAAGAAAAAGTAATTGAAAATTATGAATCGGACGAATACATTTTTCTACTGTTTTTTAATTTCGATCGCTGTTATCAATTTCAACCCTTGCTAATATCTGCTATTACGCAATAGTTTCCAATTAAACTGAATCACAACAAACCTGTGGAATAGGCCCACTGGGGAAACCACGTTAAAAAAACGCGCTAAGTTATGACGCAATATTATGACGCTTACACCTTTTGGACCGTTATATCTCAGAAACGGTGGCTCTTAAGAAAAAAAAGATTGATTCTTTTTTATAGATAATTTTGTCTAAGGTAATTTTACGATAAAACTTACGTTTTGATAAAAATCGCGAAAAACCCATTTTTTGACCTTTGACATCGAGTACATTTTTTTTCAAGTACCGGAACAATGGGGAATTTTAAAATGTCATTTTTAATTATGTTTTGAACAATTAATTTATATTATTATTATTTATTAATCTAGTTTACTTTGGAATTGTTTAAATTTAAGGTAGTGTTGACGTTAGTTATTTTGCGTTTAATTAAACCTTATAAAGGTCTTTGTTTATTACTCATTATACAACAATATGTTAAACGCAAAAATCGAATGAAGGAAATAGAAAAAGTTCTCGCGCTTTAATGATTAGATCACTGGCATCACTGAAATAGGAACATTGGTACAAAAGATTTGACCATTGATAGAACCAATTCTGCCAAACTGAAACTGCTTCTTAATTATGTATCATCCAGAGTATATCAACACGTAAGCTTTGCCAAAACTTTCAACGATGCTACTTCAATTCTGCAGAGTAAAACCTGTCAATTAAGTTGGAAATCGTCAAAAGCTCGCAAACTGCTTTCAACAACCCGAAGTAGATCAATATTACAAACCTTAAACCTGTTAAACAGAGTTTGCAACTTTAAATCTGTCACTGCTGAACAACACCAGGACGAATTTGTAATATATTTTTTCATGCGTGGATTGTCTGACTCTCATCAGACAACGACTCCTTGAAAATTCTGTTTAAACTCTAACTGATGCTCACGCAAGGTCGCTGGAGTTAGCTCAGAACAGGTTGTGTCCTACATTCATTTGCCAATGGTAAATTCTATTTGTACTTCACCTGTTTCGTCTCCTCTGAAGCTAACACAAATCAATGATGACTCTTTAAAAGAACCTACCCTGTCGTACCAGTACTTATCCAGTTCCAGGTAGTGTTATTTTTGTGGGTATTATTCTCATCCTCGAGAAATATTGCAATGCTACTTGTACAAATTGATTGAAGCGTGGTAAGGAATAGAGTAGAGTAAAGTGCCCTAATATCGGATACTTTTTTTAACCTTAATATTAATTTTAATACATCAATAAACCTACAAAGTTTTGAAATCAAAACAAATAATAGGCTATAGAGAATCATATATTAAACCAAAATAAATCATTGCCACATGTTAAAAAATAAAATTTAAGTTTTTCGAAAATGGTCAATTTACGTTGACAAAAATAATGTTCCTAATACCGGATATGGTATCCGATATTAGTTATAAAACTAGCCATCGAGGCAGAAATCACAAATGTATGTGTCTTCTTTGTCTATATTGGCACAGTCGGCATGAGCCCACCTGAAACATTTTGAGCACTGAATCCATTGTTCACCCGAGGTATCTTCAGAGAAGAGTCCAGAACAAAACATACATTCTGCTTCCTCTTCCCCAATGTCACAGTCCATGTCAGAATCATCATCTAAAATTAGTACTTCATCTTCTTCAGATGAACTAAAAGATTCGTCATTATTAACACTAGTCTTTCTAACCTTCGTTGTCATTGCTTTTTAGCAATAGATTTTCCTTTCTTTTGATTTGTTTTTTAGAAGGATTACATTTGTCTGTTTTCAATTTCGGAATTCCCTTTGAAGTACTTTTCTTTCTCTTCTGTTCTGACAAACTTCTTTCTAAGGCATCTTTATATGGGGTACTTGTAATCACGGCAGCAGATCCTTTTCTGGACTTTCTTTCTTTATCACTAGACTTGTAAAATGAAGTGGTCGGCAAAGGCTAATATCTTGGGGCCGCACTCTTGGATCTCTGGAATTGGAAATGTTTGTAGGAGTCACATGCCTTGGAGGAGTCACACCCCTTGGAGAAGTCACATGCCTTGGAGGAGTAACATGCCTTGGAGGAGTCACTTGCTTTTGTTCTTCAGCATCGGGTAGATTTGTAGCTGGAATTCGGTCACCTTCCGCTTGATGGTGAATAGCAAAGTCGTGGTCTCGAAAAATGTGCTTATTAAATGGAAAGATACCGCTCTTTCGAAAACCATTTATAGCGATTTCAGCTGTAGCACATCTTACATACGCTCTTCCAAGCAATTCGCAAACTTGATAGCTGGTGACCACTCTTCAGGGTTGTTTCTCAGCCAATCAATCTCCTGTGAGTAATAGGTTTTAAGAGGACCCATGAATGCAAGGTCCAGCGGCTGCATTTTGTGAGTAGAATGCGGGAGACATACAATAACCACATGGTTCTGTCGCGCCAAGTTTATCGTGTCAAGGTTTCGCGTATGGAAGTAGTGACCGTCCAAGATTAATAAAACAGGATCAGCTTCACTTGGTTTAGCGTGACTAATAAAATGTTGTAACCAATTGGTAAAAATGTGGCTCTGAATCCAGCCAGACACATGGCAGGCAGCAATTGTCCCTGGTGGAGCGTCATTGAGTAATTCTGCCTTCATGTTTTTCTGGGAAATATGACCATTGGAGGCACATAACCACCAGCCGCATTCATACAGGTAACCACCGTCACTAGTGATCCTCTTTCTGCAGAGGTAATTGCCCCTACTTGCTTTTTACCTTTTAAAGTGATTATCCTGGTATGCTTGGATTGTACAGACGTTATACCTGTTTCATCTATGTTGTATATTAGACAAGGATTGAATTTTACCTTCTCCATCGCAGGTTCCAAAATTTTAAAAAGAGATTTACATTTTCTTCTGTGAATCCCTTGATTCGGGCAGTTGATAAACCCTGTGGTCTCCTAAACGTTAGTTCAGGGTGCCTTTTAAAAACGAACGCAACCATTTGTAACCTGCTCTTTCCTGATTCTTTGAAAACCTGTTTTAAATTGTTCCGAATGGCTAATTGAAAGGCTAATCTTCGAATATCAGAAGCTCGCAATCCGTAAAATCTTTTATCCATTTCTAGACAATAATCAACCAAATCCGCTTCAATTTCTTTAGGCAACACTGGTGGACGTCCTAGATTGGTTTGAATAAGCTCTTCAGGTGACTTTATTTTGTTTTTTACGTAGTCTTCCAACGTGCTCTTGGGTACTTTAAAAGTTCTTGAAGCTAGCAAGTATCCCATTTCTTTATTTTTAACCGCAGTAACAGCTGCAAGCATGGATTTACTATCCCACCTCTTTCGTTTTTGTTTGGGTTTCAATGACATTTTATTTCTAAAATTAAGAAAAAGTGTAAGATAGAAAATTAAATGAGCAGGTGTAGCACAAGGATTATAGCATAAATCTTTCTTTTGTCGACGAAAACATAAAAATTTAGTTATTAATAAGCCCTTGGCTACGTAGAGATTACATAGACAGATAAGAAATATTTTGTCCTAATATCGGATATCTGATATTAAGACAATGTGACCATCCGATATTAGGCAAATTGTCTCCTGTTGAAGGTCAAAGTCATGGAACAAAGAAAACTATAATAATCCATTGTTCGCATGCACTGAATTGAAGTAGACATATTATAGACTAACTTAAACTACAGAGACAAATTTAAAAACTTACCTGAATGTCTAAAAATTACGTTTTCAACTAGCACGTGTAAAAACTCGGAATGTGACAGTTCGGTATAAGTGACTCTAGAGCCATCTATGTTTTATCAGATACACTAAAATATTATTCAGTGGCTTGGGTTAAGCCCCATGCTAAACTGTAGACAGGTTTTTTCGTAATCAGATGACAGATTTCTTTAAAACAGAACTATCCGATATTAGGCAACTATCCGATATTAGGGCACTTTACTCTAGTAATTTTAATACGAAGAAATATTCTGCTTCTGATCTAATTGCTACCAACTGCAGTAAAACAGTCTCTTCTTTCCTTAAGAAGACTATAAAAGTCATTGGGATAGAATTACGTACTTTAATGGACACTGGTAGTTCTTGCAGTTTCATTTCATTTCACCCAGCGAAAAGAATTAAGTTAACAATTATTTCTTTGTTAATTATTATCGCATCGTTCTTGCACATTAGAACAGTGTCTGACTGATCTTTGTATATTAGGACATACGTATACAAACGTACAACTTTGTGTTTGCGCTGTTGCAATAATTGAACATAATTCTATGAAACAACACTCAAGTAGAGTTTGGTGGAGCAAGATTCACTTTTGAATATCAGTAATTTAGAAGCAGCAAACGTTAAACCTACAGAACTTTTCAACAATTTGTCATTTGAATGTAGACCGATCGCTGTAAAATCTCGAAGACAAACTTCTAGTGTCGCTGTTTTCATTCAAGCTGAAATTGAGCGACCACTGGAAGAAAATGTAATTGAAGCAAGTCAATCACCCTGGAAAGCCCAAGTTTTAGTAAGAGTAGTAAAGTAGTAAACAGACTGGTGGTTGATTACTCTTGAACTATTAATAAGTTTACACCTACCCTGGCCTAAAATCAAAAGTATAATAAACCGTGTTGAAAAATATGAAATATATAGTACGATTGATTTAAAAGTTTTTTTAAGTGGTTTGTGTCGTTTGTTTTTTTTTTTTTTTTTTCCGAGATCTCATGGTGATACTTAATTTGGAAAAAAGGGGGGTCTACTTTTTTTTAAAAATAATTTTTTTTTTTTCTTTTACCTTTCTTTTAAACTCATCTATAACAAACAGTGGAAGGTAACCCTTACGTGCACGGAGGCAACGGTGTTTCTGGAAAAAAAAGAAAAAGAAGTTATTAGAGGAAGGAAGGTAGAAGCAGGAAATAATAATAATAATAATAATAATAATAATAATAATAATAATAATAATAATAATAATAATAATAATAATAATAAAAAAAAAAAAATAACATAAATAAAATTTTTAATAAAAAAAAATAAAAATATTAATAGTTTAACTTTTGGGAAAAAAAAAGTTTAACAAAAATCCAAAAAAAAAAAAAAAAAAAAAAAATAAAAATTTAAAGTTAAAAAAAAAAATATATAAAAAAAAAGAAAAAAAAATAAAAAAAAAAAAAAAAAAAAAAAAAAAATAAAAAAAAAAAAAAAAAAAAAAAAAAAAAAAAAAAAAATAAAAAAAAAAAAAAAAAAAAAAAAAAAAAATTTGCAATACGTCACAAAAACAAATTTATAAAAAAAAAAAGGAAAAAGGAATTAAAAAAAAAAAATTAATTTGAATTATATTTTTAAAAAAAAAAGAGAGAATTATAAAAAAAATAAAATATTTAAATAAAGTTTTTAAGGGTATACCCGTAATACTGATAATTGCTCAATAAAATTGAAAAATTTTGAAAAAATACGGTTACGTTTAGTTTTAAGTATTTTATGCAGCCAGTTAGGCAACCCATTTTACTTCTTTTGTTGTAAATAGTTTGTAGTAGAAAACGTAATTTTAGGAAAAGCCACCCTATTTCGATAGCAGTCACCTATAAGTTGCGGCAGTAGGTGCTTGTCTGCAAGCTCAAGTTTATTTTATGTCGTTTAATTGTTTTGAGGCCACAGTTCGCCTGTTTGTGATTGGTGTTGTTAATATAGTGTTTTATTATCAAAATGCCTTTTTTCGACGCATTTAAATTTATTTAAAAATGAACCAGCTAATATGGATTACGCCGTATCCACTAGCATTTTTTGAATATGGAGTGCGTTCAATACTTATGTTAGCCACTTCATACATTGGTCCTTCGAACCTGATTTGTTTATTTCAACGCATTTTGATACATCGAAATTAATTGCAATTGGACAAAAGAAGCACGCAAGATTCAAGAATTACGTGGTACGGAAAATTCCATAAGCGCATAGTTTACTCGTTGTTGGCGGGCCTCAGCTACCTGAAGGGACCCCTTTGTTACCAACGATTGTTGCAAGTAAGACGCATGCTTCCTTTTCTAACCCGAGTCCTTTATATCCATTTAAGTTTACGTGGTCTCAAAACATTTGGATAGAAATTTTATTTTTAGATACCGACTAGGTACCTTTTAACGGGTTTTATATATTTGAACGGCATTGTAACGGTTTTATTGTAATGCATTTGGTTGATTTTGAATTGAAATACATACAAATTTGCCTATTGGATTGATTTTTTAATACGCTTGATTGTAGTTTATAACGTTCATTTGAAAATTCTTTGTCTATTTTTGGCACTCGTGAGAATTATTGCGTTATTATAAAACATTTTTTCCTCTACAATCGTACTTACGTATTACGCATTTGATAGTTTTAAAACAATTCATGATGGCTCCAAATAAATCAAAAGAATTTAAGTTACTGGCATTCAAGGCCAAAAATATTTTAGATCAAACAAATAATTTTAACGAATTTATTAATTCATTTGACGATAGAATATCACAAATTGAGGTACAACAGTTAAAGCTTGAATTCGAATTATTCAAGCCAACTTTGAACGAATTCAAATCCGTTTCAGAGGAAATGTCTCTTTGTGACGTTCCGCACGATTTTCCAACAGTTTCGCAATTTTACAAAGATTTTGTGTCTATTTCAGTTATAGCTCAGTCCTTACTTGATAAATACGAACAAACAATCAGATCGGTTTCAAGCGAAAGTTTAAATAGTACGCGTACGACTTCAAGTAAATCAAAGGAAAACGTTAAGCTTCCTACGATAAATCTCCCGACTTTTTCAGGAGAGTATCAAGATTTTAGGGCATTTTTCGAAACGTTTGAGGCTCTAGTTGACTCTAATGAAAATTTATCCCAAGTTGAGAAATTTTTGTATTTAAAAATTGTTTAAAGGGTTCGGCCTTGCAAATTTTGAGCGAAATTAAACCTTCCGAAGGAAATTATTCCATTGCTATCGACCTTCTAAAAGAAAGGTACGATAATCGAAAGCTGCTTATTTTTAGTCACTTTGACACCTTGTTTGAGACACCGAGAATTGTCAAAGATACACAATTACGTGAGTTTTATAATAAGTTTATAAAGCATTTGCGTACTATTGACAACGAGGGTATGTCTCCCGAAGAGTATAAAGATGCCGTTTTGGCATATCTCGTTAAAAACAAAGTAGACTCCGTAACCGCAACGGATTTTTCCAAAACGTTTCCAAGGAAAATTCCTAATGTTGAGCAAACATCCACATTTCTGGCTAACAAATGCAATATTATCGATGACACTTCTAAGGTCACAAATGCTGCTACTGCCAATTCTTTGAAAAGGGCCAGTCAAAAGGGTTCCTACACCTTGGCTCAAACTACATACCTTTGTGCTTTGTGCAAAGAGCAACATTTCTTGAACAGTTGTCCGTCTTTTCTGGCCTTATCGTCCAGAGCTCGTTTTCACAAAGCCAAATTCTTACGGTTGTGTCTTGTGTGTCTTCGTCATGACACCAAGTCTAAATGCACTTCTACAATGAATTGCAAGAATTGTAACCAACGTCACAACAGTTTGCTTTGTTTTAAAGCTGTGACTTCAAATAATTCAAGACAAGAATGTGCTCGGCCCGGTTCTCCTCGTCAGATAGAACTTAGTAGCTCGCCTGCATCTAATGTCGTTTCTCCTGCTCAGTCAGGTACTTCAGCTGTTGAGTCCCCTGAGGCTCCTAGCGCTTCTACTGTATGTGGTTTTCAAGATCCTCCGAGGTCTTATTATCCACTGTCCAAGTCAATGTTGTCAGTGGCACCAATTCCTTCACTGTTAAGGGTCTCCTGGATTCAGGGTCCCAAAATAACCTTATATCGGAAAACCTTCATAAAAGATTGAATTCTTCCTTTACATCAATAAACCTTACTCTTAAGGGCGTTAACGAGTCCGTATCAACCTGCTCAAAATACACTTCCGTAGAATTACACTCTACAACCGGACGTTTCAAGTCTGATATCGACTGTTTAGTGGTTCCTAAAATCACCGATCAGCTCCCTAGAGTAATGTTCAGTAAGGATCTTTTGGATATTCCTCCAAATCTCCGTCTGGCTGATCCGTCTTATTATCAGCCCGGCGACATTGATATCTTAATCGGTTCAGCTATGTATCACAAACTAACGTTGCCTCGAAAGATTTCCTTAGGCCCTTCAATGCCAACCTTACAAAATACCCTTCTTGGTTGGGTCGTGGCAGGCGATTTACCTAAAGATTTGCTTGCACCTTCAAATTCGTCAGTTTGTGGAGTCTCGGCAGCTTGTTACCACACTACTTTTGAGGTCAATGAACAAGATACGGAGATTCATCAATCGTTAACCAAATTTTGGGAGTTAGATAACCCCAAACCCATTTCAAGGTTATCTTTACTTTCGCCTCAAGAGAGATTCTGTGAAAGGCATTTTCTCGACAACATTCGTTCGGACGAAACTGGTCATCTCACCGTTTCGATTCCATTCAATTCAAGATTATTACTTTTAGGCGACTCAAAACAAATCGCCGAAGCACGTTTTCTCCACTTAGAGAAACGTCTGCATCAAAATCCCGATCTTCTAAGGGAATACTCGCAATTCATGTCAGAATATGAAACGTTGGGTCACATGACCAAGATTTCAGAAACTGAATGCAATTCTCCTTCTGGCATTCATTGCATAGAAACGCTTGATGGTCCTGTCAACATCTCGGAGATACCTCCACAGTTTTTCCCCATCACGCCGTTGTTAAACAGTCCTCTTTGACTACTAAGTTACGCGTAGTTTTTGATGCCAGCACAAAACGTCAACTAACATTTCGGTAAACGACACTCAGATTGTCGGCCCTCAAGTTCAGGACAACTTATTTGACGTATTGCTGCGTTTTCGCGCTCACGAAGTCGCCCTCTGCGGTGACATCGCTAAGATGTATCGTATGATCAACGTCGATGCTGCATCTCGTAAGTTTCAACATGTACTCTGGAGAGACAATCCAGAAAAATCCTCGACATTTTCGTTTGAACACGATTACCTACGGAACTGCTTCTGCTAGTTACCTGGCTACTCGTTGTTTGACCCATATCGCAGACGCACATAAGGATTTCTTTCCTGAGTCTGCCGAAGTTATTTCAAAGAACTTCTATATGGACGATCTTTTATTTTCGACCGACCGTATAGAAAAAGCCATTCGTGTAAAGGAAGAACTGTCTTCTATTCTTTCTGCTGCAGGTCTGACGATCCGCAAATTTTTATCTAATAAACGGGAAGTTTTATCTTCACCTAACTCCGACGATTTTGAATTCCTTAGCGTTCCCATTGGTGAACGCTCTGATTCCAAAACTCTAGGTCTCCATTGGAATGCTGAGAATGATCTTTTATTTTGTAAGGTCGATGTACCAGACGATGACTCGGTTCCTACCAAAAGGAAAATTTTGTCCATCATTTCCAAGGTCTTTGATCCCTTAGGCTTCTATTCTCCTCTTATCATTCGAGGGAAACTTCTGATACAGAAGCTTTGGCAATCTGGCATTGCATGGGACGATCCCCTTCCTTCCGAAATGATGTCCCAATGGTCCGAGTTTAAGAATCAACTACGGCATTTAAATGTCATCAAAATTCCTCGTTGTGTTATTCCGAATTGTACTTCACAGATTTATCTTCACGGCTTTTGCGACAGTAGCGCAACTGCTTACGGTTGCTGTTTCTATCTACGTTGTTGCACTGCTAATAATGAAGTGAGTTGTACCTTGTTATTTTCTAAGTCCAAAGTAGCACCTCTGCGAACAGTGTCCATTCCGCGGTTAGAGCTTTGCGCGGCAGTATTGATGGCGGAATGGTGTTCAAAATCAGAAATGTTTTCGATATTAACTTCCAGGGCATTTTCTTATGGACAGATTCTAAAATTGTGCTAAACTGGATCAATTCCGCTCCAAACAAATACCATACATTCATTGCAAACCGCATTGCCGTCATACAGGAATGCACAAATATTAATGATTGGCATCACGTGCCAACCTCTGTTAACCCAGCTGACTTAGTGTCACGCGGGTTAAACCTTTGACCTTAAAGGATAACCGTGTTTGGTTTCAAGGTCCCGAATTTCTCCTTTCTCATGATCTTGATTGGGTTCGCGACTTTGTCCCAGACAAACATGAGAGTACGGAACTCAAAAGCACCGTTGTCTTAGCTTCTACCAATTCAGTCGATGAATCTATTTTTGATCAATTTTCTTCTTATGGAAAGCTTCAAAGGGTTTTTGCGTATACCCTACGATTCCTGCATAATTGCAGAAACGAAAACAAACGAACTGGCAATTTGAAAATCACCGAACTCCAAAGTTCGTTGACGGCTCTTATTAAGCTATGTCAGGCTAATTCCTTTGCCAATGAGATCAAGTCTCTCATGAGTGACCGAGTTATTAAGAACTCGCGAATTCAAGTCCTCAATCCCTTTCTGGACGAAGCGGGTTGCTTACGCGTTGGTGGTAGACTGACAAACTCAGAATTTCCCTTTGCTAAAAGCACCCTATAATTCTCCCAAAGGATCATGCATTCTCTAAACTTATTATTTTAAATGGGCACAAGGAATTACTGCACGGCGGCGCGCAACTTCTTCTTGCGCACATGCGAGAACGTTTTGGCCCATCGGGGTCTTTCGTATATTAAAAACTTCTCCGAAAGTGTGTACCTTGCTTTAAAGCTAACCCTGTGTTCAAGCACCCGCTCATGGGTAGTTTACCTGAAACACGTTTAAAATACGTGTACCCTTTTCACAACGTTGGTCTAGACTATGCTGGACCGATTACCATAAAGGACCGACGCACACGTGGTGCTCGATTATTAAAGGCCTACATATGTGTGTTCGTGTGTATGGTCACCCGCGCTATACATTTGGAACTTGTCACATCTTTGTCTACGGACGCCTTCTTGCATTGTTTGAAACGATTTATAGCGCGTAGAGGAATACCAAATTCTATATCAAGCGATAACGCCACTAACTTTCGTGGCGCTAAGACAAAGTTAGACTCTTTGTACTCGGTCTTACACAAAGAAGAGTCAAGTAAACAAATTGATAATTTCTTGAATTCGAAATCAATCAAATGGCAATTTATTAACCCTCGCTCTCCGCACGAAGGCGGAATTTGGGAAAGTGCGGTTAAATCTGTAAAACCCATTTAAAACGGATTCTGGGTAACGCAAATCTCACATTCGAAGATTTGTATACGTCATTAACCATGATTGAATCAATATTAAATTCTAGACCACTGTCCATTATTTCCTCGGATCCTGACGACCTTGTCCCCTTACCCCTGGACATTTTTAGTGGGTAGACCGCTGACAGCACTACCTGATTACGACTACACATTCATGCAAGAAACCAGGTTGTCTGTTTTCCAACGAGCCCAGCAGATGGCTCAACATTTTTGGAGGCGCTGGAAGCGTGAAGTCGTTCCTGATCTCCAAAGACGCCTAAAATGGAGCAAGAATCTTCCTGATATTTTGAAGCTCAACTCCATCGTGCTTCTTCAGGACGACGACCTCCCCCCTCTTCAGTGGCGTCTCGGTGTAGTAAATAGTATACACCGCGGTGCAGACAATGTTCTACGTGCAGCATCAGTAAGACTGCCAGGAGGCTCAATAGTGAGACGCTCGGTGCATCGTTTGTGCGTGCTTCCTGTTAGTTAAGTATTTTTTTTGTTGCCATTTGTATTAACTGAAGAATGTTGTTATTGTCCTAAAATAGCCTTGTTTGATGCTAGTTTGTAGGTTTTGTAGTTTTGTATTTAGATTTTGTGTTTTTGTAAACTTTTTTTGTTTGTTAGTTCACGTTATGTGTTTGGTATCGGTTGAAATCCCTAAGAGATTTCAAGGGGGTGTGTTACGTTTAGTTTTAAGTATTTTATGCAGCCAGTTAGGCAACCCATTTTACTTCTTTTGTTGTAAATAGTTTGTAGTAGAAAACGTAATTTTAGGAAAAGCCACCCTATTTCGATAGCAGTCACCTATAAGTTGCGGCAGTAGGTGCTTGTCTGCAAGCTCAAGTTTATTTTATGTCGTTTAATTGTTTTGAGGCCACAGTTCGCCTGTTTGTGATTGGTGTTGTTAATATAGTGTTTTATTATCAAAATGCCTTTTTTCGACGCATTTAAATTTATTTAAAAAATGAACCAGCTAATATGGATTACGCCGTATCCACTAGCATTTTTTTGAATATGGAGCGCGTTCAATACTTATGTTAGCCACTTCATACATACTGGTTAGAGCTTTGAAAATTTAGGAAGAAGCTTGTTTTCTGCTCCTTTTGAAGTGTTCAAAAGATTCTACCCGTACCCATCTCCAAAATAAATGGGGAGGGCTGTCAAAAAATCGTAAACAACTGAAAAAGTATAAATTTTATCAAAACAAAAAAGGTTAAGAAAATTGTAGCTGACAAAATTCTGCACTTTTTCATTTTTTTTGTCTCTACGAGAAATAGGAGCTGAGATAGATTTTTTTTATATTTGACTGTTTTGCGGTGAAACGATAACCATGCGGGCATTACGCATATTTCGCTTATATCTCGAGAATGGCCATTTGTATCACAAAATGCTTCAAATAAAACTTGAAGAAAATTATTTTATATTCTATATGCAGAAACTAAATATCATTTTGTAACCTTTATAAGGGGGGATAAATCATTTTCAAGCGTTTGTTTGCAAATAACTATGTTTTGACTTATAATTTTTTAAATAATGTATTTATCTGTAAAATGAGTGCCGACAAAAGCTTGTACGACAAATAATTCGCTAGTTAAAGCTATTTAAAAGTATACTGACCTAGCCAGTCGAATCGTCGGCACAATTAAGGATACGGTGTCTTTTTTTTTTTTTTTTTTTTTTTGGCAGCAATTCTTTTTACCAACCTAAAAGAATGCCCAAGTCTTGGAATACTTATTTGTAATTCGTTTTTCTTACATATCTTCCTTGATTTTACCACAAAATTTTATATCAACTAATTGAAAGCTTACAAAATTTCTTATAAAAAAACGCTTAGTTAATAAACAAGCTATAAAACTTAAGATGTCAACGATGGCAACTCAAACCATGCATCACTATCAACTATTATCACAAAATTGTTAACTAATTTAGTCGTTAAAAACGATTACCAATAATTTCATAACGAACAAAAATTGTCGGGTTCGAGGTTAATGATTAATCTATACGTGCTCACTTATGTTGATTGTATTAAAAATTAACCATTCATAAATTTCAATCGACATATGTCATCACTAGCAGAAAATTTAATGGTATTCTAAGAAACAGAGCAATAACAATATTCGAAGAAGAAACAACTACGTAATAAGAAATCAAAACAAAAAGCACCTCGCGAGAGAATTAAATACGATGAAAGTAATAAAGATACACTCAGCTTTTTGTCACCAGAAAATAAATATAATGAAATTTAATAAAAGAACAAATTATCAGCATGGTTTTCACAACTAAATCCAATAACAATGAGTGAAAAACGTTTCTGAAGATTGGTAACACTGGAGAGATTGGTTTTTCACTAAAAGCTGGTGCAATTGATTTTTGGAAAGTGTGCAGTGAGAAAAGGGCGAGTTCAGGTTTTTACTTATTTAAAGTTTGCGGAAAATGTTTTGCTAGAGTATAAAAATTTGAATGAATCGCCTAGAAATTAAACTTAACCCGAAAGAAAAACATGATCGAGAAACTTTCATGTCCCAGTTTTTCACTTTCACGGTGATTTTTGAGAGATTTTAAGCAAAACACCATTTCACACCCTTTGACCCATTGATTACTGATTGATTGGGAAAAAGTGGTAGGTACGGCAGGTTTCAATACCATCAGTCAACACGCTGAGACTTTCTCGCGTGTTGTATGATTATGTTTGCGATTTGAGTTTGTGTGTGCATCAACGACTAGTGTAAGTACGTGATATAGTTTTAATTTTTTATTATTCAGTCAATTCATAAGTTGTCAGGATATTGTCGATTGGGCGTCTGTCGTTCCTGATGCTGTCCTTGATCCGATGGAAAGCTCTGGTTTGAGGTGAGAATGGAACTGATGCTAAATATATAGCATTGAAGACCGTGACAGTTTATAGACGTAGTTTGTGTTGCATACCGTTAGGAGAAATCATATGCATAAAAGATTTGAGTCCTATACCAGAATTGTCCGATAATATTTAGAATAATTAAATCTTAGACAATAATCACAAATAACGTGGATTTGAGGATTCTCTTTAGGTTCCTTTGTATCGTCATCTTCTTCTTTTAAAATAGTAGCGCCATTACTATGTTTTCTCTAAATTCTATAATTTGCCTAATAGTTCCTATTTATAACAATTTTATATGAAAAATGCGCGTTTCTTGCAGTCTTTAAAATTGTCTTTATACACACTTGACAATTCAACTCATTTGAACTACAAAAATATCAAATAATTTGATTTTCTAAATTAAACCATTAAATTTAACATCAAAGTAGGTATTTTAAATTAAAATGATTTTATTTATTGTTTTATTTTTTGTTCTCGCTTACGATATCTCTTTTTTTAAGAGTCTTCCTTTTATAATCTGCTTCGTGTCCCCTTTTCCATACTCTTCCATCATATTTCCCATCTTTCACAAATTCCACATTTCCTCTTTTCTTGCTTTTTCGCAAATATTTATTTTTATTTTCCTTGATTTTACTTTTTAAACTTTGCTATCTTTTGGTTTTCCTAAAGTTATTGATTTTCCAAATTTCTCAATAAATTTACTGTATTGTCTTTAATCTTTCTTTTTGTATTATGTATCCTTGTCTCCCATTATTATGTGCTCTTTTATATTTCTTGCTTGTTCTCTTATCATTTTCATCTTCTCCCACTCATACCCATCCTCTTTCGTAATTTAACCTTCTCACTTTATGTACATATTTTCTTTTTTTTCTTTTTCTTTATCCTTCCGTTATACCTCAATGTTATTTTTCGTATTTCCAATTTTATTTCATCTTCGACTATATATCCTCGCGTTTCTATTCCAAGTTTTAATACTTTTTTGTATGTTCTCCGATATTTCCCATTCTTTCTACTTCTGTTCCGTAAATTGTCACACTTCTAAGAAATTTATCAAAAATCAATTACTTATCCAAACATTTTTTCTAATTCTCCACATGTAATAATGTTTGAACAGTTAGTAAATAAGCAGTTGACATTTATGATATGTATTCGGAGGTGCATGATACCACTGCCGGCGCAAGAGTCACTCCCGTTCGGTTAATGCGAGTTTAGAAACTATTCACATCACTAGGGAAAAAGAGGTTAACAGCACGCCTTGAAAAGTGAAAATTGTTAAAATGGAATTCCAGTACCTCCACCCTGTGTGTATGATAAGAATCTAGATAATTGGACGAGATGGAAACAGAAATTTGAAATTTTCATGAAAGCATCAGGAAAAATCAAAGCATCGGAAGATATTAAAATTGCAATCTTGTTAAATGCAATAGGAGACGAAGGACTAGATGTATACAATACATTTGGAGAGTCTGAAAAGAAAACTTTAGGTGACTTACTGAAGGCCTTTGACGAATATTTTGTACCGAAGCAGAATATTATAATGGAAACGTTTAAATTCAATAATTTGGCACAAAAGAAGAGCAAACAATCGATGCGTATATAACTGAATTAAAAAAACAGGCAAAAATGTGCAATTTTTTTTGCAACAATGTAGAATGCAAACAAAGTTATGAAGACCGAATGATAAGGGACAAATTGGTTACAGGTATTCTTGATCAACAAGTTCAACAACGTCTTATTAGGAAATTGACATATCCACAGAAAAATCCAGAATTATTGTAAGTCGATTGAATTAAGTAAAGAGCATATCAAGTTACTAAACCCAAACATTGAAATAAACGCAGTAAGTGATAAGAAATACAAGTGTAAAAAGTGCTCTTTTGAACACTCATATGGACAGTGCCCCGCATATAGAAAACCTGCGCTAAGTGTCTAGGAAAAAATCACTTTGCTAAAGTATGCAGTGGTAATTCACAAGAAACGAATCAATACAGAAGACCTCATTGGAAATCTATACCCAAATTACGAAGAGAACCTCAATCACGTTCAAGCATACAAAATGTGACAAGTGTGGAAGAAGAATTCCCAACAGAAGAATTCCTTTTTGTGGGTGAATGCAGCATAGACAAAACAAACGCGTGGTATGAAAAACTACAGATAGAAGCATGTTGTGATGTCAAATTCAGATTGGATACAGGAGCTGAATCAAATATTATTTCAAAAGAAATAATTATGCAACTAGAAGAGAAGGTTAAAAGAACGATTCAACAGTCAAGAGTAACACTTATATCGTTCGGAAATATTAGATTTAAGCCTATAGGAGAAATTGATCTTAATTGTAAGTATGGCAACATTACAAAAGTGTACATTTTATTGTCGTAGATTTTAAGACGGATCCAATATTGGGCCTAAATGATTGTGTCGCCTTTGGGCTAATAGCTAGAATTAATAATGTAGAAGTATTACCAAAAACCAAGGACGCCATATGTAAGTTGTTCCAACCAGCATTTCAAGGGTTAGGGAAAATTCCTGGCACATGCAGTATCAGTTAACTGCTGAGGCTATACCAGTAGTACAGTGTCAAAGTAAAATTCCTTTAGCCTTGAACAGTAGATTAAAGGATAGCTTAGATAGACTAAAACAACTAAAGATAATTGAAGAGGTAACATATCCCACAGACTGGGTGAACAGTCTGATGATTATTGAAAAGGCAGACAAAACATTGCGATTATGCATAGATCCGAAGCCATTAAATAAATTTATTAAACGTGAAATTTTTACAATTCCAACTTGCAATGATATAGTGAGTAGTTTGTTAGGGAAGTCATGTTTTACAGTTGTTGATATGAAAGATGGGTTTCATCAAATAGTATTAGATAAACAAAGTTCAGATCTTTGCACATTTAACACTCCCTATGGGAGATACAAATTTAACAGGTTGCCGTTTGGAATCTCATCAGCGCCTGAAATTTTTTAAAAGAAATGTTATTTGCTGTTCGGTGATATTCCAAATGTAAATGTATATTTTGATGACATAATAATATCAGGAAAGAATGAGTATGAACATGACACAGCGCTAAAAACAGTTTTTGATAGGGCCATTAAAAATAATGTTAAATTTAATATGAATAAATTTCAATATAAGTTACCCGAAGTAACATTTATGGGCCAAGTAATTTCGAAAGAAGGAATTAAACCTAGTCGTGATAACATTAGAGCCATTGAATCAATGCAAGCTCCCACAAATAGAACCGAAGTTTTAAGATTTTTAGGGTTGACAAAGTTCTTTTCCAAATTTATTCCGAGTTTGTCTAGTCTAACTTGTAATTTACGAGAATTAACAAAAAAAAATGTTGCATTTAAGTGGGAAAATAGACATCAGAAAGAAATGGATAAATTGAAGCTCATTATCTCGAGCGCTCCTCTGTTAAAAATTTTTGATCCCAACAAACAAATCGTAATACAATGTGATGCGTCAAGCGAAGGTCTTGGGTGTGTTTTATTACAAGAGGGTAGTCCTATTTTTTTTGCCTCTAGAAGCCTATCAAAAACAGAACAACGATATGCCCAAATCGAAAAGGAACTGTTGGCAATTGTATTTTCGTGCGAGAAATTTCATAATTTTATATACGGTCAAAAGGTTATTGTACATACGGATCATAAACCACTGATACCAATATTTTCAAAGAATCTCGACAATGTAACTGCAAGACTGCAGCGAATGCTTCTGAAATTGTTGAAATATGATTTACAAACTTTCTATTTGCCGGGTAAAGAAATGTATGTTGCAGATGCATTGTCGCGAAGTTATTTAAAAATGGAGCATAAGGATGATCCAGAAATGGAGTATGTAATCCATGTCTTATACAATAATGTACATATGAGCGACGAAAAAAAAGACGAATTTAAAAGAGCAATTGCTTCTGATCATGTTCTATCAGAAGTTAAAAATTTTGTACTACGAATTGGCCAAATAACAATAAACAATTAGAAGGTGATTTAAGATTATATTATAAATTAAAGGAAAACATATACCTCTCGAATGAACTTTTATTTCTAAATAACAAAGTAATTGTACCCTCATTGTTGCGAAAAGAAATGTTAATTAAAATTCATGAACCTCATTTTGGTATTGAGAAATCCAAGCTTAGAGCGCGACAGTTATTCTATTGGCATAAGATGTCGAAAGACATAGAAGCCCACGTTTCAAAATGTTACACTTGTCAGATTAATAGAAGCAATAATCAAAGGGAACCCTTAATTAATCATATCCCTAGCAGACCCTGGCAATATTTGTTTACGGACATTTGTGAGCATAATAATAAAAACTATATAATTCTTGTTGATCAATATTCAAACTTAATAAAAAAAATAAATAAATAAAAAAAAAAAGGAAACGTGTAATAATGTTTGAACGTTAGTAAATAAGAAGACATTTATGATAGGTGGTCGGAGGTGCGCACGATACCACTGCCGGCGCAAGAGTCACTCCCGCTCGACCACGTTAAGCATAAGCGATCATATGTAAAATATCATCGGCGTTTGTACAGTTTTAGTATTAATAAACAGTTAACAATTATTAATATCTATTAACAAGACACCACACTTTTCCCAATATCCTATTTTCCTTCAATATTAATGGTTTCTATCCCGTCTGTACGCTTAAAAGCATGAAGACATCACTCTATTCCTTTCAATTAAGTTATACCAGAATTGATTTGTATGGTAACAGTTTGTTCTTCACAAAGCACTCATTAAAAACAAATGTAAAAATTTAACGCTTCAAGATTTATATTCAATTTCGAGTTTATTTAATAGAAATTATTTAGTGAATCCTGTTGTTTTCAGTTTAGTTTTTTGATGAATCTTGAGAAACTGAAGTATTTAAGGATTTGACTTGGTAAAGTTGTAACAATCGATATCGTTTAGTGTCAATTTTAATTTTTTTTAATTAATTCCGTAATATTTGAAGAAGTGAAAGTCGATTGTTGCGTTAAATTGTTGCATTTTTTAGTTTGTGTAGATTTGATGACTCAAGTCAGTTTCCCTGGGAACTGCCATTTTTATTAATAAAGATTAAAACGAACTGAGACCACAGTATACATGACCAGTAACGAAACTTTTGACGTTTGATGTGTTTTTTAAGTGACCTTAACGCCATTTCGAATAATGTACATTTTCAAAAATATTTTCTAAAATATTATGATAAGTGCATCGGTGTAATGTTGGTAGCCGCATAGCAATTTGATTTCTTAACATACATAAATAAACATTTGTATGTAACTATCTCCTAAAAGATGAAATATGATTTTAAATGCGCGTCGTTGCTTGAATCAAATTATAAATACACTTGTAATGCTCCTAAAGTGCCTACTAAAATAAATAATTTCTTTTTACTTACTTGAACACGCCTCAGTAAATAAATGATTTTTTCAATCGTTCATGAATATATGGTTCTTGCAATACCTATTACAAACGTGAGCCTATTGCACCTATTAACCCAGTGTTTTCACCTACTTCAAAGACACCTACAATTAGATGATGAGGTTTAAATTATCTTTTACTTAAATTACTGTGCTTGATTACTTGGAAATAAAAGTAATATTATGGTTGATTTATGCAATTTTCGTGATGATAAGCAACCTTGCGTTGCTTAAGTTTACTACAAAACTCATTTAGGCATATTAGTATGTATACTTGTGATAAAACTCAAAATAATTCTAAAATAAAATGAATAGTAATGCTATCAAATAAATGAATTAATAAATGCTTACCTAAACTTAATACTAAAACAGTCAAAAACTAGTCAATGCCAATAAGTAATGTTGATTAATACTAAAAAACACGAATAACACAAATCAGCTGATAGTCATTTACGCCATTTTGAATAATGTGGTTTCTAACGCATGTCCATTTTTGAGTAAAACATGAAACTTTGCTATTGAATATTAGTACATATACTGTGTTGAAACAAAAAACCTTACAATTTAAACTAGACATAAACATCCACTCAAAGAAGAAGAACTGCAGCTCAATTTATAGCAAGAGGAATCAGTATAACTGGGTCTTTGCTTTAATCAAAGATATATTGTAATTAAAATTTGTAATGCATTAAAATTGTATCTGCAGCGACATCCAACTGGCAGAACTATTACTATGAAATGTAATAATTTGCCGTTTCCAGTAGATTTGCGTTGTGGCGTCATTGGGGGTTGATAGAAACCGGTTAACGGCCGCTTATGTGCGATTTATTACTTAAAATACATTTACACCAGATACAATGTTTACAGGAACGAACTGTTTGCTAAGTGCGATTGCTGACACAGATATGAAATGCGTATTCGCATACTACGTTACTATGTATGTACGTTTGTCGTAAGCGTAACTCTCACTAGATACTCGCTACTTTGTACCATATTGTACTGTCTTTCTGCTAACGATATAATTATTTGCATTAAGTAGGTCGTTGTTGAATCATCAAAGTCCATGGAAGTATAATTGTGTTTCCTGATGGGGATATTATAGGATTCTGTTGCAATCCCATGTCGATTATTTAACTTCAATTTTAGACGTAGAGCGCTGAACTTGATAGTAGGATATAAGATATATTACAAAAGTTTTTGCGGGCAAATAAGAATCTTTTATGGATGTTCTTAAAGAGACTCGCTTAATTTAAGTGGCAATAAATAATAAAAACAAGCTTGATTATTATGAAAGTTAAGATGTTTGCTTATGAATTATGATGATCACGGACCAATAGGTTTTTCGGAATTAGTCAAGCTTATATAGGAGTCAGAGAGATGTAACGATGCGTTACAGGCAGATAGTGTATATAAGTTTATTTTACTTTTTAATTTTCAGTGCCACTTTGCTAATGATGATAGCTTAGATATCGATACATCTGTATGGATAGAGATTTTTTGTTTAGTTTTTAGTATTTCCTTTTTTTATTGCACTATAGCAAGTGTTGAAATAAAAAACTGGACAGTATACACAAATAGTACAGCAAAATAACACGTGGTGGCGTGGAACTCTGCATTAAAACCTGATACAAATATAATCAAAAAATGATGCGATATGATATATAGCCAAGCAAATCCAGAAAGAATTGATTTGGTTGAAAAGATTAAGGGTATACAAAATTTGAAACGAAAATAACCAAAGAAAATTAAAAAAACACATACCTTTAGATCGAACTCTAACCTATACTTTGCATCAGCTAACTACTTTGTCAAAAAAATGTCAAAGAATTTTCCAAAACCTACCCACACCAGTTTTTATTTTAACACTTGTTACATAGAAAACTACATACTTTTAATACATCAAGTGCAAATTAGTTTCTAAATATAATTGTCATGTGCGGGTGAATAGTGAATTTAGAGCAATGCCATGATGATAATTGATAATGCTACAAGAACCACAAAAATCAGTATTCCCATAATAACCTAAAATAAAGCAGCATAATCATTAAAATCAATAAAATCACCATTATACCTTATCTTGCCAACGTCGATTGGATACACATTTATAGTAGCTCATTTCTGAAAAACTTATGGAATTGTACAAAGGCACCCAAATGTCTGGTAGTAAATAATGAAGTAAATCATCTACAAACTTTCTAATTTGATAAGAAGGTTTTACAACTAAATCTCTCATTTCTAAATAATTATACAATGCCAAGTCACAAATGGCGTGAGCATCATTTTTCCTTCGTTTAGAAAACATCTTCAGAGCTAACGATATATTATCATTGCATTCGTCTAGAATTTCATTAAAAATAGTGCAATCTTCAAATCCGGCGTTCATCCCTTGTCCGTAAAAAAGGCACTATTGCATGTGCGGCATCGCCAATTAACAATACCTTATTTTCAAAATGGTATTTGTTGCATTTTATTGATATTAATGCAGAGGGCGGAATTCTGTAAAATTCGTCAATTAACTTTTTTTCCCCAATTAATGGCACCGAATCAGGAAACGTCTCGTAAAAGAAGTCAAGCACTTTATCGTCAGTATCCAAAGCTTTAAATTTTTCAAAAGGCATAAATAAGGTGAGCGTCCAAGATTGATCTTGATTGGGCAAAGCTATCATCATAAAGTTTCCTCGAGGCCATATGTGTAAATGATTTGGTGTCATATGTTTTCCAAATTCCGACGAAACGCTCAATTCAACGTATCCGTGATTTACATAAGCTTGAGAAAAATCAAACAACGGTTTCTGAAGCATACATTTTCGTAAGGTACTGTGAGCACCATCTGCACCAATCACCAAGTCAGCCTGTACTTCTACTTTTTCTTTAACATCGGTCCTAAATAAAAAAATTAAGCTAAACAAATTAATAAAATGTACTCACTTAAAAAAAATAAGTAATCCCTTGTCTAATTTCGCTTCTACCAGTTTATGATTGAAAAATAATTTTAAATTGGGATACTTCTTGGTTGCTAAGATGATTTATAAGTGTATTAAATGATTGATATTGAATTACAAACTGACCTTCTAGTAAGTTGTCATTCAAAACACTTCGTGACACCGAATAAATGCATTGCTTAGTTCTCGTATCGTACAAGACCGATTTATTTTTTCCGTTTAACTTATGTAAGAATCGTCCTTTCATTGGAATTCCGACTTTGAGGATTGCATCTTCTACGCCCAAATCACGGAGAGCTCGTAATGCTCGATGTGATGCTGCTAAGTTAATTGATCTTCCTCTCACGTAGCCTAATTCTCTAGGATCTGAAACATCATGTAATAGAAATAAAGCAATTTTAGCAGTGCTTAAACCAATATTCCTTACTGACACTTTTCTAAAAATTCGTTTTGTATAAAATTCGAATTAACTTCGCCCTCAGGATTAACAAAGCACTTTAGTCCCTTGTTAAATAATGTAGTATTATTTTTACCACCATGAAAGCTCTATACTTATTGATCATCTCAAATTTAAAACTGGTACATTCTGAGATGATTTAATGGTGTAATCCAATACATGAGATGATTTAATCTTTGAAATGTGAAATTAATATTCATTTAAATTAAGTTTATTAAATGTGATCTTATAATGTTGTGCAAATTTATCAAATATATTTAATTAAATATCCAGTATTACCTTATTCTTTATGTATAAACAAAATACTCATTAATTTTTAGACACTAAACTTTTATTCATAGTCCAATTAGCCCTCCTATTACATTTAGTCATTTAAATTATTTGTCTAATCCCCGTATATGTGACAACCTGTTGGCGTAAATCAAAAATTCAAATGAATAGATAGGTAGAAACTTTTGCAACTGTTGAAACTCGCCAGTTCCCCACGGTGTTATCCACTGTTACCTAATTTTCTTCAGTATTAATTGAAAATGCATGTATAAATAAGCTGAATTACTGTATTCTGAATTGGAAACATTTTTGCATCTACATTCTAATAATGGTAGTTGTTCGTGTTTAAATATGAACTGATGAAGGGTTTCCCAACAGGATACATGTATTGTAATTGTCTTTATAACAATAATAATTGCCTACGACAAATTTTAATTATTTCGATACATATTTTGGTTATGTTGTGTTTGTTTAATTGTTAAGGCGGGACCTGATGTGTTTTCTTACCCTTCTTTCCTCAGGCAGCTTAGGCAGAGATGTATCTTTTGACTTTAAATATTTTATTTAAAATAAAGTAACGTTCAATATAACTTAGGTTATCACCATGTTTGTGTTTTATTTCATTACTGATATTACTACATTTATCACTGTACTCTAACGGTTGTTAGAGATTTTATCCTGCATTCAACGTAAATGTCTTTAGTTAGTTTTTCCAACTTTTTGATTGTCCAAGTTCACTTCGGGTTTAATGGCGGGTTATTCAAATCTTGCTTTTGCGACTGTTACGTTTGTTACATTACAACGTATCTCTTCGTTTTGTGCTTGCATTATTAATGTTTTAGCTACCTTCTAGCGTACCGTTGTTAAATGTGATCTTCACCAGGAATCTTATCTTCTCATTTATTCAAAAATTTTCATCATTATGGGCACTCCTATTGGTCGTTATTTTCCAAAATTAATACTAAAAATGTATTAGTATAAAACAATTAGTTATTTTTCTATCTTTCATTTTATATAAGATACTTGTGTCCAATTTTCTACCGTTGCTTTTAATTTCTTATTTTCTTGCAAAGATCGGTCATCTTGAATTTTTGCAAACGTAAACATTATTCTTGTTGATTCCATTGCGGCGCAATGTCTATTTAAAATTTTAAGTATGGGAATCGATTCTTGGGTTACAATATCCCCCCAAAACATATTATTAATTTTGCTGTAATTACAGGTTAATTGAATTTCCACAAGAACGGATTTTCTCCCAAATTTTCACACAAAAATGTTCCTAATGGGAAATGTTTCTTATCCACAACACTCACTTTACACTTATAAAGTGTTTTAAAGGGTCACCTTACTTTTATGATAGCTAAATGGCATGGGTTTGTAACTCTATCAACACCCACAGGATTAGATTTTTAAGTTTAAAATAAAAATTTAAAAATGCGTGTTGAGATAAGCAATGCATTGGACTGGTCTTAGGGTATTAGGGATTAAACGTAACAAACATGTAAAACATTATTTATTTATTCGTATGGTACATTTAAATATTGTATTGTGATGTAAGTGTTATGTATGGTGCTCCAGAAGATTGAGTATAAACCTGTATAATGTAGTGACAAAACCGTGCTCAAGATTTAGGAAACCCACAAAAATCTAAGCATGCCAACTCTTACCCATCTTAGTATCCATATGTAATAATATTAATTAATTTAAATCAAATTTAAATAATAAGTTTGAAAATCGTTTTGTCATTGCAGCAAGCGTAGTAGCATATAAAATTAAATCTTCATGAGTGTAGTTGTACTTAAAAGGTTAAAAGGTGAGACATTAAGTAAAAGTGGGGAAGAAAGAAAGTGAAAGATAATTGATGACGATCGGTCGGACGTAAATAAAAATGTTACAATTATAAAATTATGTTAAGTGAATTCAACTAATTAGTTTGAAAATAGCTTCTTCATTGCAGCAAGCGTAGTAGCAGAAAGCGTAGTAACAAGATAGAAAGTGATATGATTAAAACCACCTACGAACAGATAAATAAATTTTATCAAGTGAAATAATTAAACAAAGTCACCAAAACCAATAAATCCAAGAATTAGAAAATTTAAAGAACAAAGAAAATGGCACCAAGGTATTATGGATAGTTTACGCACAACGGTCAAAGACATGGTGTGATAAAAAGAGTGAAACCATCCGGCACATGAAAGGGTACAATTCGACTATCAAAACATGCTACGGACAAATCCCAAAGTGAGAGCATATCGCGAAGTGCCCAAATAAATTGCGATATGACCTCTTCAAGTGATCATATGTAGTAAAAACCGTAATTGCGGCTTTTTTCTAGGCACATTCGGAATTATTTAATCTTATCTAAGAATCAATTAAGTGTAACGATGCGTGACACGCAGATAGTATATATACAGGGTTCCCCATATTAGACTACACAATTTAAAAGTCGAATAAAAACTTTCTAATCAAAGTAAATTAACTTTTTCATCGACTAATATGTAGCTTATTCTGTGGGATTTATGACTAAAGTAAATAACAATTCAAGTTTTAAAGATCATGTCTTCCAAATGCCCTCCTTCGAATTCAATGCATTTTTGAATTCTAAGTTTCATTTCGAATCTGCTCCTTCAACTCCAGAATTTTTGCGGGAATTGTTATTTACTTTAGTCTTAAATCCCACAGAATAAGCTACATACCTATTAGTCGATTAAAAAGTTAATTTACTTTGATTAGAAAGTTTTTATTCGACTTTTAAATTATATAGTCTAATATGGGGAACCCAGTATAAGCTTCCTATTGTTTTTAATTTTACTATTGGTATCGCTGATGATGATAGCTTAGCTATTGAAATTGAAACACATGTCCGAGTAAAGTTTTTTGGTGCACTTTTTGGTGTTTTTTCTGTTTGTTACATATAGGGTGTTCCGTAACAAGCACAAAGTTTTAAAATAGCAGTGTTAAATAGCAATAATATTAAGTAATAACATTATTCCGTAATAAAGATTAATTGATCATCTGCATATGACCACATGAAGTTGGTTAAAACCATTTGTTTTGTTCATACCTTTTTAAATAAACTAGAACAAAATTTTTAATTTTCAGCAATAAATGGCACAAAATTATACTGTGATAAAATTGTCGGATGGAAGCCACGTGAAGTCGCCCGTACACTAGTACAAAATTTTTAATTATCAACAATAAATAGCACAAAATTATGTCGTGATATAAATTCCTAATTGATGAAGATTTTTGTTGTTGACGTTGACCAAAAGCACAAAAGATCTGCCGCATTCAGGAAGACCAAAAACAGCCACTACGACAGAAATTGTTGAAAAAGTTGTGTTCAATGAACGGTGATTGAAAGTGATGGAGATAGCGGATACTGTAGGCATTTCAACAGAGCAAAAATATAATATCCTAACCCAAGTTTTAGGGATCAGAAAGTAATCCTCGCGATGGGTGCCGCGACTGCTTACACTGGAGCAAAACCGGACGCGTAAAACTGTTTCGGAAGAGTGTTTGGACTTGTTTAAATGCAATACAGTAGATTTTTTGCGACGATTTATTACAATAGATAAGACGTGGATTCACCACTACACACCAGAAACTAAGCAGCAATCGAAACAGTGGACTGCTAAAGGAGAACCTGCTCCGAAAGAGGCCAAAACAGTTCCGTCGGCCGGAAAAGTTTTGGCATTAGTTTTTTGGAATGCCAAACGCATCCTTTTTGTGGATTATCTTAAAGAGGGTAAAAAAATTAACAGAGCATACTATTTGTTAAGCTAAAAAACAAGATTAAAGAAAAGCGACTTGGATTAGCGAAGAAAAACTTTTGTTTTACCAAGATAAACCAGAATAATGAACCCTGCCACAAATCAGTTATTTCTAAACTTACGAGTCGAATGAAGACGTGATTGATGCCACAAATTAGTATTTTGACCAGTTGGACGAAAGGGCTTTCTTGGCTATGCCAGAGACTTTATCTACTTTCTGGTTGTTGAAGTCAATAATATATTGTTTTAACTTGTTGGCAATGTCATCATCAGATAAAACTAATGTTACAGGTATTGAAAAAAAAACTGTTTATTATGTGTTTTTGTCTCACTTAGTACCTGAGTGAGTGAGTCAAAGTACAAACTGATACATATGCAGATACAGCTAAACACTGTTAAAAAACAACAAAAATACAGTATACATAATATGTATATGATGTTTAAAAAAAATTAGAGAATATTAACTGAGTTGAAGTCCAAATTTGTACATTTGACATTGTCGCTTTGTACTTCCTGGAGTAAGTTCTAGAAGTACTGCAGATATATCATTTAAAGTAACGATAGATTTATGTGGGAGATTCGGAAACAAAAATATAATTAGAAAACTTGACACTTTTACGGAGAAAAGATACTTCAAACTCATCGTCTGCGATTCCAATTACTTAACAAACAGAAACACCAAAAACTGCACCAAAAAACTTTACTCGGACACGTGTTTCAATAGCTAAGCTATCATCATCAGCGATACCGATACTAAAATTAAAAACAATAAGAAGCTTATATATTACTATCTGCGTGTCACGCATCATTAAACTTAATTGATGCCCAAGTAAATTGCGATATGACCTCTTCAAGTGGTCATATGTACTAAAAACCGTAATTGAGGCTTTTTCCTAGGCACATTGCAAAATGACAATTTAATTTCAAGCAAATCTGTTTTTTTTTTACATTTGAAGTCAATCGTGATATCATGAATCCCTTGAACAGCGTGCGCTCATAACTTAAGAGTTAAACAAGTGTTTGTACGGTAAACGGTATAGATGGCTGAAATTACTGAAATGAAAGATAAATTCATACCAAAATTGAGCGAATTAACAAAAGAGGATTCTGAATCCTAAAAAAGGTTTTGGTTGTTAAACTGTTTATTTTAGAGAAATAAATGCAGAGTTGATTTAATTGACATGCAATCTTGCAACGACAAAGACTATAAATTAATTATGGTTAATCAAAACCACTTCTCCAAATTTGTGGTTTCAAGAGCTTTTCGAACCAGCGGAGGATTTAAGTACAAGCTACATAAGCTGTAGCTTAGGCCGCAAAATAATTTAAGCCGCAACGCAAAGTTTCTATCATCATCAGCGATACCGATACTAAAATAAAAAACAAGAGGAAGCTTATACAGGGTGTTTCGGAAAGTTGTGAACATGGCTTTACCAGAGGTTCTCTAGCTCAAAATAGACCATTTGACACCAATTTACCTATAACCAAAAGTGCACCATAAAGACGTCAGAGGGCGTCAAACTTTCCAAAAAGATATTGTATATTGGGAATAACTCGAGAACCGCTCGACGGATTTTGTTTCGTTTCGAATGTTGGTTGTCTGCTTCCGAAGACGTTTTTCTATGTAATGTGGACAAATTTCTGATGACAGGAAAAGTTGCTTTCATACGGCACTGTCAAATAAATGATAATATTTTAACAATTGTCAACGATATGAAACCAAAATAATTCTGACAAATAAAATGAACAATTTGAAAACTTTTTTCTCTCTTGTTAAATTGCGCTAATGTTAATAGTTCAATCAGAAAAAAATTAAAATAATATCTGTGCAAGGCGAAACCATACGCTTAGAAATTCAAGTAGACTGCTAGTAGGCTATGCGATCAAATCTATCATTTGTGACATTCATTTTCGGATCTTCCAAGATTACTCACATTTCTGTTTTGCGATTAACTACTTAAAAAATGGGCTACACATTTGCCGAACAGACTGATATGCTGTTAGTGTTGGGCTTTTGCAGTGGCAATTGTCGGCAAAGCGTGAGGGTTTACGCAAAAAGTTCCCAAATCGGATTGACACGATTGCATAGCCTACTAGCAGTCTACTTCAATTTCTATGCTTATGAATGCGCCTTGCAGGGATATCATTTTAATTTTTCTGATCGAACTAATAACATTAGCGCAATTTAACAAAAAAAAATTTCAAATTGTTCGTTTTATTTTTCAGAATTATTTTGGTTTTGTATCGTTGATGATTGTTAAAATATTATCATTTATTTGACAGTACCCATATAAAAGCGATTTTTTCTGGCATCAGAAATTTGTCTACATAACAAAAAAACGTCTTCGGAAGCAGACAACCAGCATACGAAAGCGGAACAAAATCCGTTAAACGGTTCTCGAGTTATTACCAATATACAATATTTTTTGGAAAGTTTGACGCCCTCTGGCGCCCTTATGGTGCACTTTTGGTTATAGGTAAATTGGTGTCAAACGGTCTATTTTGAGCCAGAGAACCTCTGGTAAAGCCATGTACACACTTTTCAGAAACACCCTGTATATACTTTCTGCGTATCACGCATCATTAAACTTAATTGATTCTTAGGTAAGCTTAAATAACTCCAAAAACCTAATGGACCGTTATCATTATAATTCATAAGCAAATTTCTGTTTTTAAAAATTTCTAAACTTTCATAAGAATCAAGTTCGTTTTTATTATCTACCCTCTTAATTAATTCAATGTCGCCTACTCTATGGCTATTTTCAAGCATATGCATGGCAACACTGGACCTATCCGTGCTCTTTAAAACAAGTTTTAATAGGTCTCTTGGTTTGCCCTATATATACTTGGTTACAGTCTTTACAATTAATTTTATATATTCCCGATTTATCACACATTTCTATTGGGTCTTTCGGATTGCCTAAACGATTTTGCAAGAGGTTAGAGGTTACTGTTTTATAATCAAATTTTGAAAATATTTTTTGACCTTGTTAAATAGACGCTGCAGTTTAAAAAGTGTTTCATTCCTTTTGGTCCAATTACTTAGACAACATAAAACACTTTTTTAGGATGGGTAGGTATCCATCAGTTGCCACGATTGGGGAATTACTGGAGCACCGACTCTCTATTAAGGGTCCCAAATACGAGGATGTATTGATATCTAGTTAGCCTAGACCAGTTCCTTGCATAAACAAAATATTGCGTTACCATAGCAACGAACAATAACTTATTAGAAGTGTCAGTGTAAAGTTTGACGTCAAAAAGTAAACCAGAGTCACGCAATAAATTAAATGAAAAAGATGTCCACCGAAATTGTGAAAATCGAAAAATTGGAGTATCGAGCCATCATCAAGTACCTGTATTTAAAAGGGTTAAGAGGTAAGCAGATTTACGAAGATATGCTTAATACCCTTGGTGATCAATGTCCTTCGTATGCGACCGTCAAAATTGGAATGCAAGCTTCAAAAGAGGTAAATTTTCCATTGAAGATGATGACCGATCGGGAAGGCCAGTTTCTGTGTCAGTCCCCGAAAATATCGATGCAGTTCATGACATGATTTTATCAGACCGTCGAATTGGGCTAAAACGGATATCTGAAGCACTGAATATTTCATACGAACGCGTTCATCATATGGTTCACGTCAATTTGGAGATGAGAAAAATTGCTGCAAAATGGATCCCCAAATGTTGCGTTCGATCTGTGCTCGATTTGAAAACGACTTAAACCGAATTGTTACTATGGATGAGACTTGGGTACATTTCTACGATCCAGAAACAAAGCAACAATCGATGGAATGGCGACACTCTGGTTCTCCAAGACCTAAGAAGTTTTGTGTCAAAAAATCTGCTGGAAAAGTTTTTGCTTCAGTTTTTTTGGGATTGCCATGGAGTAATCATGATTGATTTTTTGGATAAGGGTAGAACAATAACTGGAGATTACTATTCGACATTACTGACCACTCTACGGGAAAATATTAAAGAGAAAAGACGCGGAAAGCTATCCAAAGGTGTTTTGTTTTTGCAGGACAACGCCCCTGCACACAAATCTCATGTTGCCATGCAAAAATTTGTGATTTAGGGTTTGAATTACTAGAACACCCCCTTATTCACCCGATTTGGCTCCGTCCGACTATCACCTCTTTCTTCAACTGAAAAAAAGTTTAAAAGGTCGTACATTTTCTTCCAACAAGGAGGTCTGGTTTGCAGAGCAAGAAGAAAATTTTTTTGAAAGGTCTAGAGACGTTGCAGGTTCGCTGTAATAAATGTATCCAATTAAGAGGAGAATATGTTGAGTAATAAAATATTTTGACATTGAAATTTTGTTTGGTTCTATAGTAGGCTAAAAATTTTTCAATATATCCTCGTATTATCAAAGTTATGACATTGAAATGAAATGAAAAAAAATCATCGAAGTGCTGCACTGCAACGATAATCAGACGTCTGATGTATCAAGTAAACGTTATATATGATTACATTTGAAAGAAGTTAAAGTAGTGCAAAGAGGATCAAAAACTAACGTCTGCTATCCAAAAATTGTTCATATTTATAATCAAATAGTAGGCGAGGTTGATAATTCCGACTAAAAAGAAGAACATTGTGAAATTGGCAAGCGGTCATTAAAGAGATGGCAACGTATTTTCTATTAGTTAGTAGATTTGACAATAGTCATATAGATCAATCTATACCGTATTCCAACAAAAAATATATATAAAAATCATGGTTTATTATTTTGCCCGCGAAACGGTTAAAATTCTTAAAATTGTTTAATATTTATTTAAATATAAAAATACCGTTTACAAAGGAGAAAATTTTCAAATTGTGATAATAGAGAACTAAAAAAATTTTTTAAGTCATTAAATCAGCAACACAGCAACATTTTTATTGTATTTACGTTTTATTTAACGTTTTGAAAGGTGATAATTCTAATAAGTTTAGGTATCTTTCTGCCAACGTTACATAATAAGAAAAATACGACAAAACTTTACAAACGACAACAACATTTTTTGTATAATTTTACAATTTTCTTAAGACACATAAAAAATGGATTGAAACATAATTTAATGAATTAATCAAATTAACTATAATTAAAATTAAATATAACTAATAATGTCTGCAATTTTATGTATAAGTTTGGTAGTTTAAAGAATTTTTGATATTCATATTGAATTATTTGTAAAATTCCATGAAATAATTCAAAAGTTATTCAAGAAAAACTTATTTCCAGCGGAGTCATTCAGGGGAACATGTCTTTGTAGGAAAGGCCTGTAGGAAATTTTTTTAACTTATTTTTTCATGCTTTATATTTGAGTCATATAGATAAAAATATATCGTATTCTAACAAAAAATATATAAAAATCATGGTCTACCATTTTTGCCGGCGAAAGAGTTAAAATTCTTTAAATTTTTTTAAATTATTTGACATACTAATTTTACAAAGTTTTTAATAAGTTTCGGTATCCTACTGAAACGTTAATGATAAGTAAAATACGATTTTGTGTAACTTTTGGATGAAAAATTAAGAAATTTGCTAAGTGAAAATGAATTAATCAAATTAACTATTGGTCATAATTTGTGCAATTTTATGTATACGCTTGGTAGTTTAAAGTATTTCTGGTATTAGTTAAAAATTCAAAAAATTTAGATTTCTTTCATAGAGTTAAAACTATTTAGCGGTGACAAAGACAAATTATTGAAATCAGAAAAAAATCAATTTGTTTTGTTGATGTATTCTTTCTTATTCTTTTTGAGTTACTCAATTCAAATTGATTACTTAATTTTAACTAAAAACGTTGAGATTAATTTTGACTTACCATGTCTATACTCGAACAAACTCACATCGTATCCTCTTTTGGCCATATACAAAGCACACACGGGACCAACCTTAACAATAATAAATAAATTAATTTGTTTATAGAAAAGATGACTTACAAGTCCACCACCGACGACTACAATTTTTTCCTTTTTGGTATTCATTTGCGACTGAAGTAATGCTTCGTATTGCGGGTGAAGCTTAAACTTGAGAACTGAAAATGATATAATTTCAAAGGTTTCTCGCGTAAATTGAGACGGTAATTTTAATCTACATTGAGTGTAGAATAACGTGTTTCGCGTCTCTCATTTACCACACCATTAAAATTTTCTAATTCTTTCTACGCGTAGATATCTTTGCAATAGATACTTTGATATGCTAAAATATAGACCCCAATCATCATGTTAATATTTTATTTAAAAGTTATCGCATTAAATAATAATGTTGATTAAATTTTTTAAAGTAATTACAAAATCCCTTAAAAAATGGAGTTGCGTCAATTCACTTTAATTAATTGTGATCGCACTTGGGTCAATGTCGATTAAATCATTGCGTCGTAATCTGTAAAATATGAAATGTCTAATTGAATTCAATTCATCTATCGCTCTTAATTATTTGTTTTTAGACTAAAAAAATTTGTACTCGTATTAGGGTTTTTGGTGATAGAAGTGACACTTTTCATAATCAAAGTAAGTGTCAAAATTAAATTTTTCGTCACTTGAGAGTTTGTTTCAACATTTGTTTTGAAAATTGTAATCATGGTAACAACGGTCACACACGATTAGAACTTAAATTTGAAATAGATATAATTCCTTTTTTAAACTTATTTTTTGAAAAAATATTGTGTGTAACATATAACGAAACCTGACTTTTTGTAGCTCATGTAATTATCAGACTGTAATGCCTTAAAATGTTAATAACTAATTAAATAACATATGCATTTTCTGTTTTAATTTTAAGGAAACTGTAAATCGCGCAAAACCTGTAACACTTAGGCATATGACACCCTTACACCAAAGACTAGATCTTTGCTTATACCATTCGAAAGAGGACTTTTTTGTTAACGTTATGAATTAATAAAACGCAGGGTGTTACATTTAAGATAAGGCTCATAGTATTCATTTGTAAGTTTTTAATTTAATAAAGTAAAAAAAAAAATATCGTCTCGGGGAGGGTTGGAACCGACGAGTGTAAAGAACTTTTATAATTTGACTTTGTGAATATGGTAACGAAATTTATGATTGTACATTTGCTTGGTACTGGAAGATTTAGATTTAAAGCTGCAAATGAAACAGCAACTTCACGACTTGAAGCACCTCGTACGTACTCCAAAACAATCTGAACTTTTTCTTTTATTGTATAAACTGACATATTCTGTTCAATATTTAAAAATTAAACGTGTCAAAGTGTCTCAAACTTAATAAACAAAATTTGAATGACAATTTCGTTAGTCAAATTACAAAAATCTAGACTTGTCGGTTTGAATCCTCCTGAGACAATATTTTTTTTCTTTATTAAATTAAAACTTACAAATGAATTTAAGAATATTTTCTAATAGACATTTTACCACTTAATTATAATTCACATAAATGGTTTATACAAAATGTCCCAAAAAAGTGTTAACATGAGATTAAAATATTAACATGTAATCTCCTATGGTCAATGTTAAATAAAAAGCACTGTATACATTGTGTCAAAAGTTCGCAACGATCTAACCCTGCTAAATTTTATGTGGTGTCAAAGAAGAGAAAAATCAGTTGTTTGTAAATATCCCGCAAACTACGGGATTTTCGAAAAGAATACTGATTAGCTAATTTGTAGCATAAACAATTTGGAAATACATGGGTGTCTTGGTTTTTCCCTAAATTTTAACATTATCTGACAATCGATCTTAATATGTTAAAACAGCACACATTATTAAAAACATCCGCCTGTTTCCCTTCACACCTTAGGTGAGGTGTTGAACGTGATTTTGCTTTCAACGTAATGTCCCTCAGAGCCTTGACTCATCTCAGTACTGATTTGAACTCAGCCCAGAACACTTCTGCAAGACTGAATTGCTGCATACGGGTGGGTATCATCATAATAAAAATTGCGTCAAAAGTTGTCAAGCATCTGAGGTCTACTAAACTTCTTGTGCATAGGAAGAAGTTTGGCCAAAAATATCTGATCCTAAAACGAAATAATTGTATGCTCTTCAAAGCTTATAAAATTTGCAACAAAAAAAAGCTTTCCATCACTTTTTCTTAAAATCTTTAAGTTAAAGAGCAAAATAAGGTAAATATGTTACAACAGCACACATTATTGAAAAAAATTGCCCCTTTCAACATCATTCCTGAACTTAGTTGTTGAAAATGATTTTTGTTTTATGTATAGTTTCCTATACCCTAATGCATAGTAGTGGTAATTTTCTACAAAATTTAGGATCACATATTTGTTAAAAATATTTTTCGCCAAACTTCTTCATCTCCACAAGAAGTTTAGCAGTTATTATTATGATACCCACCTGTATATAGCAAACTGTAACTTTTTTGACATCTAACGAGCATAAGTGTTGACAATTGCTATTAAGCAATCAAGGTATAAATTTCAATTTTTTATAACGATCATTAGACACCTTATAACCCGTTGTTAGATTTGCTGGTACCAAGTTTAAAGAACTTTAGATTTATCATATATTTTGTATAAAATTAGTACCTACTGAAATCAGTTAAGCCTCTGAGAGTCATTACGTTGAAAGCAAAATCACTTTCAACACCTCGTCTAAGGTGTGAACTTGAAACCGGTCAATTTTTCTTATAAAATGTGGTGTTTTAACATATTACGCACGATTATCCGATAATGTTAAAATTTAGGAAAACCGACCCACCCATCTATGTCTAAATTCTTTAAGCTACAAATTAGCTAATCGGTATTTTTTTCGAAAACCACGTAGTTTGCAAGATATTTACAAAAACTGATTTTCCTCCTCTTTGACACCACATAAAATATTTAGCAAGGGTCGGATCGTTGGCGACTTTTGACACAATGTATACATGGTGCGGCAGTTAAACCGTCCATTAAAAATATCTCGAGAACCAGTGACACCAAAAATTTTAAAATTTGGTACTGTACTTAGAAGATTAGGTGACACTCGGCTAAAATATTTTCAAGATGGCGGCACTCCCTGTTATATCGAAAGTAGCTATGTCAACTTCCTTATTTATAATAATAATAATAATAATAATAATAAAAGAACTTTATTAGATTAGTTTACCCCATAATGTGTATATAAAGAAATAATATATATAATATAAAACAAAACAAATAATATGTACCTAATCTAAAAGGCAAAGTTCAGCTGCCAGGAAACTAATGATCCAGGCTCTGTTCTTCCACTTCACCCAATCTACACAGATATGCAATAATAATAATAATGCTTTGTACCTAATCTAATATTAACTCTAAACTATTCTTGACTTCTTTTGATAATGTTGTGACAAGGTCTTATCTATCTAATATCTAATTTCTAATTTAGTCGTAATAATTATGTAACAACATATAGTATAATTGATGTTTGAATTGCTTGCTTTTTAAGGTTTTCAATTCTGTTTGTGTTGAATTAAACACATTTGCAATGTTATAGGTAAATTAACGTTCATATAAATACGTTTTATGAGAAGGAGGTGTTATTAAATTTATATGCCTAGCATTGGAACTAATTTTTTTTTATCATATAGATAAGAAGGCGTTTTGCTTAAGATGACCTTATGGTATAAGTTAGTTGCATATAGAAATCATTTTTGTGCCATAGTCAACCATTTCATTTCTGAAAGGTAATGCGAGATATGACTGTACCTCCTTACACTATAAATTTTTTGAATTCTCTGAATCCTTTTAATATCATTACTATCCAGACAAGGTCCGTAAAGAGTATCACAATAGTTGAAGTGTGATAGTACTAAAGATTTGCATAATAGTATTTTAATCTTTTTGTTACGAAATCACCGACTTCTCAATATTAGGTTAAGGTTTATAAAAGCTTTACGTAAGGTTTCTGTTACGTGACTCTTAAAGCGTATGTCTGTATCAATTCTTAACATTAGATGACCTCCACGCTCCGTGCCTCTTAAGAGTGAGAATATCACCACCAGCATTAGCCAACAGAGTCGCCGAAGAACGGCTCATACTATGGCCCGTGTAGGATTTAGCGTCTAAAAGTTTTAATAAAAAAAGCAATCTGTGAGGGTATTCTGGAAATAGTGTTAATTCTCACAGGTTGCACGGTGCATTTTGAATTTATATATCGCAAAAAAAATCTTCCCTGCGAAATAGTACTTTTAGGATGTAGGCGTATGTATTTCTTGCATATCTCCATAACATTAACAGAGAATCCTTCGTCTAATACAGTGAAACTTCTTGACATATTGGTCTTTGTTTCTGAGATGGACACGTAGATAAAAGATCCTTTATCTTTCACATGTTCAATATTTAAGTTTACCAGTTCATTGCATCGTAAACCTCCACAAACACCCATTATGACAGCAACCTAGAAATATTTAAAATAATTAAGATACCAATACAAAAGAAAAGAAAATTGGTTGTACCTTCATCATTAAGTACTTTTCATCAGATGCTGTTTTCAAAAATTGTTCGATGTGTTCCCTCTCAAGCACTTTTGCCTTCTTTGCCTTGTAGTTTTTGATTGGCTCTTGAGATAAGCAATTAATTTGCCGTATTTTGATATGTCAATATTTCTATGCACATTCAAAGTTGCTCTTAACATTGAATATTTCGTCCACATCGACGAGGAGGCAAACTTGCTTCTTACATTTAAAAAATAAGCCAACAGGACGTCCTCGTTTATGATGTTTGCACCTCTTTTCTCTCTTCATTCATTCAAGGTAGCAAATTCTTTTATGTAGGTATGCATCTTTAGATTTGGCCGGCAACAGTTGCAGGGTTATTTCTTCAGCTTTTGCTTTAATTTCTACCGGCAAAGAATCACTTTCTGACATTTTTCAAAACGACGCACACAAACGATTTCTAATTTTTTCACAAATATTGTTTTAATAAACAAGCATCCTAGCAACTAATAATGCAAAGCCGCCAAAAGTTTCACTAAATTTTCTAATATTTGCTATTACATTGAAATTTTAGAACTGTCAGATTACTTATTTTCAATTAAATTGGTTTGATTGTGGATAAAATCTTAGATTGCATTCGTGTTTTAGTGGCATATTATCCCCTTAAGAAAATTAAACGCTCGAACTTCGTTCTCGCGATTAAAAATTTTTGCGTGGATAATCTGCCTACTAAAACACATATACAATAAATAGCTATTTTAGACGGCTTGTCACGAAAGTGACACATATCGAAGTAGCAACCTGAGATCGAAACTTCAAAATATCACTGACCAGTGTAGAAATAATTCATATCAATCACGGTGCATGATATGAATTCGGCCAATGGATGAAGTCCTATTCCGATCGTCAATTTTCTAGTTTTATAGTTTATACACAAACTCGAATTATTAGGATTTAAATAATTGTGCACAATTATTATTTGAATGAAATCTTTATTAACAGAACTAGAAAGTTACATTATTAAATGTGCAGTTATTGAAATGTATTACTTTTTTATTTGAATTTTCAAACATTTTTGCCAAATTTGATGATTTGACAATTGTTGAAGAAGTTGTCATGATGGATGATTCTGCTTCATTATTCAAGTTATCAGTAATTGGATTAGTTTCTGACGAGGTTTCTGACGAAGTTTCTGACGAATTTTTAACGGCCGAAGAGATTGTTTTAGCAACTCTCATTTTGTGCCCAATAGACTCTGCTATGTAACCTTCCGCCACTGATGAAGAATCCCATCCACCGTGACGTTTCAGATCTTTAATCGTAGCACCAGCATCCACATAAATGGTGGAAGATAATCGCCTCATACAGTGGCTCGTGTAAGATGCAGGTTCCTCTAAACCAAGGTAAGTAGCAATCAATTTTGGGATGCTACCTATCATGTTGATTCCAACGGGCTGTTTAGTGCATTTGGCTTGCTGATAATTCAAAAAAAAGCGACGTTCAGACGTATTTGGTGGTCAAAGAGCAGCATATTTGCGATGGATACCGTAAAACTCGTCAACTATCGTGAAAACACGATCCTCTTTATTTTTGGTGTCACCTAATTTTACAATTACGGCCGAACCGACATCAGTTAAATCGTCAATTTAGTACTAGTAAAGCCATGAGATTCAAACAATTCGGTAAGACTTTTTAAATCGCTATTGATATGATTACATCCTTGGTCTATTTTCGAATCAAAAAAACGATATTGAAGTTGAATATCATCCGCATACTGATGAAACGTTAAATGTTTGAGTGATTTATGGTAATTGGATGTATAAATCATGAAAAGAATAGGATCTAATATGGAACCCTGTGGCACACCTGATTTCAATTTAATAAGAGCTGACTTTTCATTTTTATAGGTCACTTGCTGATATCTATGTGTAAAGTAATTTTCTATTAACTCACTAGCTTTCGCACTAAATCCAGTAAATCGTAAAATACTTATTATGATTTATGATTAATTCTATCAAATGCTTTTGAAAAATCTAGAAGCACCAGAGCAGATAGTTTATTGTTATCAGTGATATTTAACAACGACATTGTGCAACTATAACCAGATCTAAATTTGGAACGCGTTACAGGCAATATGTCATTATTGTCTAAATACAGTTTAATTTGTTCGGCAATAGTTTTTTTGTTAATGGTTCGTTTGTTTTCGGAATGGGAATAACATTTTCAATTTTCCATGTTTTTGGAAACGTATTTGTAGTAAGACAAAAGTTAATGATCAAAGTGATATAAGGTATTAGGACAGGACAAGTTAAGATGATCATGAAATGGCTAATTCTATCAATGCCGGTAGCTTTAGATTAAGTTAAACAATGGTCTGATATATGATGCATAAAAATTACACCCACATTCTCAACGTTTTTATCACACAAGACTAGGACCAAATCAAGTAAACTTATGCTTACCTCGGTTATCTTTGTAGGTTCTCTTACAATTTGTTTTATACCCAACATATCTATTAAAGTAGTAAACTTTAAGCACTTTGGGTCCTCCAATTTTAGTAAATTCACATTAAAATCTCCCATACAGATTACTTCATCGGAGTTCAGTAAAATCTTAATGATGGAGCTTTCAAAGTTGTCAATGAATTTAGAAAATGAGTACTCCAACCTTCTATACACTACACCTACAGCTAAAACAATATTATCTATTTTAATAGTTACCCAAATTTATTCCATACTATGGCAACTAAGGACTTGTATATAAAAGTCTATAAGTCAAACCTTTATTTATATAAATAGCAACACCTCCTTCCCATGTACTTGTATCTCTGTCTTTTCTTTCTAATATGTACATACATTGTTCAAAACCTGAAAAGTTGACAAAAACCTTAATGTGCTATGTGTTAATTGTGCTATAACTATATCTATAATTATTATTGTAATTCATATTTGCGTATACTTAAATATATAAAATCAACAATAAAGAAAATTTTGTTCATAAATGCAAATTGAACTTTCAATACTGTAATATAATGTAGAAATAATAACAGCTCTAACACATTTGATAACAATCCAATACAATAAATAAATAAATAATATGATTCAAAGTTCAATAGTGGTATTGAGAAAAGTACACAAAAATAGTTATTTATGTATTAAGGCACTAAAGTTGGAATTTTCATGACAAATGTGTTTTAGTTGCAGAGGCTATAGCCGAGGCAAATAAAACACGTGAGTCATAAAAAAGAACTTTAGTGCCGAGGTACATATCATATTTTTTTCCGAAATCCCAAAATTTGAAGAAAATCAGACAATTTTTAACGTTTTTAAGGAGTAAAAGCTGTTTTCATTTTACGACAAATTCTGCACCGCGCATGAGCGATTCTAAAATTTACTTACATTTTACACTTCTCTACAGGCAAAAATGTGACCTTAAAAATCGTCGTATAATGAATTACTTTAGTGCCGATTTTATTTACGTTGCTGCCGATTTTTGTTACTTTAGTAATGATTTCGGAAAAAATAAATTAATGAACATCTTTAAGGTCACTAATAGTTGTGATTGCAAATATTTTACTGTTATCACATTTACGCATTAAAATTTGTCTATTATTACACCAAACGTATTTAATTGCATGTTCTTTAGCATATTCTATGGTCTTGTAGAGTAAAACACGATTATTTTTTGTTAAAGAGTCGTTGATGTAAATATTGCAGTTCACATTTACATTTGGCAGTCTAGAATACATATCACCTAAATCTTTAACACAGATATTCCCATTTTTTCGTTTGTTAACCATAAACTCTTCTTTATCCAATCTGCTTATGAGTTTTACAATGCCTCTGGGTTCAGTTGGTTTGTTTAAATTTTTAAATAATCTGTGACAGGTATCTATCATATTCTTACTAATACTAAAATCTATCGCCTTGCCAACAACGGTTGCAACCTTTAGAATGTTTTCGTCTCTGATCTCAGGTACACCACGGACTTTGATACAATTTTTTCTGGTACATTGTTCTAGATTGTTAATTCTAAGTTGCAATTCTTCGTTCTAACCAACAGAAAAACACCAAAAACTGCACCAAAATCCTGTTAAATTAAGTTTTTGTTTTTAGCTTCCAATTCTACTATTTTCTTCAAACATTTATCTATTTTAATTTCTTGGTTTTTTAGTAGTTTATGATTGTCGTTAATCTTTTCATTGCAAAAATTTAATGCCGTGGCAAAATCATCTTGATTATTTTGTACTGTCATTATTAACTTGCAAATGTGTTCTAATGTTATAGCACTTTCATCAGTCATACAATCATTTTTTGGGTTTCTTCTCTTGAGATCTTTTGATCTTGATCTTTAGTACCTATCTTTACTACATCTTTTGCATTTTCAACAATTAATTTCATTTGATTTCTGCAATGTATGAAAGTCTTCAATTGACAAGTTTATACATTCAAGGTGATTAGAATTTCCGCATATTGAACAATCGATAAATTCTTGATATCTTGTAATTTTCTTATCACAACACACACATTGTAACTTACTGTGTGCACTTAGTTTACTATCTTTACCTGATATTTTAAAAAATTAATTTAATTTAATTTAATCGTTTAGGAAAACCATTAAAACCTAAACATGCCAACCCTTACCCACCCTAGTATTCACTTGTAATAATATTAATTAAGTGTAATGTGATTGTTTTGTGAAATTGTGTTGTACACTTTTTCCTAATTATCCGGGAGGGTCGTGGTGATTCTCAGGAACAACATGTTTTTCTTGTTGACCATGGAGTACTGTAAGGTACTGATCACCTTCCATATTTTATATTTGCACCAAAAAACACACGAAAAAAAATTGTAAAGAAAATTGACGTACGTTTTGACGTTTAATTCCGGAAACCAAAGTGGTGATTCTCAAGAACACCATGTTTTTCTTGTTGACCATGGAGTACTGTAAGGTACCGAATCACCTTCCATATTTTATATTTGCACCAAAATCCCTAAAAAAACACACACGAAAAACTCTAAAGAAAATTGAAATAAAAAAAAAATTAGAAATATAAATTTTTAAATTTAAATAGAGAAAATTATAAATATTTATCAAGAACAATTTAAAATCATATTATTGAGCGAAGGATTTACAAATACGTTCGTACGGTACGAAATACGAACTATCAACCCAATTTTAAATGGGAAACTCTGTATATTATTACATTTTCAAATTCTCTATAAAATTATGAATACTTTTCGTGAATTACATTATACACTTAAATCCAACAGTTCTTCAGATATTTAAGATATTTCTAATTGAGGTTTATTTAGCCGTATCTTAATTTTTCCGAGGTTTCCTTATATTTTTGTCTAATTTGACTGTGCTAATAAAACCTAATAAATTAAAAACAATATGTAGTAAGCTTAAAACAAAAGCATTATCTATTTGACATCAAAGGGCATTAATAAATTCAGTTTTCTTACTGTTATTACTTATTATTGCAAAATCGAAAATGTTTAGTCTATTTTGAATGTAGAAACAATAGTGTTTAAGCAACACGTTTTTGTGACCATTTTCTTTGCAGAAATTTAAAGCAACGAAAGATTTATCTGGCACATTCGAAAACAAAAAAACAATTAGAAAAATTTGACACTTACGGGGAAAAGGTACTTCAACCTCATCGTCAGTTACTCCAATTGCTTTGGCAACATAAAATATTTTTAGGAAATTTTATTAGGATGAGCTTGCCTACTGATATATCCTCATCTGTGACAGTAAATCTCTCGATTTCTTCTTCTGGTGCCCAGTTTTTTGTTTCAGAAAGGACTTCAATATATAACTCTTCTTCGGTAGTATCATCTGACGATTCTTATTTATTTTTTTTAGGTGTTTCTGTAAGTATTGTACTTTTCCCTATTGTTCTTCCCTTTCTGATCTGTTTTCTTAGTTGAGCTTTAAGAGAACCTATATTATCTTCTAGTGAAATACAATAATCGACAATTATTGTACTTTTAGACGGCGTTTTTTCAGCTAAGCTTTGGTAAATCTGGATATTATCATTAATCTCTTCCACCCTTTTCTCTTGTAATGACAAATGAGCATAATGGTTGGTTGTCTTTGTCTTTAGTTTCATGTTTTTGAAGGTCTGATTCCTCAGGGTTAGGTCTGTCAGTGACAAATGAAGTCAAAAAGTCAGCTTCAGTAAATATAAAGATTCCCGAAATTCCGCTATTATGTTCTTTGGCGTAAACGATTTTTTTAAGGCTTCTGATATTCGCCCAGGTGAATACTAAATTGACATGTGAAGGCCAGGATCCACTTATCGCATGCAGTATTATAATAAGCCTAAAAAAGGCCGTAAAGAAATTTTTCTAATGGCTGCAGCTTGTTGCTACAGTGAGGGGGTAGTGTCAAAATTTGAACACCTGTTTCTTGAGCTTGTTCTACAACCCTTACCAAAATGTGGCTTTCGTGGTTATCATATATATGTAAGTAAGAAATATTTTCTTTGGATGAGTTGTTGTGTGCAATAAAATGATCTAGTACATTAAAAAAAATTTCTGAATTCATCCAGCCACTTGTATTAGCGAGATTCAAACCTCTTGTAGGACCGTCTTTCATCATATGGTTAAAAAAATTTGCCTTCGAAATATTATAGCAGAAGGTATAAATGTCCCAGAGGCCAATATTATTCCACACATTGTTACTGTTTCTCCTTTTTCTCCACTTGTAGACTGATATTCTAGTTTGGCACCCTTTTGTGCAACGATTTGCTTAGGATTTTGATGAGTGTCTATCTCATCTAAACGAAATATTCGGGAACCATCTAGGGGAGACCGAGGCATGTTGTAATACGGGGCAAGTAGTAACGCATTGAAAATTTGCTAGACAATGAATCTGACAACGCTGCAATACACAGAGGTTCTACAGGAAATCACCGGTGTCAGTTCTATCCAAGCAACAGAGTAATATTTGCTATTGTGACTGTTAGTTCGCCGGTTGTGCATATTTCAACCACGTAAGTAAATTTCAAGTTGTCATTTCATTTTCAAACAACTCCTTTGAAGTTCAATTAATCTCTAGCTTTTAGTGTTTTGATATTTACTTTTTCAACTGTTGAGTTGAGAAGATAAAAATCAACCTTGGGGCAAGTTGTAATAAATGATTCGAGGCAAAATGTAACATGTTACAACCTACCCCGCTGTATGACCTATGTATTGAATTCCTGATATTTCTATTTTCAGAATGAGAAATTATGTCAGAAAAACGCAAAGAGGCTCTACATCCAAAAAGGACATGGAAGAGACAGTAAGGAGAGTTATACACAATAAAGAATCAATACGCTCAGTGGCAAAATCTATGAGCATTTGTCACGTAACCCTCTCTAGATACGTGAAAAATATTACCGGTGATAGCGTTTAATTTGTTAACATAGGATATGCCCGAAAACCAGTTTTCACAGCTAGCCTAGTCGAATACTTGCAGCAAACGTTTAAAATATATTTTGGTTTAACTCCCAAAGAAGTTCGGAAATTGGCCTACGAGTGAGCAATAAAATATATTACTGTTCCCAGTTCCTGGATACAGAATAAATGCGCCGGTGAAGACAGGCTACCTATATTTCTTAAAAGAAATAGTGATCTTTCTATTAGGACTCCTGAACCTACAAGTTGCTGATGTCAGATATAGATATAGTTTTACAGTTTCTCAAATATGGAACCTCGATGAGACAGGTGTGACTACGGTCCAGAAAGTGAGCAAAGTTATAGCTATAAAAGGAACGAAACAAGTCGGTGGTATTACTTCAAGTGAAAGAAGAATCCTAGTTACCGTATGTGTTGCCATAAGTTCCATCGGAAATACCACACCTACTATGTTTCTGTTCCCCAGAAAAAATACCAGGACCATTTCATTAGAGATGGCCCACCAGGATTCATAGGTGTGGCCAATGGCTCTGGCTGGATGACGGATGAAGAGTTTCATAAATTTATGAGACACTTTGTAGCCCACGCTAAGTCTTCAAAAGAAAATCCGATTCTACTACTCTTAGACAACCACCATTCACATTTGGCAATAGAAACAATAAATTGCACAAAAGAGAATGGCGTGGTAATGTTGTCATTCCCACCCCATTGTTCACACCGTCTTCAGCCATTAGATAGGAGCGTATACGGTCCCTTCAAGAAATATCTATCTTCTGCTCGCAACAACCCTGGAAAAACAATGACTATTTACAATGTGCCATCTTTGGTTCGAGATGCACTTCCTCTAGCAGCTACTCCAGTAAACATAATGAAAGGCTTTAAAGTTTGTGGCATAGAACCGTCTAACCCAAACATTTTTGGAGACAATGAATTTCTACTAGCAAGTGTGACAGATCGACCACTGCCAACTCTATCTTCTCAGCAAGCCGAACTGGAGCCTGCTGCAAAAACATCAACAAATTCACCCCAAGAACCCCCCAAAGTTACTGTCAGCCAGTTACATCTCAATGTGTTGGACCACGAGTGGATCCATTATCATTATCACCGTTACTCCAAGCAGTTGAATCAGAACCTGTAGCTTCAAATCAGCGTGGGGAACAGATAATTTCTAGAGCTCAGCAACGAAACGCAACTACAAGAGGTCGAAAAAAACGAAAATCTGCAGTTCTTACGGACACACCAGAAAAAAATGAACTAGAAGAAGAAAAAAAGTCCCGAAAATCCAAGAAGTGCAAAGAAAGTGTGAAGGTGAAAACGAAGATGATAAAGAAGAGAGTTTTCAAAGAATCAGAGGAATCCTCATCAGAAAATGATGAGTGCTTTTGCACTGAATCGTTTCGCGATAGCAAGCCTAGGGAGAAATGGATTAAGTGCATTCAGTGCAGTATGTGGTCACATGAAGCATGCACTGACGGAAATTCTCCATATGTCTGCCACCATTGCTATTCCGATAGTGATTAGCCATTATCATGCAATAGATAATTATACTCGACTTGAGGTTTGATTGTTGTTTTGTATTTTATTTGCATTTTCTCAGAAGTGTGCTCATTTCAAACTATTGAAATAAATGATTGTATAATAAAGAAGTTGTGTTACAACTTACTCCACATAGTGTTACTTCTTGCCCCGAAACGGGGTACGTTGTAACAAATGGTAATTTTGTTTTCTAAATATGCTAGATGTGAAATTATTGAGGATTTTCCATATATATCTAGCCGTTTAGTTCTTCGATTATACATGTAGTAATTCCCGTGCAAAAAACCTTGATTGATAATAACAGTTGCGAGTAAATAATTGTAATACTTTTTTTGTTACAACCTGCCCCGGTCTCCCCTACTAGCCACGGATTTTTTTTCAAATCATCAAAATAATAAATGAAACTTGTGTACATTAAAACAAGTTAAGCGGGACAAGCTTCATGCCTCCGGTTTGCGAATGGATATTTATTTATTTCTTGCTAGAAAAGCGCTATTCTTATTGTCCTTTCAGGATTTATGGATGCTAACATTATTTATGACATAGGCCATCTTACTGCAAGTTAACAAATAGTTAACAAAGTTTTTTTTTCCTGGGCTGGCTTAAATATTTGTCTATGTATATAATTTGGTTTCCGGATTATTTCGTGTTTTTTTTAAGTACCTGGTGAGAATCCGCAATTTTATGTTGCATTGATTGGCAGCTTCTTATTGAAATGTTTTCATTGAAGATTAGGCTAACTGCACGTACGATAGTTTCCGAACTTGTATTGCCAATTTTTCTTGGTTTCAACTGCCGCGGCATCTGAAATAAAGGTAATCAACTTTGCTTATATGCAGTGAAATTTATGAAAATTGAACATAATTATAGGTCAATGCATAAGTAGGTACCAAGTGAGACCGTTAATTTACTTGTCTCACTTAGTACTTTTTATCTTGTCTCACTTAGTAGTTTTTGGCTTCAGAAAATAAATTTACTAACTAATTATCTAATCACGTTTTATTAAAATATATTACCTTAAATAAACAAATCACTCTGAACATCTTACTGTTGTCAGGCAACATTTGGAGGAAAATTTAAAAATTTATACCTGATCTTTCACCTAGTACAACTTCTCACCTTACCATATCGGTTCACCACGCTGATATTCTTTAAAAGCGTGTTTATTAGTAAAGAAATAAAGTGACAAATTAATTAGTTACTCGGAATCAAGTTTTCATAAAAATTAATTACTTTAATCTGTACGGATGTTTCCAAATAGAACATATAATTTTTTACCCAATTATTATCAACCGAATACCACATATATTATTAAATTTTTGAATTCGCCGTTCAATTTTCAAGTATTTGTACGAAAATTGTATGTACACGGTGATTCATAACTATTGGGACATAGGCTATGGGTGGTTTATTTAGATCAAAATATGACCATAAGACACAATATGCCTTAATAAAATATTGCTGTGGAAAAAGATACAAGGCGTTGGATACAACATTTTTTTACTTCATTTTTTGTTAATAATTTCCCGGTAAATTTATCAATTCTTATCAAAATCTACAAAGAAGTATAATTATCTGACAATCCGAAGCGTACCCTTAATAAATGAAGTAATATTTGAAATCTCTTTCTGACACTACGAATTGTTCAACTGTGTTTTTCTCGGAAACAGATGAAATTATCGTTTTTAAACAGGAGTACCAATATTGTGTAGAAATGATGTTTACGTCATATTCTCTAATCAAAATCACTAAAAAGTTTTCTCAAAAAAAGTTACCAGCCGATTTCGTCATCAGGAATCATTCTCGTGGCGCCCCCTACAACAAATTGTAAAATAGTACATACAATAATGTTCTTTATAAATTTACACTGAAATTATTAACAAAAAATGAAAAAAAAATTAATTTAACGCTCTGTATCTTTTTCCACAGCAATATTTTATTAAGGAATATTGGTTGGTATAGTCATATTCTAGCCTAAATAACCCGTACTTAGTTATGTCCCAATAGTTATGAATCACCCTGTATGAATGTATACAATCTATAAATGCAACTTTGCTACAGCACGGATGCCTGTCTATCGCATTTCAAACGCCATTAGTGAAAGATCTTCTTCTAAATTTCGTCTTTCCGTTGTGGTTTTTAAATCGTTTGTCCAGGAGGTTCTTGGTCTACCGTTTCTACTTCTTCTGTTTGGAAGTTAATTCCATTCAATGCTATAGAATATACAAACTTTAGATTCTTTACTGAGCTGTTTATTTCATAATTAAAGTTATTATCACTTGTTATCGCTTGCCCTTTCCTAAATTGTCTAGTCTTGGTCGTCTCTTCCATTTTGTGTCAATCTTACACCCTAGTAGTTGTATTCCGGAACATGTTTTATTATTCCAATGTCCGTACGCATTTGTTGACGGTTTTCTCCGACTACTATATTTTATATTTACTTTCAAACCCCATTTATTGTATTTTTTTACTAGCTTCTTAAACATGGATCAAAATTTTCTAATAAAACAAAGTGGTTGTCACAAACTTTTTCCAATTTGGACTCTCATCTTAGATATTTTTCTTATCCATAATATGTTTTAACAATATACGCTAGACTGCTACAGATACTGTAGCTTTTGCTCTTCTGTGTTTTTCGAAGCTATTGTAAAAACGGGTATAGTCGTCGCATTTCATTTCGTTTTCCTTCTTTTTTTTGGGTTTGTGTTGTGGAATACTTCAAATTTATACATTTGAGATTTTAGTATAAACAGAATTGCTCCATCCGTATCCAATGAAACTCCTTCTACTGAAGGTGTAAATTGAAGCTATCCGTGAACTCCCTTCACTTCACAAATTTTGTATCTTATTTTTTATTTTGCTTTGGTAAACCTTAAGTGTGTTAAGCCTAACGCCACTTTTTTCTTGAACCCCCTTAACATGAGAAATTGACGCTTTTCGTATCGCTATGAAACAGACACTGATATGGTGGAGTTTGTCAGCTCTCTTTGCTCGTCAACACAGATTTGGAACTCTTTTTAGTACTATCAACCGGGTTAACTGAATATAGACTTCTTAACGAGGTTGTTACTTCTCTTTCTTCTCCTTTCTCACCCACATTTGGGGCAGACAATAGCAGAGTTTTGCATCATTTTGTTTACATTATTATTAATATATGTATTTATTTGGGATTTCTCGATTTATTTATTTATTTAATCGTATCATGCATTTAAAATATTGTATTGTGATGTAAGTGTTATGTATGGTTCCCCAGAAGATCAGTATAAACCTGTACAGTGTGGTGACGAAACAGTGTGCAACTGTGGATTGGTTCGTCTTGGCAAAGCATTTGCTTCAAGGTTTAGGAAAACCACTAAAACCTAAACATGCCAAACCTTACCCACCCTAGTATTCATATGTAATAATATTAACCAAGTGCGTAAACATTATAGAACGTAAATAAGAACATAAATTATAACAGCACAGCCATTGCATGACGACACATAATAAACCGGTCCAAGCGCCAGTCACGACAATGACAGAAAAAAAGTAGGTTAAAGAAATAGTAAAACAATCTCATCTCCACAGTGTGTTTCCTGTAAAAGTAAAATATCGACCCTATTCCTGAAACAAATATTAGACAAGAAATCGGATTTGTCCTTACTCAACCCCTCAACACCAATTTCTAGAATATTTGTTGATATATTAGTATGTGATTGTGTTTTGTGAAATTGTGTTGTACATTTTTTCCTAATTATCCGGGAGAGTCTTGATGACCAGGTCCGGAAACCAAAGCGGTAATTCTCTGGAACAACATGTTTTTTTTTTACCATGGAGTACTGTAAAGTACTGATCACCTTCCATATTTTATATTTGCACCAAAAACCCCTAAAAAACACACACAAAAAAAACTTTTTGACGTTTAATTCCGGAAACCAAAGTGGTGATTCTCAGGAATAACACGTTTTCTTGTTCGCCTTGAAGTACTGTAAGGTACTAATCACCTTCTATATTTTATATTTGCACCATAAACCCCTAAAAAAACACACGAAAAAACTCTAAAAGAAAATTGACGTACGTTTTGACGTAAGAAATGAAATAAATAAATTTCACAATTAATGTGCTTTAATGCACTTTGCTATGAGATGAATTATTAATAAACGCTCTGATATGATTTGACATAATAGTATCACACTTCCATATTGATTCACTAAGTTTTGAATACTTTTTGAGTTGTTAAACCCTCTCTAATACGTTTTTGTCAGTTACTATACTCTCCGTTCAAGATTCCCTGTTCAGTTTGATCAAAAATTGGTACCACTCAGTTCTGTCAATTCCACTTAATTTGTGTAAGTCTTTAAGTTGTTTTTTCAATTTTTGTGTGATGCAAGATATGGTTTCAGTTATTATAACCAACAACTGAATATGTTGTTGGTAACGTTGAAAGCCGTTTTCCTTTTTTTTGTGATGTTTTCAAAATCATTGAAATTACGAACTGTAATGATAGTTTTCACAAACTTGATTTTTGTAATATACCTAATCAAAACATGGTAACTTCTTCCGTAAACAAACAACAAAAATAATCATTTTAAAAGCACTGCCTGTAGGCCTTATTATACTATGGTAGGATAATAAGGCCTAACGTTCTAACATACATAGACAATCAAAATAAGACTTTTACATTTGTTAATTGAGATTTAATTAGAGATTAAGAGATTAATAAAAAAAATTAAACAAGAAGGAAAATTAGTAGAGAAATAACATAAATATAAATAACATGCAAAAAATGAGGTAAGAGAAGTTGCATGGAATAAATGATAGTATCAAAGAACATAGATAAGTAAAAACAAAAATACTAAACAGAGTAAGCTAAAAATAGTCGAGAAAAATAATTTTTAATTCATATGCTTTGGATTATTAATATCCATAGCTTGAGATCATAGTGTCATTATTTATCACGTGATTTGCATTGAAAACAAGTTTTAACATAATTCTTTACAGACGTATCTTTAGCGGGAGGTAAACCTTATAAACATTTGGTTAAAAGAATTGAAAATAGGTTTAATAACGTTTTTTGAGAAGAAGAATTACGAAAGAAAGGCTGGAGTAGTTTTTGACGTAGCAGATAAGGATTCTTTTACACCCGAATAAAGGATGTGAGCGACGGGTTTGCTGTAACTATTAGAATTGATACCGTCAAACGGGGTGACTTCGGACACTTTTTACAACATTTTTAATCATAGACTAAAAACTAAGAGGGCTAAATTTCCATATAAAACTACGTAAAACCGATGTTTAACGTATGTAGAAGTGACTTCGGACAGACTTTTTTTTTTAACTATCTGAATAAGTTTGAAACATACCTATTTGTTATAATAAAACACATCCTTTTATCACAAAAACATTTATTTCTTTAAAAACGCAACCATTAAAATACAAATACAACAAAACTAATTATTTGATGATACAAATGTCATAATCTACCCACTCTATAACAAAATCAGGTAAATTGGAAAACTTATAGCAACCTCTTCGGAAATATGAAGGAAAAACCTTTTGAACAATTTCGACTTTAGCAATAATGCTTTCATCAGACACGTCTGGAAAAGAAAAACATCACCCCCAAATTTCTTGTTTCGAAGAAACTTTACAAGATAATTTTCACCTTCTACATGTAAAATTTGTGCAACATAGAATTTGCTTTTTAAAGAATTTTCTATGGGAAGTTTTACTATGGTAAAATCATTAATTCTTATATCTTCATTATTCGAAGAACAATATCTTGACATGTCAGGAGCCATTTCTTCTTCGAATCAGAGCTGTCATTTTGGAATCATTAGATGGAATATTCTGAAACTTTTTATATTTTTGTACACCAAACGTGGAAGGAACATTTTGTGGTGGTTCGTTTTCGGAATCAGTCGCTTGCGTTTCGTTTTCGGATTCAATCGTGAGTGGTTCGTTTTCAAACAATTCAGTGCTGGGTGGTTCGTTTTGGGATTCAAAAATAGGTTCAACATCCATATCTGCAGGGACGACTGCCCTTCCTGGTGGGACTTTGACTCGTTTGCGCCTGTTAGTTCTTGTCTGCAATTCAGGGTTTCTATTTTCTTTGAGAAATTCTAGTAACGATTTATCTATTTCACCGCCGGGGGGATTGTCTTCATTCCTAAGTCTATTAGGAAGACGTTTTAGAACTTCCTGTGGATTGTTGGGCCAAATACCCGATGCGCAAAATCCGGATAACAAATTTTTTCTTTGAATTGGCATCAATTGCTTCTAAAGATTTCTTGAGAAGTTTTGGAAAGTCTTTCTTCTGAAATGGACCTTTTCTTTTGGACTTCCAATCAGTCAGAATCCTCCTCCATGCTTTTTAAAGGTGCAAAAAAGCAACATCCAGCGGCTGGCAAAGGTGGGTGGCATTTGGTGGAAGTAGAATAAATTTTATATTCTGACGTGCACATTCCTCAATAACTTCTACCGTTAAGTGACTGGACAAGTTGTCACCAATTAAAATTTTTGGCCCTTCCTTTCTTCTGAAATAAGGTAAAGCTATCTGTCAAAACCATTCCGAAAAAGTTCTAGAATCAAACCATCCTGAGCTGCTCACGCTGTAACCACATCCATTCGGCCCATTCTCTTCCCATTCTTCATACCGATGCTTAGCTTTATAAACCACGAAGGGTGGAAGAAGGTCGCCACTTGCCGATGCCGACATCATCACGCTTACGCTAGATTTAGAGGAATCCATTATTCTATCACAATGTTTCGATCCTCTTTTACAAATCACCTTGACTTTACCCGGGTCATCGCTAAAATTAGTCTCATCATAATTAACTATTGCCGATGGGTCAACATTTTCAAGGGATATTTGTAGCTCATAAAAATATTCCATTAAAGTTCCTTCACTTACTTGTGCCCTACATCTCTTTATATTTTGACAAAATCTTGTTGTAAGATTGTGGTGTCGGGATAAAAATGAATTTACCCAATCATGACCTGGAAGGTTATTTCGGAATTTTTGTATATTGACTCCTCTTCTGTCGAGATATTGTTTGACTATCACTCGGACATCGTACGAAGAAAGGGAAATCCCATTCTGCTGCCATGTTAATGGCCACAACTAGTCTTTCTTCTTCTTTTGAAGATAGTATTGTCTGGCCTCCGACTTTTTAACATTAACTTTATTAATTCTGTCGCCTATAGTAGACCTAGGCACACCATAATATGCAGCAGCTTCCCGGATGGTTTTTGTGTGGGCTTTCACGTCACGGATGGCATTTTCGAGTTTTTCTTTATTATAATTTTGGTAACTTCTACCACCTAAGACTTTCTTGTAAATTCGACCCATGTCCGAAGTCACCCTAGAAAAACAAATATTTTTATTTTCACCCTGTATATAAAATGTGTGTAAACATAAACAAACGAATTTCTGCTAAAACTATTCTTAATACATCACCCTATCGACTAGTATAAATTAAAATTATATTAAAATAAAAAGCTGAGTTGAGCATAACTTACTTTTCTTTAAATTTTGAATTAACAAATTCTTAAAAAAATTAAAATACATATCAACAGTAAAATGATTAGAAAATGCGTCCGCACTACACAACTATCTGTACACAACTAAACTAGAATCGTTTGGCTAAATCACAGTTGGGATATCTTGTACACCGTTGCCACTGTGAATAAATATTCAGAAAATCTACCTTCTGTCCGAAGTACCCCCAAGTGGCCGAAGTCACCCCGTTTGACGGTAGTATTAGTAAGATTAACCTTGTTTGAGACGAAAAGTGAAGAAGCAAATAACTACCTATCAGTATGAGTGCGTATGCAATTCACCAACTGATCTAATTATCCCTTGGGTTTTTATAGTAAGAGTCCATTGATACCTGAAGATGATCATTGCCCTTCGATAAATTTAATAAGAAAAAATTCACGACTATTACGTCAATCCCTGTGGAAATTTCAAATTGACGAATGAAATGCTTAAGTATAACCAAAGATATAACTTATGCAGAGCTTAGACCTGATTTTGTAAGTTCATACAATGAGGTAGTGGATTAAGAACCCTTGAACGCAACGAGACGCCAAAATTTAAGTGGTTTTGGAAAAAAACTGTGTTTTCTAAAGTTTTCACAAGAATGACGTTTAAATTAGAGTATAAAGTCTATAAACTTAAGAGAACGACTAGCATCGACATCAGAGTGCTAAACGTAGCGTTACACCAAAACTTGACTTTTTCTCAAGCACCCATTTATCTTCTACTACTTAAGCATTATCTGGCAACCAACATCAAACACCAGAAGAAATATTAATGGGATTTTAGAATTAAAATCTCTGTACTTATCGTTTAAAATTGTATATAAAATGAATAAACTGTGTTAGAAATAAATAGAGGGCATAAGTAGTTTTGTCTACTGGTGACAACCTGATTGGCGGCAAAATTTAGCGAAAAGTGGGTTCAAACAATTATGCAATCATTCTGAACTAGTGAAATCGTCAAAAACCACATATGCTAATAATATTGGTGCAGAAAATGCACTTGGTTTAAAAAACAAAATTATTTTTCCGAAATACATAGAGAAATCGGCCGAAGAGTTTAACGTTCGCATATTGCAAAAACCAAGTGTACATCGGGATGCCTATGTCCATGTGCAAAATTCGTTCTAAAAATAAACTGTTATTTTATATTAATCTGACTCAGATATGTGTAGCAATTAAATTTATTTAAAGAATGCATTTGAATATAGTTGAAAGTATTTATATAATAATGAGTTTAGGATAGAATGGATTTTGATTACCTGCTCCAAACCCAAAATGATCATAGAACAGTAAACAATAAGAAAAACTAAATCTACTTATAGCTATGTGGGAGCCATCCGAGCTTAGTACACCAAGATAAAATCGTAGTGGGGTAGCGTCGCGACGCTCGTTTAATACTCAGTGGACGGCAGCATGTGGTGGTGGCTGCTGCTTGTGGCGTTGGTAACAGCCAAACGCGCACCGACCCTCAAGAACCCGTCATCGAGGAGGTCAATGCCAAGCAGCTAGAACGATTGTTAGACGAAAAAGATTATGTGGCTGTGTTCTGGTGTAAGTAGAGTGTTCGAAGATGAACAGATTGTGAATTATTCAACTAATGCGGAAAACAAAAATATAAAAGACGGTAATAGTTAGTGAGTGTAGAGTATCAGTCCGGGAGAGGTTACGATGTCCCAATTTGGCGCGCCCGACATCCTACGGGTGCTCGCGGATCTCTACGTTAAGTGCTGCGCTGCTTTTTATTCGAATAGACACGTGTCCTCCCGCAACTTATTTCACGAACTTTAAATAGATATCATTTTTAACTGTTCCGACTGCAGTATTGAAAAAATGCATTCATTGATTATTAATGAAAAATTCTAATGCAAATAATTCGCATTAATTTACCTCTATTAAGTTGCTCTAATGTGTTGGTTATGAAACGGTCATCGAAAAAGTAGGTCATTCATCAGTTCCTCCATAATATCCCAAACTGTTTTTATTTTAAAATAGAATAGAAATAATTACACAACTATCATTGTTTTAAAAAGTATTAGACTATACACTATACACCAACATTGAATAAAATTACAATAAGTCCTTCTAAAGTTTTTCGAAATAAGTTTCCTGAATACTGAAAAACTCCCTATGTTTATAATAAAAGAAAACAAGAGACTGGTTTTCGTAAATATACATTAATTTATGTCAGGTCATTAATTAATTAAACAAAGCAAAATTATTGTGTCAAGACTAGATGGAACCATAAACTATCATGTAATTTTTAGCTTTGCAGTATTTACGTTTAGTAAATTGAATTGCTTGAAATTTCAGTCATTTATTATTTTACTGTAAATCAAACTTTTCATTCTTTGAAAACATGCAAGATTCATTTACGCCAACCATAATATTCCTAACGCTCCTTGTATTTATAGCGTAAATATTCAAAATTTCTGATCCATCTCACTTATTTATCGATAGATCTTTAAATAATTTAAAATTTTAAGATTGTTTACTTTACGCGTTTCGTCGGATCGTTATTGAATTTTTACTCCATAAAACTAATAGGTCCATAGCGTGTTATTTATGTGTTTATTCTGAGTAGTTTATATATATAATACATAATACAATATTTTTTTAATGTCAGGTTTATTGCGTGTTGTTCATCACATAGATAAACAATTGCGATTGATTGGGCCCATATGGTGTATGTCTAGTTTTTCAATTAACATGGAATTTTATATTACAATTGAAACTTTTAACTCGTTCCATAGACTTAATTTAATTACTATATAGTAATTCTAATTCTATAATATTCTTAATTTAAAAAATTAAATTATTAATGAATATTTCTAACAACACCTTTGGAAAGGTCAATTCACTCCCAGAATCTCAGCAATTGCTTTTATACAATACTGTGTAAAATATTATTGAAAACAATTTTTATTTTGCCAGTGGTTTTGAAATCGAGTACTTTTTGAAGTGTCATGTTCGACAAAATTCTAACTAGATACTATCTTCTATCAAATGAATGTTCTGAAGATTCTGTGAAAATTAAAATTTTTGATTTTGAGATTACCATGTGATCTCTAAACAAATAAGAAAAGATCCAGTTTTATGGATACAATCTTGTGATTTTTTTCATTACAAGAAATAATAATAAATAATAATATCTGCAATGTAAGATTTAGTAATTTTTTGAATATTTGCGGATGTTTGTGTTCTGAAAATCCTTTTTTTAATAATTCAAACAAAACTCAAATTATATGGTCCCTTAATAAATTGCAAGAACTGAAAAGTTTAAAATTATCAACTTCTTGACTTTTGTAACTAAAAATTAGTTTAAGAATCAATAATCTAATAAATTTTGCACTATTTTTTTAATGGTCGGTAAGATCAAATAACTCGATTTATTAAACTATTTCTTGCCATACACTATCTAATTGATTCGAATGTGTAATTATTATGAATTAATTCGTAGTGACAATTTAAAAATTAATTTTTATATTTCATTTGCGAATTATAAAATAAAATACGCTTTTCATTCAGTCTGTGGTTAGGTAAATTTAAACTCTTGAATAAATATCTGTTCATGATCAGTCAGCATCTCAAAAGAACACAAATTAATTTAGAACCTTGATCTTAGTGACACTGTCAAAAAAAGTATTGTTAGAAGTTTTTAATGTAAATTTTTTTGCTCACTAAAATTTATTCAAATAATTCGGCACTACAACCCTGACCTTACCTTACAATTTATTGAATAAACGTCTGTTTAATGTTTCAGTACCGCAAAATAACATTCCTTGATCTTGTCTAACTTCATGTAATAATTCGGATTCTTAACAAAGAATTGGAGTGACTATTGCCGTATAATTAAAAATTATATTTTCACATTCATTCACATTAGATTTTAGACTTTTGTGGAGTAAGACTTACTCAACAATTAGGTATCACCGTAATTATATTTTATATATCAGTTTAATTCTATAAAGCTCTAAACCTACAGTGTTGATGTTCTTAACGACATAATAAAGTATATTGTACAAATATTACAATCCTAACAAATTTTCTTACAAATTAAAATGTCGTTTGATTTTTGTTTTAGATGCCCGTAGCTGTACCACTTGCGACCATGTTCTTCAAGAGCTGGAGAAAATCGACGATGACACCGACAAATTTGGGGTAGATTTTGTAAAAATTAACGACAAAAGACTAGCTAAACAATATGGTATTAAAAATTTCCCAGCTCTTACGTATTTTCGAGAAAAGGAGCCAATTATTTATGAAGGTAATTTGAATCTGAAACACAAAAATGTATTACGTACTACATTAATGCACACCACCATAAATATTTATTAAAATTTGTAATTCATGAATGTACAAAACATGAATAGCATAAAAAAGCAACACATATACATACACTCACAAAACTACTAGCGCTAATTATATCTGCTCTATTTCAAGACTACACCGACTGGCGATTGTGACGTTACGTAAAAATTATCTGTTAAACAATAAACCCAAATTATCTATTTTCGAAATCTTTATTGTTAATAGTGTAGAACAATATTTTGTAGCGAAAAAAAACGAATTGATTTTCAAACACATATATTCTACGGGAATCTTTAGAACGCGTGCCAAATTATGAATGTGGCCCCTAAATAAATTTAACCTTAACAGTTTATTCACTCTATATAAGAGTCATATGTAGATAAAAATGTTTAACTTCATTTCAGGTGATTTAACTGAAGAACAAGATGTGTTAGAGTTTTTAACCAGCTTGGAAGCTATGGATTTACCAGATCGCATAGAAGAAGTTAACGCACGAATTTTGGACAAAATAGTGCAAGAAACCGATTTTGTAGCAGTACTGTTTTGTAAGTTGTTTTATATTGTTTATTCGGTTGCACAATCGTGGAATTATTTTCAAGCTTTGATTATTTTTAGATTTCTTTTTTTGAAAGTGAGAAAAAAAATCGGGCTAATACTAAAGTCAATAAAATTATGTGCTAACAGTTATTTCATGTATTTTCTTTAACCAAAGCCAAACAAATATTGCACATACACGATTTAGAAAAAAAATCGCGTAAAATATAAGAACAATCGTAAAAATGTAATGACTCATTATAACACCGATCAATAACGTTAAAAACGTGAAATTGGGTGGGAAACCGGATATATGGATAAATTAGTTTTTGATTGCGCATGTCGTGAATCGATGCCAATCGCAAAACTTATTTGTAAAATTGTCGTTAACAGGCTGATTTTATTATTCTTCTTTATTTCCTTTATGCAGATCAAGATTCAAAATTATACCAAGTTGTAAAAAGTGTAATGGTTTTTCTTGTATAAACAGTTTAGATTAACCTACTCATTTTCATAAATTGATGACTAGTTTTTTTTATTATCTGGTATAAATTTTGATTTCTTTATTATTCGATGTCGTGCATTTCTTTTGTGTTTCAACTAGAGACGTCATCAAACGGTACAAATCGAATTGTGATATTTAGAAGAACAGTCCTTAAAGATATGTTGGTGGGTGGAATAAAGCTTCTCGTTTGCTGATGATATTTAACAGATAAAGAAGCTAACATTTTTTTATTTTTTATCACGAATTTTGAATAATAGAACTCTTACTGTTTTATAATAATAGTCTATGGAATTGTCATTCGAGTGAGAAATAATCACGCAAACGGAAAAATCTATATAGACTTGTCCTTGCTGAATCTCGACTCCTCCGGAGAATTTTGTGTACTACAAATTTAGTCCTCTCGACTAAACTCGAAAAATCAATATATTTTGAGACATAAGTTCAAAAATGTTTCTTTCAGAAGCAAATGGACTCGCTGGGATGGGGAAACTCCACAAGTCCAGGAGTCTCTAAAAGACGCCCATTTTGTTCAGTTTTAGGCGCCCGATATTTTCGTTCCTATTCCGCGAATTAATTGGACCGACATTTTTCGAGTTATGGCGTAGCGAAGAAGAAATATTATTGAAATTTACTATTACTATTTCGAATCCCACATTTTAGTACTCAAACGCGAATCAGCAAAAAAAATTGTCTTCCCAACATAAAGAACAAAAAGAAATTCATCAGAATGCTCCAGGAAATCCTATCGATAGCTGGCATATATTTAGAACGAGAGCCTAAAGACGCCGATCGCCGCATTATCACCTGAGCGATAGAGGAAAAAAGTAACATCGTCCTTCTAATGCTACGAAAAAGAAATATCTACAGAGTCTCACAAAAAGCAGACCTGAAGATGTACAAAGTGTCCTGTTTTCGACACTTTTGCAGGGTATCTCCGTTATTATTGCAGTTCGAGTTTTGGGGTTTTCGTGAACCTGTGTCACCTTTTTGTAAAACAAACGGTAGCGCAGACAGATTTATTATCGCTCTCTTCGTTTTTGAAATACAGAGTGAAGTTGAAAAGTGTGTATTTTCAGACACCCTCTGTAATTCAGGTATCTGATAAGTTATCGACTAGGTAAAAACGGAATCTTACACATTTTTTTATGCAGGATCCAGTGACGTGCTTAGTTTTTTCTAGGTGTCCCCATTTTTGAGAAAGTTACCAAAGTTAGGATTTTTTAAATGGGACATCCTGTATGTCAATTTGTATTTACATTCCACTCATTAAGAGCTTTCCAGAAATGTATAATAGTCAACACATTTAAAACCAACCCAAAGTTTGAAGACACATTGCTGATGTTTACAGATGAGAAAGTGGTGTGGAAAAAAGTTTACTTATCTGACAAATTTAAAACAGTTTTTACTTTTCAGCAGCCTAGGTTGGTGATCATGACCATTCTTTATACTTCGAACTCTTATTTAATTATATTAAATATACTAATTAATTACAACACATTCAATGTTTGTTTTGTTTTAAAATTATCAATCAAGTCTCTGTTTGTCTTCCTTTTTTTGACCACTTCCTTCATCCATTTGAACCCTTGTCCATTCTCACCTAGCAACATCGTTCTCTTCCTTTTTCATGTGTTGTAATTTCTCTTAGCCTCACACAATCTACACATTCTGTTCTCATCAGTTTTTCATTAATTATTCTCGGCCGACTCCCAGATCTAAACCTGTAATAAACTTCTTCTCTATTATTCTTTTTTCGCACTTTTTCTGTTAATATATTTTATACTTTTAATCTCCCTTCCACTATACTTGCACACCTTTCCTGTATCTGTCTCTTCTAATTACCTCCACTTTTATGTTCCCTCCATCTCTTCTTACTTTATTTATATATATATATATATATATATTATATATCTTGTTTAGAGTATTATACCCTTTCGTAATAAAGTTTTTCTCTCTTCACCGTAACTGTTTTTCTGATGCTCTACTTTCTTCCAGTATTCCTTTAATATTAAACTTTCTTTCTCACTCATCTTTTGTTTGTGTCTCATGACAATTTTTCTGCCCATACTCTTATTTTATCCATTTTTACCTTTTCTACAATACATTTAATTTGTATCTTCTCTAGTTTCTCCCATTTCTTCCATCCACATATCTCCGGGCCATACAATAACACGCTCCTTACTAACTTATCATACAGTTATACCGTCTTTTATGTATAATTTTTCCAAAGACATTCTCTCCTATTCCCCATACTCATTAATATGTACCTTATCCTTATTGTCATAACCGTACACCACAACTGTCTCATATGACGTTCCATAGTAACTGCCAATTCACATTGCCAAATCCTGCTTTGATATCTAAAGCTTGATTGATTGATCGTTTTGAAATTAAAATAATTAGTATTACATCTATTTGGTATTCCGCCATTTTTTGTAATAAAATCTTGAATCTACTAATTCAATTAACCTTTTCTCTAGAAGCCGTCTGTTTTGCTAATAATAATATTCAGAGAAATCAATTATTCTCCAAATTCGTAAGGTATAATAATTCTCTTTTAAGTTTTGTTTTTCATAGTTGTCATTGATAGATGGTTACAACTTTAATTTCAGTTTGACAAGAGATAGCTATAGAGAATGCTAATATAGATAGGTGCAGAATAATTTTTTGAATAAAATAACATAAAAATATACAGGGTGTTCTGTTTAAACTAAATAAGTTTTTCAAGTTTAAAATATAATATTTAAATGTGCATGTTTATTAAAAATACAACTATTTTAGAACCCCATCCTAAAATTTCAAGTATCTGAATAAATAGTAACTGAGATAGGCGACTTTAAGAAATTATCTACAGGTGACAAAAAATATAGAAAAAATTCAATAACGCAAAAACGGTTAGGCTTGGAATAGGCAAATATGGTATCATCGTTTATAGAATTTTATGCTGAATATAAAATTTAAATAATATATAGGGTGTTATATTTAAAATAACGAAGTTAATATCCACTTTCGGTATAACCAGAAGTTGTACAATGACCATTATATTTTTATTTTAAATTTGCAAATTGATTTATTCTCCATAAACGTTTAATGGCCGCCTTACGTGGGACACGGTGTATATCAAGCAGTGAAAGTGAAACCATAGGAAACCTTACTAACAACTTGGCTTTATCGACACACGTGTGTTTCAAACATTAAAGCTATCGCTTAGATAGCGCTATGCACTTTAACGCACACATGTCGTTACAGTTAACTGTTGGCATTTTTCTTAGTTCTTACTAACAACCTGCAGTTGATAGCAGGAGGAGTAGCCGCAGCTCCTGTGATTTTGGAAAAATTTCAAGTACTAAATGTAAAATGGAGAAAGGACGAGGGCATTACAGCACTTAGATCGAAATACAAATCAACAATCAGTAAAGCACTTGTCACGAAACGTTTATTGAAAAGAGTTAACAACATGAAAACAAGGTTGAAACAAAAAATAAACAAAAGAGAAAAGTGAAAATAAAGTGATAAACTTATTAGATTGGAAGAAAAAGTATTAGAAGCTTTAAAAGAATTGAAGGGATTGAGCGAAAAGAGAATGGTGTACCATCAGAGCAATCCCATAGTAGCATTAATTATTAAACTTCTAATCAATGCGGGTAGCGTTATCCCTGGTCTACTATTACTACCAAAAAAAATCGATAGCCTTGACTACATAAGAACTCCATACTTTAGCTCTGTCACATCAGTAGATACCAAACAGATTAGTCCAAACAAAATAATATTTTGAAGAGAATTTTACAGCGAAAGGAAAATTGACAAACTGTTTGTTTCAAATGTTCAAACTATAGCATGGTCGTCTGTAACAAAACTTTTAAACGGTTTTATTTTTTTCAAAGCGTCGTTTACCTGACATTCTACTAACACTGAAAATTTCGAGAGGAAACATTAAGTTAATACGATATAATCAATCCGTATGTTCACTATTTTCTAGTTATAACAAAAACATATGGTATTTACGTTATAGAATCACTTAATAATAATCAAATCCCTCAAAAAATGTTTTGCGCAAAAATATGTGCAAAATAAAATCTATGAATTTGATGAAGCTATAGCTATAGCTTATAGGTGCGTTACCTTGAGCGATAACGTCAGTACCTTTATCGACGCCTTATAAGGCATTTCAATGCGCTGTCAGATAGCTTTCAAAGACCTTTAAAAATGACTACTGTAGGGTAAACTTACGTATAATTAGATGAATTAGAATCAACAGGAACTACACACATTCCAATGAAAACAAAGGTTGTTTGCCCTACAGCCGCCATTTTGGCAAAAGCGTTGAAATGCCTTATCGGTTTTTTATTTGAACACTCGTTATAAATAAAAATCCTAATACAGTCCTTTCAGCTATTTCACGATAAAGGTTGTAACGTCAAGGCAATCAGAGAGTGTTCTGTGTATTTGATTATTACGATACTTTTGCCAAGTTTTTCTACAGAACAAGTAACTGCATGTTTTTTAAAAGTTCTATATTCAATTTTAAGACTATTTTGGACATTATCACAATATTTCAACACTTTTTCATTTTTTTGTAAACATTATTATTGTTGAAAGCGCAGGTTTGACTCATAAAATTAATTCCGAATGACCCAAAAATAGTACGGTGTTAAATAAGGATTCATTTGAAGGGTTTCCGAAGATAATTCGGGTTCATTTTTCAAATTAAAAAGAGAATCCAAGTTCACAATACAGAATGTTCCTAGAGAGGTATGGCAATGAAGGGGAGTCATATTGAAGCAAATGATGTCAATGTGCATCAGCCAAAAACTTTCGTAAAACCTACAAAAGAATTTAAAAGTCCTGATGAATTATAGCGTGAGGAAAAAATCATATAAAAGCGCTTCGAATATGGTGTCGATAATTCTATTTTGAAGGCAACCCAATGTTTAATCACACTTTTCCAATCCAATCCTAGATAATCTCATTAAACTCCTTGTGTTAGGGATCAAACTTGACTACAACGTCAAACGATCCTCATTTCTCAAACAAGCAAGTCATTGCGTCGACTAGCAGCATTGACCACAACATCGAACTTTAAAAATGACCACAACGTGACTATAACGTCAAACTTGACCAAAACTCCAAACGACACTCATTTCATAAATAAGCAAGCTTATTGCGGTGACTTTCAGCATTGACCATAACGTCAAACATTAAAGATAACCACAAGATTAAACCAAAGACCATATAACTTGTATTGAACGTAACTATAACGTCAAATTACAATAGTCTTCTGAAACGTCAAATCCAATTTTAATGACAAATTTCGATCCACGGTATAAAATTGAATTGGTGTTGGTATGGCCAAGACTTTTTTGCTAATTTTGCTGATAGGTTTCCAAAATAAAACGGTGCAATGTACAGGGTGAGCCATTTTCGACACTTTTAAAAGGAAACTCCTTCATTCGATTGAGATAGGCAAACACTGATGTCGGTGTCTGAGGCTTATTTTTAATGAGAAACACAATAGCGAAAACCGCATGGCGATATCCATTGTAGTGTCGGAGATACAGGGTGATTTTCGAATATCTGCATTTTAGAAAAATGTCTGTAAATTGTTTCCGGTTGGAAATTTTCAATTTCTGCAAAAACATTCCTGCGGCACTTTTTTACGTAGACTCCAATGCCGTTTTCAAAATGAGTATACGGGGTCACGTTAAAAAATAATCGTACTTATTTTTATTTATTTTATTTCTCTCATAAATACATATTTCAACAACCACAGACATTTTTCAAAAATCCAGATTTTACAGAATCACCCTGTATCTGTGAAAGTATAATAGATAACGATATGTGGTTATCTCCATTGCGTTGCTTATGGAACTGAATGACAAAGCTATGCCTACGCCGTTCAAGGACGACATATTCAGAATGCGCTTTTTAAAATCGCACGCAAAAATTTAAGATGCTTAAAAAATAAAAAAATAAAGTAAAGCATAAAGTGTGTTATATTTTTGAAATGGGTATTTATAAGAGAAATAAAATAGATAAAAATATACAGGGCATTCTATTTAAAAAAAGTAAGTTTGGTACGATTATTTTTTGACGTGACCCCGTATACTCATATTGAAAACGGCATTGGAGTCTACGTAAAAAAGTGCTGCAGCAATGTTTTTGCAGAAATTGAAAATTTCCAATAGGAAACAATTTACAGACATTTTTCTAAAATGCAGATATTCGAAAATCACCCTTTATCCCCGACACTACAATGGATATCGCCATGCGGTTTTCGCCATTGTATTTCTCATTAAAATAAGCCTTAGACACCGACATCAGTTTTTGCCTATCTCAATTGGATGAAGGAGTTTCCTTTTAAAAGTGTCGAAAATGGCTCACCCTGTACATTGCACCGTTTTAGTTTGGAAATCTATTAGCAAAATTAGCAAAAAAGTCTTGGCCATACCAACACCAATTCAATTCTATACTGTGGATCGAAATTTGTCATTAAAATTGCATTCGACGTTTCAGAAGACTATTGTAATTTGACGTTACAGTTACGTTCAATCAAAGTTATATGATCTTTGGTTTAATTTTGTGGTATCTTTAATGTTTGACGTTATGGTCAATGCTGAAAGTCAACGCAATAAGCTTGCTTATTTATGAAATGAGTGTCGTTTGGAGTTTTGGTCAAGTTTGACGTTATAGTCACGTTGTGGTCATTTTTAAAGTTCGATGTTGTGGTCAATGCTGTTAGACGATGCAATCAACATGCTTATTTTTTAAATAAACATTGTTTGACGTTGTGGTCAAAATTACGGCTAAAATCAAGATCTGACGTTATAGTCACATGACGGTGTGGTCAAAATTAGAAATTTGACATTGTAGTAAGGTTAGACGATGTGGTCAATGATGCGTTTGACGTTATGGTCAATATTGAATTTGTCTTTGTGACCGGTTGATATTGTGGTCTAGACCCGAATCTTTAAATGTATGTAATAGATCGCTAACTTTAAGCCTCATTCAAATAAAAAAAACACAAAAGTAAAAAACGCCTAAAAGGGCCTGATAGAGGAAAACCTCTTCTTTCACGTGGCATTTAAGGTTGGCGGCGGCAATAAATTCAAATTTTACCATAAATAAACTTATCGACAAGTTTTATTTACTGATGTATCCATATGATTCAACTTAACCTTTCTAGCTTCCGAGGATTCATTTTATTATTCTGAAAACAACGTTGACTGTGGTATCGACCTTAAAACTTAAAAATTTTTCTTGCAATCGGGAAATTATTAAGTCTGCTACGCATATTGTTGAATGTTTAACTTAATTTAACCAAAAACGTCCCTACTCACAAGTTTCGAACACAATAAAGTTCAATTTTTTAAAGTACGTATGTAATAGAATGCAAACTTAAAGCATCATTTAAATCTAAAACAATTAAAAAGTATGAAAAAAGACCAAAACGGCCTGATAGAGGAAAGCTCTCTTCTTTAACATGATATTTAAGATTGGCGGAGGCAAGTCCTTCATTTTTTAAAAAAATAAATAAATTAAAGTACGTATGTATGGAACGCAGACTTCAAGCGTGACAAGAATTTAAACAAAATAAATCCAAAGTTCAATGTATTATTATGGTACTTATTAAGTAAGCCTCAGAAAGCAAAAGTATAAAAAACAGTTACAAATGTCTGATAGCGAAATGCCTTTTCTTGTGGTATTTAAGATTAGCGGCAGTAAGTCTTTCATAAAAAATAAATAAATCCGGGTTCAATTTATTAAAATACGTATGTAATACAACGCAAACTCTAAGTGCCAATTGCACAAAACTCGGTTAAATTTAACCGTAGGTTAAAACCAATCGTTAGCATGTTTAATCCTTGGATACTATTGTTTTTAACCTACGGTTAAATTTAACCGAGTTTGGTGCAACTGGCTCTTAGCCTCATTAAAATAAAAAAAAGTAGTATAAAAAAGTTAAAAAGTGACAGAGGAAAGCGCTCTTTCATTAAAATCGAAAAAGTATGAAATACGGTCAAAGGGGCCTGATCGAAGAGGCCCTTTCTTTGACTTAGTATTTCAAATTGGCGGTGACAAGTTTTTAATTTAAAAAAAAATATGTAAGTTCAAAGTTCAATTTAGTACTTATGTAATAGAACGCGTACTTTAAGCTTTCTTAAACCCGAAAAAAATCAAAAGCATAAAAAACAGCCAAAAGGGCCTATAGATGAGAGCCTCTTCTTCAACGTGGTACTTAAGATTGGCGGCGGCAACTTCTTCATTTTTCAAAAAAAGTCCAATCCAAAGCTCAATTTCTTTCGTAATGTTTTGTACGTATCTTTGGATAGTCTTAAATTATTAAATATGTATAAAAATAATTAAACTATAGTCAAACATTATGATTTGATTTTTAAATACAAAATTTAATGTAGTTCTCGTTGAAACTAAGCTACTACTTCAGCCTGATATTACGAATAAATTAAATTAAAAAAAGAATTAAACCTAAAATAAAATTTGTGTGTTAGTTTTTGATATTGTATAGATATTTTGGTATTAGTACGAATTTTTAAACCCCAAGAAAACTAGCCCCGAAAATTCAAATGCTTAACCACTTGACGTCAATAACGATGATTCCTCAATATATGACCCAATTTATCGTGATAATAAATTACTACGTTGATAAATCTCAATCTATGTTTACACCATTAATCACAAATTGTTTATTTTTACTAACAACGAAAAATACACCAAGAAACGAAAATTGCACAAACAAATTATTTAACAATTTTAGTTCGAAAGTAAAAATTAAATTAATAACATCTAGCAAAAAAAATGTTTTAATGCAAAATTTTTTAAAAGCATTTCTGCCAAAAACAAATACAATATCTTTAAGGACACGTCATCTTCTAGATTTCAACAAAACGTGTTCCAACTATTGGGGACGTCATTTATAGAAAATTTAGCCGTTCCAAAAATATTGTGTCTACAGAACTTTGCGTTTGGATTTTTGTTAACAATTAGCGATCTACGTGTGTTTTCTTACATGCATACAAAAACATGCTGACAGAGTTTTCTATAATTAAAACGCGCGGGTGTTATTTTAGGTCACAATTTAGTAAATATTTTCAACAAACATTCATTTTTATTTATGTGCCGATGTATTTACTTTTACTACAGTTGCAAATAGAAATATATAAAATTTCAGTAATGCAAGTCGAACGTCAGTTTTCCAATTTGCGTTAAAAAACATCACTTTATTATTTAATAAAATTGTAATTTTCCATACATTTTGTCATTCAAAATTAACATTTGCGATATCTAAATTTAATCAAATACGTTACGATCAAGTGATGTACGACAATCACAACTTTATTCCACTTACATTCCAAACTATATATCGCTGCCAAGAAAATTTATTGTTACTAAAATTACAAAGTCGACACTACTCTTACATTAGCAGAAAAAAAACAGGGAAATTTTTATACACCTGTTTACAGGTCCAGACACAACTTCATGTCCTCGCGGGGGCATAAGTAAGTACCAAACCCTTTTGCACAAAACACCTTAGAATACACCTACTCCTATAACACCTAACATTTAATTAATGCGAAATATTAGTAATAGAGTTGCTTTGTCCGGTCTTAATGGACATCACCGTTTTATTTCTGTCCAAAAGAATAAATACCCAACCGTATGCCAATTTATGCACAGATATAATTAATACACGTAAATCTTCTTTATATTGTATTGCAAATACCTTTTTTATTTTTACAATATAATTACAAAAATAAATCCACTTAAATTTGAAGATAATTTATGAATAATCCCTACATTAACCAGATGCTACGAAAGATGTGCTACATTAACATTTTCTAATTTTGCAGCATACCGGAATGTACGTACTTCGCGTTGATTCATTACGTAAAACATAAGCTAAATCAACTAACAACTAACACTGTATGTATATTTTGCCTTGACCTTAATCGCTTTTAATTCTTGAATTTACTTCTATACTTGTTTAGCTAAACCTGAGTGCAAGAAATGTTCAAAAGTATTACAAGAATTAGAAAATATTGACGACGAAGCTGATCAACTGGGAATAGGTTTTGTTAAAATCAACGATGAGAATCTTGCAGAAGAGTATAATTTGGGAGACTTACCCGCGTTAGTTTATTACAGGCATCAAATTCCTATCATATACGAAGGTAAAACAACAATTTATGCAAAAATTATTCGCCACTAACACGATTTTAAAGGGGAACTAACTAAAGAAGAAGACGTGTTGGAATGGTTGGTGCAACATAAAAGTACAGGAGACGAAGAAGACATTATTGAAGATGTAACAGCAAAAACTTTGTCGACGTTGATAAATAGCGTCGATAATTTAGTTGTACTTTTTTGTGAGTCAAAAATAACTTAGTCGCGTTATTCCAACCGAATATTGATTACAGATGATCACGGAGATCGCGACTCAACCCAAGTGTTAGATGATTTAGAAACCATTGACGATGATTGCGATAAGTATGGAATGCAGTTTGTGAAAATCGACGATCCATTGGCCGCAGAAGAATTTGGTTTAGATACTCTTCCTACTATTGTTTATTTCGAAAAAGGTCTACCTAATGTGTATGATGGTGATTTGGAAAGAGAAGAAGTGCTGTTAGAATGGTTGGTGCATCAATTAGAGAAAGACGAAATAGAGGACGTCACTGATGAAATGCTCGATAAATTAATTAAAGATAGCAAAGCCCTCGCCGTTCTATTCTGTAATAATCAATTTTTCACTCACGGTCGTGCAATAACGTTTGAACGTTTTAGATGACGATAACGATAGAAAATCTCAGCGCGTTCTCAACGAATTAGAAAACATCGACGACGAATGCGATCAACTCGGTATCGTTTTTGTTAAAATTGATAACGAGGATGAAGCTAAAGAATATGGAATTGAAGAGACGCCCGCTTTGGTTTATTTCGAAAGCGGCATACCCACATTATATCGTGGAAATTTAGAGGACGAAGAAAAAGTACTAAAATGGTTCGAACATCAAATTAAGAGCGACGAAATTGAGGATGTTACCGACGAAATGCTCGACCTAATTATTGATAAATTTCAATACGTTGCGGTTTTATTTTGTAAGTTATACATTTAACGTTGTTATCACTTATCGGTGAATTGCAGATGACAAAAATCAAAAGAAGAGTCAGAAAGTTCTAACAGAGTTGGAAAATATTGATGACGAATGCGATCACAATAATATAGCATTTGTCAAAATAGACGATCCTGCAGAAGCTAAAGAATACGGAATTGACGTTATACCTAGTTTAGTATTTTTGGAAAAAAAAATTCCTCATTTGTATGAAGGAGATTTGATGAAAGAAGAGGATTTATTAGGTTGGCTGTTACATCAAAAAAAACATTCCGAAATTCCGGAAGTAACCAATGAAATGATGGATCGATTAATTGATACTATAGAATATCTCGCCGTTTTGTTTTGTGAGTATTTCCTTTCGTTAGGATCCAGGTTTCAATCTAAATCTTGCAGATGATAAGGACGATAAACAAGATATTAGAGTTCTGAACGAACTAGAAAACATTGACGATGATTTAGAAAAAGAAGGAATCGTTCTGGTACGCATGGATAACAAAGAAGAAGCGAAAGAATACGGCATAGACCACCTGCCGACGTTAATTTATTTTGAGGATAAAATCCCGGCACTATACGAAGGTGATTTAATGAACGAAGACGAAGTTTTGAAATGGTTAATTACGCAAAAAAACACGGCGACTATAGAAGAAGTAACTGACGAAATTCTTGAAGATTTAATCGAGGAACACGAATATGTAGTTGTTTACTTTACTGGACAATGCGAAGAAGGCCAGGAGTGCGATAACATTCTAGACGAGTTAGAAAATATTGATGACGAATTAGATGAAACAGGAATAGTGTTTGTTACAACTGAAGACTTAACGATAGCCAAGAAACACGCAATTAAAACATTCCCCAAATTAGTATTCTTTAGAAACAAAGAACCTTTAATATATACGGGAGATTTAAACGATGAAGATGAAGTTCTTGCATGGATTACCGACGAAGACACTTTAGAAATTCCCGATCGAATTGAAGAAGTAAATACTAAAATGTTAGATAAGATTTTAGCCGAAAACGATCACGTTGTAGTATTCTTTTGTAAGTAAATATCAAATCTTATTTTTGTTTTAACGAGATCGTTTTTAGATAAAGAAGGTGATAAGAAATCGCAGAAGATTCTGCAAGAATTAGAGAACATTGACGATGAGTGCGAAGAACAAGATGTTGATTTTGTAAAGACTTCAGACGAAGGAATTGTAAAAGAATACGATCTACCATCTCTTCCGGCGCTTGCATTTTATCGACATCGCTTTAGAGAATTTTACCCTGGAGATTTAATGCACGAAGAAGCGATTTTGGAGTGGGTTTTAGATCTTCAACATTCAAACCCAGATATTATTGAAAGTGTGGATAGAAAAACTTTACAGGTCCATCATTTACTATGTTTTTTTAAAGAAATATAAGTTTAAGTTTATAGGTGCTCATAAATGATGTAGAACATCTTGCCGTATTCTTTTACAATGAGAAATGTGAGGATTGTGATGATATTTTAGAAGAATTGGAAACTATTGATGACGATACTGACAAACATGGCATTCAATTTGTAAAATCCAAAGATGCTAAACTAGCAGCTGAAATTGGAATTTTCAGTTTTCCCGCATTGGTCTATTACGAAACCGGAGTACCTATCATGTATGATGGTAAGAAATGTAATGTATTAATCACACTTAAAGTAGAGTAAGTACCAAATTATTTGATTTTCTCGTTTTAACACTTTATTTTCATCCCTTCACTAGTAGGAAGAATTTTTTAAAACGTGATGATAGCTAATATGCAGTTGTTTTATAGGAAATCTTAAAAACGAAGACAAAGTTCTGGAATGGCTAATAAACCAGCAAAGTAAGAATCACTTTATAATGTTATAATTGTTTATCAAATTAATTTCTTATTCGGAATATAAAAATAACACGATCAATTCAAATTGGCTTTTGCTTTGGTCGCGAAATGCGTGTTTAATGCATGAGTGCTGCATGTTATTGTGATGTCTTAGGTGACGGTGATTCGGACGATGATTCAAAAGATGAAAATGATGATGAGGAAGATGACGACACAGCCGAAGACAGCACCGTGAACAGTGGAGAAAATGAAGGAGGTAGTACTCATATGGCTAAATCGGGATCGTCAGGTAACTTGGAGTCGTAATTTATGTACCAAGGGTCAGAAACAACTGGAACCTCCCCTCATAATGTAGTCGCTTTTGGAGTGGTCGTCCTTGTCTATGCATGTCTCCTAACCCACGCTGCATGCAGGACATAGTGTCAGACTCGCTCCTTTGTATCGTCCTGTATACTAACGCTGCAGTTGCGTCAATGCTGTTAATATTATAAGTTGAAAAAAAATTATAAAAAAATTGCTTTTGAGTGAATTCTGACATTACGTTTCCTGCTGCAGGCGATGGTTGCTTCTACATCGGAATGGGCGGGAAGAATCAACTTCCTCAACCCTCCTACCAACCTTATCAATGTTGTCCTTCTAAACCAAAAGCTGGCACAAAAGTTCCGAAATTGACATCAGCAAGTAAACAAATAGCAGTTAAGAAAACTCAACCGATAGATAGTAAACCATTTGAAACTGCAAAGAAAGATCGTAAGTCACCCGCAAGACAAAGCCCTCCTCCTCCTGCAAAACCTCAACCAACTAAAACCACTTCAAAGTCGACAACGAAAGAAGATGCAAATGAAAAAGGAAAAGCTGCAGCCAAGCAGGACAAAGGGAAGGGAAAAAAGGGTTTTTTCGGCACCGGTAAATATATTTGGTGGTGGTAATTGTACTTTATTCGAACCATATTCCTGTAGAGGAACAAGAAGTTCGGCGACGAGGAACGTAATATGTGATCTCAACGTTCAGCACATCCCATTATTTTCCTACATCTGACAATTTTTGTTACCACTGTACTTTTGGTTTTCGAGTGAGATTTTATGTTTACTATGCCACAAAACATTTAAGAAATTGCGTTATGTACCGTTCAAAGATTCATGTCGCTTATAAACTATATCTTCATTGTATAATTGCTACTTTGTTCTCTCATTTTTCTTTTTTTTTTAATCTACACTACTTTGTTCAATTACTTAAGGAGTTGATACCAACCATAACATAACAGCACGTAATAAATAAATTGAAGTTTGTGAATTTAATCGTTCTCAACTTTGTCATCTAATTGCTCTACGTGTTTGCAAATGGTTCAATTCATAAATTTCAAGAATATTTTTAATATAACAAATTATTGGTAATGGGCGCTAACAACACAGCCATGCTACCTCTATACATCACTACAATGGCTTGACCATGAATAATGTAATAATGTACAATAATAAACTGTTTTCTATTGTTACAAAGCATTTTGTATTTATAAGGTTTACTGCGAAAGTTTTATATTCTTGGGTAAGTTTTGTTTTTACTTCACATGTTAATTAGCCATTCCAAGCTAAGCACTTCTGACTTTTCCTACGTAAACTTATAAACTCCATAATTAATTAAAATATTTCAAAGGTAATTTATTGGATGAAGCAGAAGTTTTGGAATGGATGACGGCTCAAAAAAATGACGCTAGTGTCGAAGAGATAAGTCGAGAAACTCTTTTTAAGTACATTGAGACCAAAGAATTTTTGGCAGTTGTCTTTTGTAAGTATCATAGATTTATTAATTGCATTTCTATAACAATAAATTGTTTTAGACAAAGAAGAAGATCCAAATAGTCCCAAAATTTTGCGCCACATAGAACTCATCGATGACGAAGCGGCGGAGTATGGAATTAAAATGGTAAAAATGAAAGATCGATTAATGGCGAAGAAGTACGGATTTAGAGATCCGCCAGGTTTAAGTTATTTTAGGAAAGGAAAGGTAATTAATTATGATGGGGATATAGACGATGAAGAAGAAATTTTGGATTGGTTGACGGATCCGGAAAATATGGAACTCACTGACCACATTGAAAAAATCAACAGGAAAATGTTTAATAAAATACGTCAAAGAACGGACTATGTAGCGGTATTTCTATGTAAAGCGTTACGAATATTTAATTTAAAATTGTTTGATAAAAGTTGTTTAGACAGCAGCGACTGTAAGCAATGTCCAAAAGTATTATTAGAAGTAGAACATATCGACGACGAAGCAGATGCCGCTGGAATAAATTTTGTTAAAGTCGAGGACAAGCAAATGGCAAAAGAGTTTGGAGTTTTTGCATTGCCTTCAATTTTATTTTTTAAAAGCGGTTCAAAAGAACCCGTTATATACGCCGGTGATCTTTACGACGAACAACAAATACTGCAGTGGTTAATGACGCAAAAAGATCCTTCGGGTGATGTCATTGAATCAATGGAAGGTGAACCGCTCTTAGATATGATCGAAAATGAAGATTCCGTCGCGGTGTACTTTTGTAAGTATTTTTAAAACTCCTACAGAGAAATAGTTAGTGACATTTTTATATCGATCGCAATTGTGTTGTGTATGTACAGGGAACAAGAGTTTGTGTGACTTATGTTCTGTTCGTGATCAGAAGCGGAAACCAAAACATCGTCCAGCATCGGAAGAGGAACAATCTGCATTAGACGCTCTTGGTATTTTACCCCCTTAGGAATAGAGTTCCTCCTTGTACTATATTTTATTAGTTATTCTTTTTCCTAACAGCATACTGGACAGCCGGACTTCACAAATCCATTGCTTTCCAATTCCTGCGTTAACATTGTTTTAATGAAACAATTAACTCTCACTTTGATGTTTATTTAAAGTTGGATACTAATTTAGTGTATTGTGATTATCTGCAGACAACGAAGCGTGCAGTCAATGCGGTCAGATTTTAGAGGAGTTAGAAAATATCGACGACGATTGTGAAAAACATGGTATAATGTTCGTCAAAACGCAAGATTATAAAATGGCCGAAAAATATGGAGCAACCGATTTTCCAGTTTTGATATACTTTGAAAGCGGAATAGGAAGCATGTTTCAAGGCGATTTAAGCATCGAAGAAGAAGTTCTCCAGTGGTTAATACAGCAACGAACAGAAGATCGAATTGAGTTAATCACAAGAGTAATGCTCGAGTCGCTTGTCGAGGATACTCAATACTTGGCCGTTTATTTCTACAAAGAAAATTGTCATATATGCGACCAAATTTTGGAAAACTTAGAACAGATCGATGATGAATGTGACGTGTATGGAATACATTTAGTAAAAATTCAAGATCCGCAATTGGCTAAACGCTACAGTATCAAAACGTTCCCTGCGCTAGTATACTTTCGTAATGGAAATCCTCTGTTGTTCGAAGGAGATTTGCAAAATGAACAATCAGTTCTAGAGTGGTTAGTCGACGATGATAATCGAGAATTGGCAGATGAAATTGAATCGGTTAATGCAAGAATGCTTTTAAGGTTGCTCAACGAATCTCCTTTACTGGCAGTCTTCTTTTGTAAGTCAAAATAGCTTCTTTTAAAGCAAACGTAACGAGGCCGTTTTAGATGATGAAGATTGTCCAGAATGTGATGAAATTTTGGAGCAATTAGAAGAAATAGATGGAGAAGCCGACTTGTTTGGGATTGATTTTGTTAAAATATGTAGCGCGGAAGCGGCAGCCGAACACGGTTTACATAGTCTTCCTGCGTTGATGTACTTCCGTAAACAAACTCCAATGATTTACGACGGAGATTTAACACAAGCCGATCGTGTCTTAGATTGGCTTACTTCGCAAGATGTATTTGAAATTAAAAACGAAATCGAAGAAGTCAACAGGAAGATGTTGGATAAATTATTAGACGAAAACGAATTTGTAGCTGTATATTTCTGTAAGTTTTGACTTGTTAAATTTTCTATTAAACTTAATTTATTTGTAGACGAAGCTCATTCCGAGGAAAGTCGTATGATTTCAGAAAAATTGGAAAATATAGATAGCGAAACTGATAATTTCGATATAACGTTTGTAAAAATGTCGGATCCGCGATATGCTAGAAAATGGGGCGTAACTCAGTTACCAGCTATTGTGTATTTCAGAAAACGTTTTCCAAGTATTTATAGGGGTGATTTGAAATCTGAATCGGATGTTCTGGAATGGCTACGAAAGAATAGATTTAGACAACCGGAACTAAATCTATTTATGTACGCACTCTTGACAATTACGGTCGCGTTTGTCACGTACACTGCCTTTTTGTTACAATGTTTTAAACCACAACCACAAGCCGTTGTTGTTCACACAAAACAGCCTTAGCATTAACTCATTTTTATCAGTTCTGTGTATCATTGTGGGTGCGAGTTTGTTTGATTGGTGAATAATTGAATTGAATCACGATGAATGTTATTTTTGTTTTTCGTCAACCAGTGAATGTTATTGTTTTGTTTATTTAAAACTAATAATTGAACATCAAATATTGCATCTTCATTTAAATGTTTCATATTGTTGTTCGTCACCTTGATTAGAATAAACTATTTTGATATTTACAATCATTCCCGAGGAAGATATGAACAGTGTAGCGATAAGATTAAGAGTTTTTAAGATGTACATGTACATATGTAGAAATAAATTGTTATGTTATACAATTAAATACAATTTCTAAGAATATCTAAAATTTTGGTACATACCTATCTATAAATAATAAGGATCTATTATTCTTTCTATCTTTTCTTATATCAATTCAATGAAACTTCAATGTTGAATTAAACAGGTTTTCCACATTGATTTTAGGAACACAGCCATATGGGTCCTCTTATCTACTTCACGTGTATTTTTTTTAAAAACAAAGTCATTTTGTTTTAAGAAGTGACGTCACCCTCTAATTTTTGCCAGTAATTAATTGCATGATCAAATTTTTCTTCGTCGTCATTTATGGTATTCCAACAAACATCCCATATACATTCCCAAACCAAGAAAATATTCAAGTTTTTTGCTGTGATCTTTTAATGTAAGTTTCTTTCATTAACAATTGATCTAGTTTTGTATTCAAATACATTTTCCTTTGTAGTTTAAACAGAAGGTGAAGAATTTGAGTTGAGCGAATTTTCTTAATTGAAGCTACAATAAATTGAAGTTTTTTATCATGATCGAAAGTCATCTTCACATGTAATTACCTACTTTAATTCAATACATTCTTAGTTTAATATTATTTCACGTAACGTACCTGAAAAATTTCGGGAACGCTTCCATAATAAAATAAAAATTATAAATAATAATACATGTGATTGTGACAATAGCTTGACTTGAACCACATACTCTTTTCATGTTCACAAGCAGAAACATATGATTACAAAATCTCCAAAAACAAGAAATTGAATTTCCATGTAATTTAGTTCACATCCTAAGTTTTAAAAATTTCATAATATAATAATTTCCATCAATTTATTCAACAAACGTCTAATTACGTTTTGAAGTGTTCTTTCGCTTCCTCACGGAAACACACAGTAAGTGACTGTTCCTGGACGTAGGAAAACGTTTAGGAGGACTATTCACTTAGGAATCACAAGTGTCGCACAACTTTAACAAAATTATACTCAACCCAGATTTACATAGATTAATTTGTCTTATTTATTTATAAATTAGTAACTTAGGAACTAGGGATCATAGCATTATTCCCCTAATTTAAAAACAAATTATTCTTAACTTGAATACATTTAATTAAATTACCAAAATTTATGGCTTTAATAAATAACTCAAATATTTTGTTAACTATACTCTAATTAAAACTGTAGTTAAGTTTCCCAATTATTTGGGCCCTCTTTGGAGTAAGGTAATCGGGTCAATGAAACACTGTACCTATTTCACTGGTACTCCAAATAATTGGGAAACTTACCTCTACAATAATAAATTAAGTAGTTTTTACCATCAATCTAATTATAACTAATTTGTATAGCATTGAGATATGAAATCTTCCTCTACTTTTCTTAGTTCTTATTTCTTCGACTGGTTTCCCAAACTGCTCTTTAATTCTGTAAGGTCCTTCGAGTGGTAGTAATAACTTTGCAGCTATACCTCTTTGTGCATCAGCCACTCTCAGTTTTCTTATAATAACTAAGTCCCCTACGTTAAATTCTACTTTTTTCTTAATCTTGGCATTCACCTTTCTTTCATATTCTTTCGTTTTCTTGTTGATTCTTTTTTTTACACGTTCTCTAATTCTTTGTAGATCTTCAAGTTGTCCTTGTGTTTCCAGGCTCTTTCAGGCAATACACATTTGCTAACCGTAATCGGTATTTCTTCCGCGTTGTATTTACTATCTGATTCAAACTTCTTCCAATGTTAGGTAGGTGGCTTACCCAAGCATTGTGTTCCTTCTGCGTTGCAATCCTCATTATTTTCACCACTTCTTTTATTACTGGTTCTGCTGAATCAGCATTGGGATGTCGTATTGAGCAGAAATATCCTTTTATACCTATCCCTGTGAAGTTTTCTTTGTAACGATTACTTTTAAAATACGAGCTTCGAAAATACATCTACTATTATTAAAATGTGTTTATAGCCATATGGTCCGGTGACAAGATTGCCTAAATAATCCATAGCTAAAATTTGCACTAGTCTCTCGGGTACAATACTTTTTTGCACGATCGAGCATGTTTGTTTACTTACAGCCTCCGTTTCCACGACGGTAGGATATGTTTACTGGTTACTAGGCCTAAGACGTAGGGTAAGTAATCACTTAAATAAAAGTCCCTTACCGTTCTTGATACTTAACATACTATTGTTTTTGCATGGTTCGTAAAACTTTTATGTTTCACCAGAATACACATGTCACAATTCTTTATGTGTTCCTTAATTAATTTCATACGTTTCATAGCAAACCCCCGTTCATTAAAAGTTCCTGCTGTTTTAGCAATACCTAGATGCCCATAAATTTGGTGTATCTCCCTTATTGTCTCTTTTGCATTTTCCTTATCCAACACATGTAAATTTGTACCTTTCCTTCTTTTTATAAGCAAACCCTTTTCAATTGCATATCCTTCATCTTGGTCCGTATTTCCAATAATATTTTCCTCCTTATTTCATCTGACTACTGTAACTCTTCAACTTTTCTGCTCCAAGGCTTTTTTAATCTGTTAATATTCTCCTGTACTTTCTGGTTTGCGCAAAAAAATTTCCCTCTTTATTCCTTCTTCCTTATTTCTTGATAGTATATCCGCTACAACATTTTCTTCCAAGTATGTGTTTAATATCAAATGTATGCTCTTGTATTAACAAAACCCATCGGTAAATTCTATTATTTGTTTATTGTTTTTTAGTGTTTATTAACGAATTATTATCAGTTTCTAACTCGAATTTCTTGCCTAATAGGTAGAATCTCCACTTTTTTAATGCATTTAAAGTTCTTGAGACTGTAATTATTTCAGTACTCCAATTCCATTTTTCGCCTTTCTTCAATAGTTTATTTAATTCCACAGTTTCTTCTGCATAATTGGGTATAAATGCTCGGTAATAATTAATTAGGCCCAAAAATCTACGTAATGCTCTGAAATTTTTAGGTTTTGGGTAATTTCTTACCTCTTCCAGCCTTTCTTCATCGATACTGATATTTTCTTTCGTAATTACATAACCCAAATATTTGGTTTTCCTACCCTATACTCACATTTTTCTAAATTCAACTTCATATTATTTTCATTTATGTGCTGATTACTCCGTGTGCTACATATTTTTCTTTCGTATCGCTGAAAATCAATCTGTCATCAAGATAATGTACGGTGTACTCTTCATGTTTTTTCATAATTTGTGCATGGCTCTTACCAATGCTGCTGTCGAAATTGATAAGCCAAACGGTACCATTTTAAATTAAAATATTTCCCCATCTATTTTAAACCCAGTAAATTCTCTTGAATTTACTCAAGTGGTATAACCCAAAATTTTTAAGGTCTAAGTTTGTAAACATTTGTTTTTCTTTAACCTTACATAACAATTTGTTCTAATCCTAATGGTATTTCATACTACGGTTTCGTCTTTTCATTTAATTTTCGCGCATCCAGGCATTGTCCTCATTTTTCTTTTTACAATAACTAAAGGCTTAACACTTGATCGCGCGTTCAATAATTCCTTCTTTGATCGTTTTCTTAATTTCTTCAAACGAAAGGTATTGATAAATTTTTGGTTCATCGGCTCATCATTAGTTACTTCCAATTTATGTACATATTTTTCTGCTACCTTAGCTTTTCCTTGACCTAATTTTCTATTCATAATTAATTCTTCCTTAATCTGCTCTACAAATTCATCCTTTATTTCTTCTAGGTATTTCATATTTCTTTTATCCCTGTGCATATATCTCAACAAAACAATTCTTTCTTTTCCCTGTTCAAACTTTTATTACGCGCCATTTCCTTATTCTTAATTCCTATAGCTCTCTTCTCTACGTCAATGATCATGTCATTCGCAAATAACGTATTCATCCCTAATAATAATATTAGGGATGAATACGTTGTTTGGACATAAGTCCATTTTTAACTTATGTATAATCAAACCTTCAAACTTAACTTCCACACCATTTTCATTTGCGTCTGTTATCAACATTTTAATCGTTGTAGCCAATTTTTTGTCATTTACTCCGATTATATCCGTTTCATTTATTTTTATAACTTTATCCTTGTAAAATTCTTTATTTTCGTTAAATATTCATTTATAAGTGTAATTTCCGCACCAGTATCTATCAATGTCAAATAGTCCTTATTATTTAAATTTAAATCAGGTGAGTATTCCTCCAAGATTATAAATTTTGTATACAGTTTGCTCTTCTCGAGCCTTTCTAGGTGGAGGTGAATGAAACAACAACTCAATATGTTGTCAACGCCGGGGGCGAAACGTCGGCGTTGACAACATATTGAGTTGTTGTTTCATTCACCTCCACCTAGAAGGGCTCGAGAAGAGCAAACTGTATACAAAATTTAAATTTAAATTTATATATAGTAAATTGATTTTCTCATATTCCATCGTAGCATCGTTCGTAATGTCGATGAATTCACGGAGATGCCTGTATCCGCATTCATCCGAATCCTATACTATTTTAGTGCGTTTATTAAAAATTTTCCCGTTGTTGCAGCATTTCTACTTCCTCTTCTTCCTGGCTGCTAGTCTCTTGTACCGGGGATCTTCTTCCTATCACCTTTGTTTGCACATTATTTATTTGTCTACTTCTTTGGATTTCCGGTTGTCGTCTTACCCCCTTACTTACTATCTCGTTCTTTAGAGGGTCCCAGTCTACCTTCTCTGTCGTTATCTCGCTGCCAATTAGTTTTTCCTGAGGCATTATCTTCTCTTCGCTCCCATCTTCCCTGAAAACTACTTCTATCAAACGTTACTCTAGGTCTTTTGTTATATTTTGTTTCCCTATTACCGCTTTCATTTTCTTCCCTCGAGTATCTATTACTATCATTTTCACTTCGTTTTTGGTTACTATAATCTTCATAATATAACAGTGTTCTTAATTTAAAAGGTAAAGAGTAATTAGGAAAAAAGTTATTCAAATGAATTTATTTGACAGAATCTATTTTGAGCTCTTGTAAACCCGTTATTTTCACGTTTTCGAAAATTTTTTTTTAAAATTGGCATTATTATCCACCCAAGTTTTTTTGCTATTAATTTTTGGACACCCTGTACTTATTCAGCATATAAAATTTTTCGAACTCACTCGTTTCTGTATATAAAAATTAGGTGCCAGTTTCACAGACGTTATTTTTTTTAATTCTAATTTAAAATTGATAAATAAAACCAAAACGTGGTCAGATAACTTTAACTTGACTATCGTGATTAGGGTTCTGATACAAAATAAAAATTAATTATTATTTAATTATCTACATTTCTTCAATAAGGTTGCTTGCTTCTTATGTAGTACCATAGGTACGTTTCACTATCCCAAACTCTCAACTGACACTAAACTGTTACCCTAAATAACACCCCACAATAATAAACTAAATAACACGAAATCAATGACGAAGTGAAGCAGTAGTAACAAAATCGCAGCTTTGTTTTGTCTACTGTTGTGGGCGACTTGACAAAAAAAGTCCACGGCATTTATACATTATTACACACGTTCTTTATTATCTTTGTCGTCGAAGTCAGAGTGAATTGCGAACTCATCACCATTTTTAATATATTGAACACACTTGGTCGTTTTTATTTTTTAATGCGCATAGTGTTTGATAGTTCTTTACCAAAATTCGAAATTTTACAAGGGCAATAATCTACTCTGTATTATTTTTTAAATTATAATCGCAACTCTGATTGTAAACAATGGTAATATAAATAAAGTGTGTGTGGGTGTAAAGCAAGTAGGCAATAAACGGTTTTTCAATGATGTCGTGGTTTTGTGTTTAAGTTTTGATGATGTGTGAATTTAATTAACGCAAAATTCTTAGAAATAACAAACGGGTTTATTGAACAAAATTAGTGATGAAATTCCTTTTTAAAAACAAAAATTTTTCCATAAGGCATTTCAATGCGCTGTCGGATAGCTGTCAAAGAACTTTAAACCCAGGTAGCAACATGACGTTTTATAAACGTATTCTTTTGGTTATTCCATACGTCATATGACTAAAACAATTGTCGTCAATATGACGAATAAATGACAGGAAAATGTCACAGCCTAATGACGTCAGTTTTAGACGTCATTATCTGATTCAACTTTGAAGTCTTTAGATTAAATTTAAACGTCATATAGACGTACTTAAAGTGGTATTTTTGAAGGTCGAAGTAAATTATTTATTGGAACAGTATCTTCGTCGGTGCTCACTGGGATTGATCATAAACGTTTTGATGGAAATCTTTTTCTCTTAGTAGCAATACTTGTTTCAATATCGCTTTGAATGTCCAGATGTAAATTCGGGCTTCTTTAATTTCTTAAAGGCAAGTCCGTAATTATCTAAATTGTACTTGTAATATTTCACGTTTAACATGCAATCAAGTTATTTACCAGTTTCATAATAGGATGTTTTAACCGAATATAATTCCCATGACTCGCAATCAGCACGTTTTAATACTCTTTCAAATATTTGAGGATCTTTAATTGGTGGCCAAAAAACTTTTGTTTTACGTGTTGTAAACCACTTGACACACCTCCGTCACAATTCTATTTCAATTCTACTACAGAAAACCTTATTGCCTTCAAAGAATAAATTCCAAATGCACATACAAACTTAAAGCCGTAAAATATCTCTTACGTTCTTATTATGAAAACTCTCCACTGCTAATGCCGCAAAACATATTAAATAAGTATGCATAAAATCAACCAACAGACTAAAAATAGGCGCAACAGGAATAGAGGGAAATCGTAACCTAACCCTAAAACGCAATTTATACGTTTCCAACAATAAAAATCCGTAAAACAGTTAACCGAGTATAAACTTACCTTGTTATACAACAGTTCACTAATTAATGGATTTCGCGTTATACGTATTATTGAAGTCAAAACGACGTTTCAAAAATGACGTTTATAAAATAGCACAAAAAACACATATTATTGACGTGAGAATGACGTTTCAAACAAGACGTATCTAAAATGGCACAAAAACCACATCCTACTGACGTACCATTTTGGGTGCATATGCCTGCTATACCTGGGAAAAATGGTTACTGTAGAGCAAACTTACGTATAATTAGATGGTTTTTATCATTGAGTTATAGGATTTTAATATAGTTTATACGTTTAATTGATTTGTAATGTACCATAATATCAGCATTTGGTTGTATAGTGAACTATGGCAGTAGAGGAAATCGTGACAGTGTTAAGTTTTTTAAAATCCCTGATATTTGTAATTATAAACATTCTATAACTAACTTAATTAAAACGACCACAAAAGTACAAAAATGAACAGAAATTACACACATTTCAATGAAAAGGTTTGTTTGCTCCACATACGCCATTTTGGCAAAAGCGTTGAAATGCCTTATTGTCCACAATATGTTTAGAATTTGGTCCATATAATGAATTATGAAAATGAATAATAATTAATAAAATTAGTGATAAAATTTCTTTTTAAAAATATTTCTATGATTGAGTGAATTTGATTTTAATTGAAAGTTTAGGTACTGATTTACTGTACTTTTCAAAGTTTACTTTTTTCAGATTCTAAATAACAATCGATATAGATTATTTATAATCAATGATTACAATCGATCACTAAATTTTTATTGTATATAAAATGGTAGTTAAATTGGAATTATGGACCTATACATGCCTCAATGACTGAAACCAAATTTAGAAGACTAACTTTATTAGAGCTCCGAAATTAGTAACAACAAACGAATTAATGAAAATTAATATTTTCGAACAACCACGCGAACAAATATTTTTACATTGTCCACAATATAATTAGAACTTGGTCCATACAATGAATTCTGAAAAAAATGTCCTCATACTCTTTGATACCTTTACATTTACAGGATCTATCCAGTGCCAGTAGTATGAAGCATATTGAATGTAGTTAACATATGTTACTTAAAATTCAAGAAGATCCTCTGTGTTTGTTGTTATTATCACTATTACAAAATACCAAAGGATTGACTTACTACGATAGAAAAAGAAGGTAAAGAACCTGAAAGACTAAATCCGAAAATCTCTAATAATTAAAAACTAGTTGAATTTGTGTATAATTATTTAATTCATTCATTTAAAAGGAAATTTTCTAGATTTTAAAGGGACCAAGTTTGTTGTTATATTGTGAAATCCAAATCCTGTATGAGCATCAAAGTGTAGTATGTGCAAAAACCGAAATTTTTGGAATAACAATAATTTGACAAACCAATACTAAAAAGTACATACCTACAATCCAAAGTAAAAGAAAATACACAATTAGATTTAAAGTAACAATGTCAAGCTTTTAATCCTTGCCAAAATACTTCTAGTCTGAAAATATTTATTGTATTATTATTTATTAGTAACTTAGGAACTAGGGATCATAGAAATACAAAACAATATTTACTTTTTGAACAAAAATAATATAATAATATAAATGTACAGATAGTAAAACAGTTTGTTTCCAAAACTAATATTTAAAAAAAACCGCTTCAATATAATTCATTAATGGAACTTCAGCGTCGACAAGAACATTAACTACTTTTTCTGCTACATCACGAAAGTTAGTTTGTCAGAAGTTTACTTAAATAAAATCATAATAGAAGCGGTGTCATATTTTAACATCAGGACAAATTCTTAAGGTGGTGTACTATTTTTTTTTCCAAAATTGTCCAAATCATAATACATATGCTTTTAAAACCTCACCTGGACTATCAGGTATAATCAGACTTGCTTTATTCATTGACTCATTAATTATAGATGATTAAAAAACTATCATTTGCCTCTTTTTTTTATCAAACAGTCTGCGCAAAACCACTTACCAATCAATACTTTACATTCCATGTCTATGATCACACTATTGAGAGTGCTTGAATGAAAGTAACTTTTATATTTCTTATGAAATTCAATTAACCGTAATAGAAAAAAGTGTGTGTGTTTGATATAAATGTGCTCGTTAAAGAACTAAATTGCGAGATTAATTTAAACGAACTCTTATGCGGATCTATATAAATACCAGAGGCAGACCCCTTCGTCCTTATTATCATTGAATCTAATTTTAAATTCCGTCTTCTTTTATATATCCGAGCAGCTATTCCTTCGAATAACAAAAAAAATTTTTACCTGCCTTTCAACACTGCAACTCACTATGCATACCTGTGACTCCAGGTGAGCGGTTGTATAATTATTAAAAATTACCTGAGCGTACGTCTGCGCAAAAATTCCTGTCTTTAATTACGGTTTATCGTATTCAGTACTTCTACACGTAGTCAAATAACCTACGTTTAGTTTCGAAGCTTTGGGTTATGCGGCTTTATTTTGAAGGTGGTTTTTCGTACTTTTACAGCAGTTAAATAATTTTTTTAAATCGGTTTTGATTGGATAAAAATTCAGGTAAGCTTTTACATTTTCTACATATTTTTTTGTGTCAATATAAAAAAAATTATTCATAATTTATTTGGTTTTAATACAATAAACTCCACTGTTTATTGAGTTAATAAAGTACAATTAAGGATGTTGACTTCGTTACAATTTGTCACATCTATTAATGTCATAAGATATCGACTTAAATGGAATTTTTCAATGACAAGGAATTTTAAGGAAATAAAATTAACTATGATGAAAATATAGTCATTATGCATTCGAAGGAAGATTAGATAATATATGAGTATTGGTGAAACGTTAAAAATATGAATGCGTCCTCCGTGTAACTAACTGACTTAAAATCGAAGTAAATTGTTATCTAAATAAATGTCATTATAGTTAGATCATTTATTTATCACTTCAAACACTCATGATATCTACACTTTGAATTTTATACTATTACTGTTGTGTGTATTTTAATAAACAAAACGTGATGACGTATAAACACAAATTAATAACAAACATTTGCATTGACACTTCAATTAAAAATACAATTTATTTATTTTTTTTTTATTTCTAATTTCTAATGAGTAGCAGGAAAAGAGCGCTAATTTTAGACGTGATGGATTAATGCAATTAATTCCTTACGACATGTTCATTTCCAGTAAATTCCATTCCAAATGTTATCGTTAGTTGACAGAAATCTCAAATGTCTGTACGGACACCACAATTTTTATTATTATAAATATTATAATTCAGCTTCTGAACCGACCGAAAGCAAGAGGTGATGGGTTCCTCAAGAAAATTACCAAAGTTTTAAATTTACTTTATTATCGTAATAATTTTTTATACGTACTATTAAAATTTACTTTACGAAATTGTCACACTTAAAGTTTAAAAAAAAATCATACGTCAAAAGTTATTTGTATGATGAATAAGATGTAATAATAATAAAAATACGTAACATTTCAATAGGATTATGTAAAACAATTTTTTTTCACTTGCATATTCGATGTTTGGTATGCATACAATAACCGCAGAAATAAAACCGGTTCAACTCACCAACTTTATTATATGTATACAAAATCTAATGTTGATTCATTGAAAAACGAATTAAATTTTATGTTCGTTCCCCTTAGCTGCCGAAAAATTGTTTTTAATAATAACAATATATATTTTAATAATAACTTTCATTAGAAATATGATCGGTCTATTCTCCCGCATTTCCTCTGATCAAGTTTCCGGTGCTTGTTTACAATTGATCTTTCTTCGTGTTCTATTCTAAGAAAATAGTAATTAGTAAATCATTTACCGTACTAGATATAAACCTCGCTTAAATATATCCAAATGTTCTACTTAAAATTTCATATTCTGCCCATAGTTCCGGTATACCAATATAACAACAAATCGTATTGTTGTCACACCCTCATATCCGGTTGTTTAGGTCGCCGGAACTACAGTTGCATACATCATATTATACATAATAATTGTGCTACAAAATTTCTTTGTTTACAACGAAAACGTTTCGTGCTGAGTATGCAAATCTCGTGCAAGAAAATATAAAACAGTTTCTTTAATTATAACTATAGGTACGTTCTTTGTAAATTGTAGTTGAGTAAGCATTTAAAAGCTGTAATACGAAGTTTTTTTTCTGTAATGTAAAAATATGGAACTGCTTTGTCACTAATAACATTGATTCACATAATCAAGTGAAAATAAAATAAATAGTATCCATTAAAAAAATAAGCGGTTTGAAAATTGCGTTTTAGAAAAAAATAGTTTAAATAAAAGTTATAGACAATAAAATGTCCAACTTATCTTTCATAACTTTTTTGTATAATTGATATTATTAGTGTCACGTGATCATCTATCTCAGTAATTACTTATCGGACCAACCAATAAAAAATTCATTTCAAGCATCAAAAATGTGAAAAACTAATATTTTCTAAACATTCAAAAAACTCGAAAATCTATGTAGGTTAACGATTTTATAGAAAAGTCTAATCAGATTATAGATAGGACCCACATACGACGAACACGATGGCCGTCAGACAGTAATTTTTTGTTACTTTATTATAACGTACTAACTCTAATTCGTCGGAAAAAAGTAAATAAAGTTAAAATTTTCCGTTTGGAAGTCATCGCACAACAAGATAAGGAGTAAAAATTAAATAAAATTCGAGTGTAAATCTAATTTAAAAGAAGCATCTACTTATGCAAATATTTTAAATAAATAATAGTGCTAGTCAAAAAAGTTGACCTATTTCGTGTTCAAAACTCAGAAATTCACATTATCTGGCAGTCATTGTTCAAAAGATAATTTTTACATTTCACATAAAGTATAAAGTTTTCAAAACGCTATACTTTGTTGAAATATGCCATCAAACATTAAACTGTACAAAACAGACAAATAAATTTTTTAAAAATCTCGAAGCAGCCCATTTCGCCTCGACAATTCAACACCGCCGCTTCGACGCAAAATCATCTCGACACAAAACCATCTCAGACGAGCTTATCTCAATGCAAATTTATTTCGTATAATAAAAACCAATCTTAAGTTTGTATAAGATTTTGGCCTTAAAATTTAACGAAAGTTTGCTTTCATATACTTAATTAACACCGTATTATACAGGGTATAAAGAAATAAATGAGAGAAAAATTTATTTAGTTACAACCGCTTAATAAAGATGGCACAAAAACCGGTTTTCTTGAAAACAGAATTAAAAATGAGCGAACATTTTTTAATATCGTAAAAGGATTCAATAAATATTTTTGTGGCATTATCGTATAGTTTTAAGAGGGACACTCCTAAAATTTGTTTTTTTAACTTTTTTTTCTGTTTCATATTTCCTTATTTAAAAATTTATTTCAGATAACTTGATTCTTTCCAAAAAAAATAAGGTTTCTTATATTTTTTTGTAGGGTCAACAATTTTTGAGAAACATAATGTTTTATCAAGTACATCGTATGAATCACGTAGGTTAGATTTTTACTCGAATTTATCTAGTAGGTGACTGTCATGTTAATATTTTGATTGGAAACGGTATTTAAGTAAAATGAATTATCAGCCATTATACATAACTCTAGACTGCGCCGGCGGCGCATGTAAACTTAGATGATTCATACGATGTACTTCATAAAACATTTTTTTTCTGTAAAATGGTTGATCCTAAAAAAAATACAAAAGACCTTAGTTTAAAAAGAATCATGCTATCTGAAGTGAATTATGAAATATGAATGAATATGAATACTATTCTTAAGTAAAAGTGATAAGTGATATCAACAATATGGATACTTCAATAATCGACACCAATGCGAAAATTGATTTAATATTATCCAAGGTAACTAACATCGAGACAGAGCTATCTACAGCAAATAAAAATATATTACTTCTAACAAACGAAAATAATGATCTCAAAAAAGAAATTATTAGCTTAAAATTAAAATTAGAAAATTTAGAAAATCAATCGCTCAAAAATAATTTAGTATTTTACAACATTCCGGATTCCAACAATGAAACATGGAATGAAACCGAAAATAAAATTAAAAATATCATAACAACTACTATGGGATTGAAAATTGAAGATAAAGATATAGATCGTGTACAGCGTATTGGCAAACCTAACTCTAATGTTGAGAATAGTCGTCCAATCACTGTTAAGTTTTCGAATTACAAGACTAAAAATTTGATTTTAAAAAATGCTAACAAGCTCAAACATACAAAACTAGGCATCTCAGAACAATTTTCAAAAACGGTGATTGAGCAAAGGAAAATTCTACGTCCGTACATGATTGAAGCAAAAATAACAGAAAAATGGCAAAAATCATATTCAATAAATTAATTGTCGATGAAGTCACTTACACAGTGGATACAGTTCATATTCTAAATGGAGTCGATAAGACTTCTACTACTGGCGCTACTGACATAAAATCTAAACTACGATCAAATTCTAAGAAGCAATGAAATGAAGAGACAAGCCTTAACATTTATTATCAAAATGTTCGTGGATTACGCACTAAAATTGACTCAGTTTTTAACCAAACATTAGACCTACATTATCGTGTGTTAGTTTTCACAGAAACGTGGCTTCATTCAGGTATCTATAATGAAGAATTGTTTTGTAATAATTATATTGTTTATCGCAGAGATAGGATTATCAAAAGCAGAGATGGAGGTGTGTTAATAGCAGTTCATAAATCAATTTTATCTACTATTTATAATTGCAATAATAATAGCGGAAATGAAGAGTTATGGGTTTCCATCATAGTAAACAACATCAGATATATAATAGGCGCTATATACATACCTCCATCATCAGCAAGCACTGTCTATGACAATCATTTTAGTTCTATTGAAGGTATTCTAAATTCTTTTTCTGATATTAATGTAATAGTAGTGGGTGATTATAATTTATCAATGATCGATTGGATAGTAGAGCAGGACTCCCACATGTCTCCAAAATTCAAATCAGAAAACCTTCTACTTCATTCATTCATTGATAACTTGAGTTTCCTTAACTTTGTGCAATTTAACAACATTACAAATAGTACTAATAGAATACTCGACCTTGTATTAGCAAACCAAACTTTAGACATAAGAGTAAAAAACAGTGAAATTGAAATAGTCAAACCTGATTTATATCATCCACCCTTATGTATTATAATTCCAAATGTCTTTCTAAAACGTAACCTAATGTGTACTAAAAATAATACTAATTCAATTAAATACAATTTTAACAAAGCAGATTATAACGCACTTAATGATTACTTTGAAAATGTCGACTGGGGATGCCTCTTATACGGTAGCGATGTTAACAATTCAATCAACTCATTCTATGATGTAGTTAAGCAAGCCATCAAATGTTTTGTACCAACATATAATGTCAAGTCATGTAAATATCCAATATGGTTCTCTAAGAACACTATAAATAGTTTAAAGCTAAAAACAAAGTCTACCATCTATTAAAGTATAATAAAACAACTGAATTAAAAGATAGGTATTCCACACTTAGGAAAACAGCAAAAAACAAATAGAAAAAGACTATAACAGATATATTCAAAAGATTCAATCAGATATCCCAAACAATATAAAAACTTTTTGGAACTTTGTAAATTCAAAACGAAAAACAGATAAAAATTACCGAAAATAATAACTTATAATAATGTCGAATTAAAAACAAATGACGCTATTGCCAATGCATTTAGTTCCTATTTCAAATCTGTCTACGAGAACACAGTTTTAATAAATAACTATGATAGTTCAATCAGTGATAATAACTTTCTTATAACTACATTATTAATAACTCCAGATATAGTATTTGATAAACTTATTAATCTTGATGAAAAGAAAGGACCAGGATCGGATGGATTATTACCATGCTTCCTAAAAACTGTAGTCCTACGCTAGCACTGCCAATATCAATTCTTTTCAATCTTTCAATTGAATTCGGATGTTTCCCAAATATCTGGAAAGATGCTATAATTACACCACTATTCAAACGCGGGAATAAATCTGAAATCTCTAACTATCGGCCAATTTCTATATTAAACTCCTTGTCTAAGGTTTTTGAACAAATAATATATAATGAGCTACTCACTACATACCATTCCGTGTTTATACAACAACAACATGGTTTTACACCTGGGAAGTCTGCAGAAACTAATTTATTCGTTTTTTCAAACTTTATTGCTGCCAATTTAGACAATGCTTCTCAAGTTGATTGCATATATACAGACTTTCAAAAGCCTTTGACAAAGTCAATCATAATCAATTATTAACAAAACTAAACTTATATGGTGTAAAAGGCAAATTGTTAGCACTATTAAGATCCTACTTAGAGAATAGAACACAGTTAGTAAAAATTAGTAACACCGTATCTAAACGAACAACCGTATGTTCAGGAGTTCCACAAGGTTCCCATCTTGGACCATTATTATTTTTATTTTTATCAACGATATTGGTCAGAACTTAAAATCAGATTTTCTTCTTTTTGCTGATGATTTAAAAATCTATTGTAATATTAGATCATCTTTAGATAGCGAATTACTACAGAAAGATTTAAATACAATTGCTAATTGGTGTCAGGAGAACTGCTTGCCCATTAACATTACCAAATGCAAAATTTTAACATTCAGTAAAAAAAACACTAAAATTACGTATGATTACCAGATTAATAATATTCTCATAGAAAGAGTTGACGTAGCGTCTGACCTAGGCGTTCTTTTTGATTCATCTTTTAGCTTTGTTCAACATATCAATAGCATTGTAAATACATCTTTAAAAATGTGTGGATTCGTCAAGAGGCAAAGTTATCATTTTAGCAATTTACACTGTATAAAGTCATTGTACTACTCCCTTATACGATCCAAGCTAGAATATTGTAGCATCATTTGGGCACCACACTTTGAAGTATATAATAATAGAATTGAAGGTGTACAAAGAAAATTGTTAATCTAATTCTATTTAAACAAGGAATCGATAAAAACGCTTTAACATATGTTGAAAGATTAAAGATCTTAGATATGGATTCTTTACTAAATAGAAGAGCTAAAGCACAATTGATATTTACATACAAAGTAATTAACAACATTATAAAATGTCCGGATATATTAGGTCTTTTTAAGTTTCATGTTCCTCGTCCTAATTCTAGAGAGTTTCTAACTTTTATCAATCAACAAGCAAAACAGATGTTGGTAAATTTTCTCCTTTAAATCAATGTATTATGTCTACAAATAGTTTGCCGTCTAATCTCGATGTGATATCAACAACACCTAATATTAAATTTTTAAAAACAAATAAATCAAGTACTATTTAATTTAATTTAAATTAGTGTAAAATTATTGTAAATTTTAGTTCCTATTATAATATATTACAAACATGTATCTTTAATCTTATTTAATATTTCAAGTACCAGTTGGGCTTGTCCTGTAGTTGTACAGTTAATAAATAAATAAATAAATAAATAAATAAACATGAAAAAAGTTAAAAAAAAACAAATTTTAAGGGTGCCGTTTTCTCCCTCTTTTTTTTTTTTTTAATTAAAAATTTTTAAGGGCTATACATTTCGTTTGGCATTATTAGAACTGAAGATATTGTTAACTAGGCTTACTTAAAATTTTCGTTTCAAAAGAAATCCGTATAAGACATACTTTACAAAATATTTTAAAAAACTGAAGTCGAGATGAACTTGTGTAAAGGTAAGTTTTTAGAAATTCAAACATTTTCAAATTTTAATTAAATTTATTCTCAAAATTTGCGTTTTATTTGAAGATATGTAAATAAAACGAAAATTTGAAAAAAGATTTAATAAAAAAAAAGGAAAGTGGTCGTTTGGCTAAATGGATAATCTCGCGTTGAGATGAGTTTACACCGAGATGAACTAGCGTAGAATGAGCTTTTGTCGAGAATAGTTTTTGAAATTGAAAAATTTCAAATTTTTAATGAAATCCTTTCTCAAAATTTACGTTTATTTAAATACATTTAAATGACAAAATATTAAGAAAAAGTAAATATAATAACAAATTTTGGATATTGTGGTTACACAAAGATATAGAATGAATGTATTTTTGCGTACCAAAAAAAAATTTTTAAAAAGTTTTTTTTTTTCAAACATTAATTAAGGACTATGGTCACTATTCCTTAAACTCCCTCCCCCATCAATCTTTGTCACGCATTATCACGGCAAGTAATACAGTCTTTCCTATGTATACACAAATTTTTTTCTAAAGTTTGAGTTATCTCCAATAGATGCCATTGGACGTACTTAATCTTTTAAATTATTTATCTTATTATTTTAAGAAAATAGTTTGAAATCATTAGTCATGTTATTTGACTATAAAAACGACTGAAGATATTTCAAAATCTGGTATACTTTTTTACTTAGTTTCAAAAAATTTCTACAAAAATTCAATAACATTTCCAGATATTTGAAAAGGCAAATTGTTGGTTTTCGGTAAACAAAACTTTTCTAAATAAAATAAAAGTGATTTACAATTTATTCCCTAAGTTATTAAGGTTCACAAAAAATTAATTATCTTTCAAAATTTTTGCTTCTATTCTGGAGTTCTTTTCAAATGTGCAATAAAAACAGTTTTTTGACTAATGTAAAACAGCTTCGACGAATCAAAAAAGTTATGGAGGTACATTTGCTTCCGTTTTGTCAAGAACCATTTTCAAAAGTCTAGTGAAAACGTTTTCCTAATTTTGACATAAGAATGAACATTTTTCAAAAAGATGTCGACACGATCCACTTTTCGTGATAGCTACTCGACTAAAACAAGAATTCACAATTTTCATTATTAAAAAATTAACTCAATTGTTGTGTCTTATTTACAAATACTCAGCAATCACTTATTTACAAAATTAGAAAAAAACTTCTACATAACACCTAACGGAACATGATTTAATTTAATAATTATAAAACATGCTACATACACACTATTGAATATTTAAAATATATTTGTTTACGGAACGCAGTGAAGAAAACTGTCAGCAACAAGATAAACGAACACAAAATGTGTAATTTATTCAGGCACACATTGTTTGATATTTTGTTAAAAACATTAACAACAACAGTTTTTTCTTTAGAACTAAGCGTGCATAGCACCATATATTTAGGGTGCTCGCCAATTAAAGTCATCCTTTTAACAGTTATGAAGTGATGTTTAAATACTTAAACAACCATAAAAGTTTATTTATCTGTCGAATGCGATATTTGAAAACAACTGTCATTTGCTTATATCTTATAAATGATCATTGGTTTTAAAGGCATCAAAAGAAGACTAAATAAAAACAAATTATCTCAGACAAATTTTGACTTTCGTAAGAATATCTGTTGCAAAGTGCAATCAAACAAGTTACTGAAATTTGTTACCAGAAAATTTCTCAAAAAATATTCAACTCAATTCTTGGAGAGTTTCCTTCTTTCAAAAATAAAATAAACCAATGTTTTAGTTTGTTTGACTATATGGTTTCAGCCTCGTTATCTTTAAAAGTTTTTGGTTTTCTTTCCCTAAAAGTTATCAATGTTTTCAACACATTGGAAAGTCATTGACCTCACTTTTTTTTCTTCCGTGCAAACATAACTCTGTCTCTTTTACTAAAGTCTCTCTTCCAGCTTTCTTTTTCATTAAAAACTAAAATAAAATTAAATTTTATTTTCTGAAATTATCAGTAAAATATGTTTATTAGAGGTATGAGAGGGCAAGACATAACTGACAAAGGCTTAAAAGCACTAATAAAAATTATATTTAAAAAAATTATTTGATAATGAATTTACAATATTTCTTATTTTTAGTAAGTATTTCTTGAGATAAATAATAGCTAATTAATTGCGATTTTAAGAATTGGATTATCATTTATCGGGTACTAATAAATAAAAAAATGTCAGAATTATCATTTATATCTAAATTGTAAATCTATATTTGTCTAAAGTAAGCCGGATGTTTGCACAATTGAATGTACTTATACTAAGTATTATTTTGTTCGGTTGCTTATCAACAACATGTCTCAATTTGGCAAGTGAAATTAGTGAATTTTAAGGTAGTACAATTAAAATTCAATGAAAACGATTTTAATAGTACTTCAAACCCTTCTGTACTTCAAATCCATTTGACTCGACCTACAGCGCCCTCTGCCAAATTTTGTAGATGTTCATATTCATTTTTTAGAAAAAATGATCGACCCACTTTGTGATAGGATGCGCTATTCGGTATAAATTAAATAAAATCGTTACATAGAGAAAGTGGGTATAGAAGTCAATCAATATACTGAGTGTTTAAAAATAATTAACTGGTATACTTACTAGATGAAATTTTAACACCAAATACTATTTCACATACTGCGTTTGTCAAAACATATAGTGTGCAATACGTGAGAAACTGCAATTAACGTCTTTCTCTACGTGTTGAATAATATTCAGAATAATACGAAACGTGTAGATTTTAAAGTAAAAAAACACTGTTGAGTTCACGTTCGCTTGAGTCCTTTTTTTTAACTAAAACAATATTGTAAATGTTAAAATGTGTATTATTCTAATGTATGTATTTTTTAACTAAACCTAATAATTATTAACACTCTTGTAATGATCCTGAAATAATTGTTAGCTTATTAACCAAGTTCTCTACTATATAATTGAGAACGGTAAGATAAATGTGTGTAAAAAAACAAATATCTACGATTACACAGATAATTATTTATAATTAAAAAAAGAAGCTGTTATTGCAGACTGATGTAGATAATTGTGTTGTTAAAGTATACCAATAATACACAAGAAAAATAAGCCTTTACATTGTGCAATATGTATGGCGTTCCCGTTATCCACAGACCACGACTAGTTCAGTTACGTTGTGTATTGTGGGTTAAGAAGAAATAAATGAACAATATAACAGCAAATGATCAATAAACAAGGTAATTTTCAAGTAGTAAATCTATCTTAGATAATTCATGTTCCGCTAGACTATCTAACTGTTTACTATAATAAAAGTAAGTTAAACTGTAAAGTACATGTTCTTTCAGCATCTTTATTCAAGATTGTACAACGCACCTTGATTTAAATTTTTGCATATATTGGTAAATCCATTTAATTTAATGGTTTTGCAAGTACTATTAAAATCTTTGTTATTTTCGATGATACAATCTATTCACAATTACAATTTTATTTGTTTGATAAAGTTTAAAACAAACATCAAAAAACGCATTATTAAGCCAATAAATAAATATTATAAGAAGAGTGTATAAAATGACATACATTTTATTGCACTTTATTGCATAAAATCCAAATAAAACACATTTTATTTTTGTCATATAATATAAGATTTGTATGAAATAAATAATGCTTGTAGTTTCTTTCAAGAAAAAAAATAAACAAAGAATCTTTGCAATAAATACGAGTAGCGTCGTTTTCTTCGTCGGAACAAGTTTGTCATGTTTTTTTAGTCACTGCCTTTCTTCTTCTTCTTCCTAAAAACTTATTTTGTAACTTCATCAATATTTGGAGTAGAGTTTAAAACAGGTGTGTTTTGTTTTTTCTTGGGTTTGTTTTCCCTGACTGGAAACTAATTAGTCCCTGAAAAAGGGGGATGAGGGGTAAATAAACCTCAAACGTAAAAAACCCCATAGGCATAGGGGTAACTGCTGAATATAAATTTGAATTTTTGTCGTCCTGGACCCCACCCGACCTAAACCCCCGTAATGGCGAAAAGGGTTAAATTCTTTTGATCTTGGAAGAATTGACAAATTGATATTTATGGAAATATAAGGTCGACAATGGGATTCTCAGAAATAAATTAATTCGCTTCGATTTGTGGAAATTCAGGAGCCCCCCATTTTGTACAGTTTGTGAATTTGAATGACATTTTCGAGTTATGACGTCACTAAGGGCAAAAACACGTTCCATGTTAGCCTACTAAATAAATACTGAAATTGAGCAAATTTTTACGTGCAACAATTTTGCTCCTATTACGCAAATTTTTCAGAACGATACAACTATGCTTTTGAGATATGGCATCGCAAAGGGTCAATTTTTGAGATTTTTTTCAAATTTGCATTTTTTTGCAAACAAAACCGCGGAGAAGTTCATACGGTGATTTTATTGAATCCTTCTCGGGCGCACGAAATTTTTGGTCCTAATCACCGATCTCGAAACGAAGATTTTCAAAATAGTTTTATACAATGCATTTTTTTACGTTCAAAGTGCTGATTAAATTAAAAATTGTTTGAAATATGTTGATTCGGCGTATGTGGTTACAAAATTTTCATCATCTTTTGCAATTAGTGAGCAGCTGGGACGTGCATTTAAATCCATCTCGTCGTCTTTGAACTCAAGATCATTCGCTTTGTTGCTGCATTCTCCATTACAATTATGGCACATTGCAGTGCAATGCACCCCTGGTGATGAGGATCAAAAACGTTTTTGCGAAAAAGCGCGGAAAACGCGAAAAAAAGAACAATTCATATCTCAAAAAGTATAGATCTGAGCAATTTGCGAAGTAGAACCAAAATTGTTACCCATATAAAAACGCGTAATTTGAGTGCACTTACGTCGCATCCGTCGTTTTTTGCACAGGAATGGGGGGGTGAGAGAAAAAGTTCAAAATTTTTCCCCTTCGTAACGTCATAACTAAAAAAATGTCAGTCCAATTAATTTGCGGGATAGAACGAAAATTGTCGAACGCCAAGAATTCAACAGAATTGGTGTATTTCAGAAACTCATGAACTTCTGGATCTCCGCCAATCCAAGAGAATCATTTTTCTGAAAAACCCATTTTCAAACATCTCGCAAAACAATCACTTGTGCGAACACCGCATCAAGAGTTATAGCTGATCAAAGGAATTTAACCTCAGGGGAGATCAGGATACAGAAAACTCAGATTTTAATTCAGTTAAGACCCATAAAATAATATTTTCCCTGGACTAAACAGGTCCATCAAAATAAGACATTACAGTACAGTATTATTGGTTCCTGATGCCTGGAAGATATAGTCTGGGAAAACATAGGAACTCATTGGGTAAATTCCTGTTAGTGCTATTGTGGACACCAGCTGTTCTTTATATACTTCTTTTAGACAGCATCCAAATTGAAATTGTTCCATAACTCTGGTGATTTCTTGATCATATTCAAACAAATTTTCATCAAAGGACCATGAAAAAACTCACGTACGTCTACTCTAAATGCATAAAACTGGATGTGTTGAAATTAAATCTGTCAGAATTGACAAATGTGCAAACTAAGCTAAGACACACCTGTTATATCTTGCTTTGTTGTTCATGGCAAAGTTTGATGAAATTTTATTTGAATCATGCGTTACATTTATAGTGATCCAAAAAAATGCAACGTGTAGTGGTTAGATTCAATGGCTACAATGAGATAGTAAACTTAAAAGCACAATTTCACTTTCTTTGGCGTACAGAGGAGCGTCTAGTCTAGATACAGTGTGTCCAAGATAAGGATGAACTGCATGGGGATCTCGGAAACCGTGATAGATACAGAGTTGGTTAAATTTGGAAAAAGTTGCCGACTCGAGGGGTCAACATTTACTATTGAAAAACCGCTTGCTTCCGGAGATATTCAAAAAAACCGAAATTGTGCAATTTCGTTTTCATTATATTCTGAAGTTATCCGAAAAGTTACAAAAAAACTGAATGCACTTTGTCATTGCCACTCTTTTTGTTCTACAAGATGGAGTTTACGAATTTTTACTCCGGAAGCAAACCAAACTCAGCGAGTTTCTGAACAGCAAAATGTTGACACCTCGTGTGGGCAACTTTTTTCAAATTTAACGAACTCTGTATCTTTCACGGTTTCCGAGATCATCCCATGCTGTTCATCCTTATCTTGGACACAAGTATATGACTTAGGTGTTCACCTATAATCAAGAAAATTCTTTCATATAGAGATGGTTTAACAAATTTTTGGAAATGTTGCAGCTGATAGAGAAAAACTGGACCAGTCATCCAGCCGAACTCTTGAAGAATATACAAGGACTGTAGTCTGTTAACTCTTTTATTATGTTTTTTAAGAGACTAGACTTGGAATGTAGTTTCTAATTTTCCCTCTCTCTTCCTCTGCTCTAGTAATTGAAATACTTTTTATAAGCTCTGCAAGGTGCGCATTGTGGATTCATCTGCATTACGAATCGTCATGGGATGTATATTCTATTTTTGAAGAGTAATCCAAATTTGGTTTCCGGACCAGGTCATCAAGACCCTCCTGGATAATTAAGAAACAATGTACAACACAATTTCACAAAACACAATCACACTACACACTTAATTAATATTATTACATGTGAATACTAGGGTGGGTAAGTTGGCATGTTTAGGTTTTAGTGGTTTTCCTAAACCTTGAAGTAAATGCTTTGCCAAGACGAACAAATCCACAATTGCACACGGTTTCGTCACCACACTGTACAGGTTCATACTGATCTTCTGGGGCACCATACATAACACTTACATCACAATACAATATTTAAAATGTACCATACGATTAAATAAAATAAATAAATAAATCCAAATATCAAAAATTTAAGCCACTGGGGGATTGTTAAATGCTTATGCGCTTGCAGCAGATGTAGCCTCAGATTTTGAAACAGTTCTTCTAAATTCCTTTAACCAATGCCTGTCTGTTGTTATTAAAATAATATTGAAACGCATTCTTCTGAGTTAACTGATAGTCTACATCAACACGTTCTTTGTTGTTAAAAAATCTTGCCTCTACAATTTTAAATATTCAACCAGCTGCCGTTTGACTTCTGGAGAAAATGTTGAAGCCTGCCTAGTCGCTTTTCAGACATTTTTTAAACTTAAAGTTTCTTGGCGTATGTTTAAATTTTTTTATGCTTGACCCCTCCCCGTTTCACTAATACTAACGGTTTACCTAATTATGCTATATATGTCATTTTTTCAATATGAATAAATGCAATTTGTGTAACTACGACAACACAACAAATTCGGCAGAAAGATTGCATCATTAACCATGAAAGCTTAGGTGATTTTGTAGTTGATACTATCACTTCCTTCCTCATTTCTTCTTCTTTAAAAGTGTAGATGTCAAAGTCTTTCTTCGAATTTGGAACTCTCCTCAAAGTAGACTCTTTGATGAAATCAGAATTTGGGGAAAAGACCTTCATAAATGTCTTGGTTTTGATTGTTGGTTTGAATGTTTGAATAACCTAGAAGTTTCGGAAATTTCTGTATTACTCATGTATTGGACTAGAAGATTCAGTACTGGTAAAACTAGGAATCACGTGAAAAGTTGTAACAGCAGAAGTTACTACTAGTGCCAGCTCCACTTTATAAATTTTGACTAAGCAGAAAAATATTTTTACGTTAGAATGGTTCCTCACAATCCATCTTGGGTTTAAGCCATTTTTAACGGATTTATTATGAACTTTTCTAAACATTGAAATCTGTGCAAGGTAACTTTATTATGTAGATGTAATGCTATTTAGCGTACAGTGTAACATCAACTTAGAACTTCGACTTCCATCTAGGATTAACCAAAAGCGCAGCATGAACAGATCCCTTGTGATTTCCTAATGATGTTTCTGATTAAAATTAGTGTACGGGTTACGATAGCTTTGAAGTGGTATTGTACCCGTATTTGACAAAAAAAAGAAATTATAAACAAATTGCGTTTTCAAAAGGGACGGTAGATTTGTCAGAAGTGAAAATTAAATTTTTAATGTAGACTGACACTCGTGTTAGCAAAACGGTAAAAATAAACTCCAAGCAACGACTGCCTTTAAACCCGAATCTAAGAGACACTATTCACAGAACTATTGATAAATACATAACATGCTGATGCACAAGGTGGAAGGTTTTAAGAGTTACTTTTTTTGCGCAGTTTCACATATATGATCAGAAATAGGTTTTTTTTTATCAGAGTTGATTTTTATGATTTCGTATTTCTTTTTCGAATTATTTTACTTTCTTCTTCTCCCTTTCTTCCTCATTTTGTCTGCTTTTCATCCAGAATTTGCGTGTTTGATGTTTATAAAGTGTCGATGTCAAAAATTACGCGAGGCAAGTAAATGCTGAGTCTTGGTAAACTGCTAGAGCAGTTGATGAGACATAGCAAGCTTTTTAAGAAATCTTTATCGCCCACATTGCACATGTTTTGACATTTTTAAATGGTCAAGCTTTCTAAAGGTTAATTAATTCGTTCTGACGAATAAAACATACGTTTTCTCATTAGGAAAATTTCTCTTCAACAAAAAAAAACTTGCAACCGTCTTTTGTGATTCAAGTACGTTTTTTTCGTCATCAAAACTAAGTACTATAGCGATTCTTTTTCTAAACTGTTGTGAACACTCAACGTGAAAAAACAAACACTGCGGTGATCAAATATTGCTCTATTTATTTATCTTTTTAATTTTCCTTACAAGTGAATATTGGGTCTTTGCTATAGTACTGTCAAAATTTCTTAGGGCGCTTAGATCATTTAACTAAGTCGTATCCCATGTTCAATAACCACCAATAACACTACTATTACTATTATTATAATACTATTTCTTTCACATAAAGAAAATCTAAGAAAGGTTTTGCTTTTGGCAAAACAACTTTTGTGTAATAATACTTTGAATTCCACAAAAGCAAATTACGATTTTTAATTTTTGACTACGTTCAAAGTTGAACTTTAATGCATCAGTCATCAATCCGAGCCACATGTGCTATGAGTTTGGTGGAAAACAGTCGAAATCAGACATCTGCCTATAGGACTCATAAGCTAACATTCAAAGAACGAATCTTGTTCACGTTGATGAATTTGAAGTTGCAGTTGAAGCACGACGTAGATTTGATGACATGCAAACATCTCAGAACTTCTCTAACGCTATAGATTAGAGAAGCTTGAATTTACTAAGATTTTGATCTGTCGAACAGGTTTTGTCTGAGATTTTGATTAAAAATTTCGTAATGGAAATGCTAGTGCTAGTCAAGTGGAGCTAATACTCGTTATATTCTTTGTTGTTCTCGAAAAATAAAAATTAAATTAAATTTTTTATTTTTTGCTGAAAGCGAACAAAATTTGTCTTAATTTTTCGATTTATTCGTTTTCTTTAAATTAATTACCTGCAAAGATGCTCATTCTAATGTAAATCTAAAAAAAAGTATACACTAATCACTTTTAAGCGTAAATTACAAAAACTTTTGTGGTGATTATTTTAACAAATTGACAAATAATAACACAATTATATCCTTACTGAACTTCGTCTAACATTGAATAGGTGGTTTAAAATTGGATAGATTTAAAGATTACTTATTATGACTTGAGACTAAAACGTTCACAGAATTGACCGGCCTTATTAGATTAGTAATTAACTCCTTCAACATACTAGGACGATTATATCATTTTTAAACGCTGCTAAAAATAACTAACGTATTAGGAATAAACACGAATAATTTTTAAAATAGACGTAAGATGTTTAATTTTATTGTCGTTTGTACAACACTTTTAAAAAACTAAATTTGTTACTACATAACTAGTTTCGGCTAAAAATTATAACAATAAAGCCATCCTCAGATGAGAAATAAAATATTTGTCGATCTTAAAAACAGTATAAAAAACGTTATTTTACAGTTAGGCATAAAAAATAATAAAAATTTATTAAATGGACCATAAGAATAAATTCGCTACGAGAAAAAGTTTTCCCATGGACAAAAAATTGTAACATATTTGTAGTGTTTAGTTTAGACATGAACTTGCTCAATGACAATGAAAAAAAAATTTTTCTTATTAAACTTTATTATTTTTCATGTCTAAAAATTTAACTGTTAAAATATCTTTTTTTTTGCATATTTAGTTTTTAAGATTCATCTGGAGGATTGTTTGTTTTTTACCCGAAACTAGTTATGTAATAATAAATTTAGTTTTTTTTTTTTAATGTTGGGCCAACGACAATAAACAGTAATTCCTTTCGTCAATTTTTATAATTTATCCAACACAAAGAATTATAATGGATCTTTTGTTCGTTTGTTTTTTAATTTTAATTCAAACTAATATGATAAACTAGAACAAAATTGTTTATAATGGACTTTGTTCCAGGGTTTCTCGTGATGATCTTAGTCGATCTATATATAAGAAACTAACTTACACCAGAAATTTAAACGTTTAAAATATATTTGACACTACCTGTTATACCGGAAATATGTATCAAGAAATTGTTTATTAAGAATTGTCTAAAATTATTTATATTTGCGATATTTTTAATTTCTTAACTAAAATAAACTAATTAATTTTTTTAACTATGGTATCTTGTAGAATATATATATTTATTTAATTTTTAACATTTCTAAATTAAATTCCCTATTGGCGAAGAGTTGTCGTTATTAAAACCATTCCATAATGACAGTGGAGTAAGAGTGTCTTCATGTTTCTTCGGATCTAGTGATTTCTGATAAAACAACAAATAAATAAGGTCATAAAGTAATGTCAAAAAACAATTATTATTGACATTACTTTTTAAAAATGTAGTTCCAATAAATATAGTGGAAGATGGGGCATGCAAGATCGCTTAGCAGTATAAAATATTCTGTGCCCAATCAAGATCAAAAATAAAGTTATAATGCTGAAGATTTATTGTTAATATTTTTAATTGGAAAAAGTTACATACAAAAAAAAATAATAGAACTAAATTGTTCACTTAGGTCCTCCATGCCCTCTACATAGAGCGTATTGGAGTTAATAGTACAAAATTAATAAGTATGTTCTTTTTGCTTGTTGTCTACGTTTCTGTACAATACAGACATTCTCCATCACTATCATTGATTTCTTTAATTATAGTTTTCTTTCCTATAATTTGGTTTGGTTTTCCTTTCGTCGTTTTAGTTTTTCTTGACTATTTCTAAATTTACTGTTTGTTTTAGCAGATTTTTCTAGACAATTTAGTTCTTCTGGTTTTACGTTTGTTGTTATTCTAAATATGATTAAAAGTTACTTTAAAGCATCAACAAATGATTTATTCGTTCTTACGTTTATGTTAGTTAATGTTAAAACAAAAAGTCAGTTTCATCAAATATATCACTATTCACACGATTCTACTTTTTAAAGTCTTTCATTCTTTTTTTTTATAACTGTATCTTTTTGGAAAGCTTGAGGTGAAGGTTCAGCCGTGTTTCATATTGTAATTTATTTACCTATGTTGAGAGACACGAAGAAGTTCAAAGAAACAAAATTAGCAATGCAATGGCAAGGTGAGTACGTTGATTTATTTTCTCTGGCTTTTAAAATTTCTTACAAATTGCTGTTGGCTGATAAGACCATATAAAATTAATACCCCCAGATGGTTTCACGTTTATTGTAAAATTGTCCTAAGAAGTGAATAAAATGTTCAACGTCCATCCATCCACTTCCATTTCCGTTACCCACAGATCCTGCAGAATAATCTTTAAGCAACATAAATTCCACAAACCGATAGTTCAAATCACACTGTAATGTTTCAACCACGTTCTCCACTTACTGTGCGCCCTACTTGTTTGATCTAAAGTTGTAAAGGCTTCTGAACTTTAAATGCTATTTTTCGAGTATCCTATGATACAAGCAAATGTTGCGCAAATACAATTTCATTATCGTCCATAAATTTTCGTGTTGTAGACCATCAGTTATGGCTATATCATTGTCTTGCTTTTTTACTTTAAGCCCCGTAGTAAACAAGTTTTTGGAATGTTAAAAAAAATTCTTTTGACCGAGATCTGATGCTTTGCCCTTTTTATTATAGTCCTCCATTACTAGAAATCCAGTGAAGGTAACTTAAATTAATATTTAACACAATTATTATTAATTAGAAATTACAATTTTTACAATATAGAACTAAACAACAATTTAAAGTTAATCTTATATTGAATTAAAAAGTTTGAAGATTAAGAAATTAATAAAGGGGTGGGTCCTCCTCTGGAGTTTAAAACGGCCCTACATCTTCTTGACATATGCAGAATAATATTGTCCAAGTCTTCTTGTGGAAGAAGATTCCACTGTTGTGAAAGAAGTTCTTGCAGCTGCCGCCGATTTTGCATAGCGTCCATATATGGCAAGCATATTCTCTCAAGCAGAAGGATTGCGGTCTGAGGATTGAGCTGGCAAAACCTCAATTCTTGCTTCATTTAGCCAATCTGTAATAACTCTTTCCACATGTGGACGTGCATTGTCATACATAAGGGTTAAGATCTAGAACTGATCTAGAAAAACAACATCAATTGTCCTACTCAGGATAATTCCCACCCATATCATTACAACACCACCTCGGTAGGTGTGCTGTAGCCTTGCTCCATTACCAGGCTGATGCCAGATTCTTAATCTGGGAGTATCTGGTCTTAATCCAAATTGCTACTCGTCAGAAAAAACTATAGTTGATTATTGCTCTTGAGCCCAGTTTAAGTGTTCTCGAGCCCAGTTTACGCGATGTTCTCAATTTCCCCTGATTAATGGTGGAACCGTAAGAGGGCAACTGAAGTGAAGATTGACTTCTCTTAAACGACGCCTGATGGTTTGGTTGTGGGCTGTCACGTTATGTACTGCATGTACACACAATTTTAACTTAGTAGCAGATAGTGAACTCTGTCAGCTGGCCAGAAGAGTGATGTATTGGTCCTGAATAGCAGTGGTGGCACGTCTTTTTCGGAGAAGTTGTTTCCTGGGATTACCTGTATCTCTGTAACGTCGGCAATTACGCTCTGTGTTGTACCTAGCCACTCCGCTACGTCAACTCCAGCATTCCAACTGCCCTATTCATTTCGTCAGGATACAAATGACGACGTTTATTTTATTCATTCATGTTTGCTTTTAACGCAATGTATGCTTACACTTATCAATGGGTAATAATGGTGAAAAAAGTCACACACTAAAATTAAAATTCAAAACATTTTAAGATTTATCAATACACCTCTCTTTTATCAAAGTATAAAATCCGCTGTGCACACGCACTTCCCGCTATTTACTTTCCCCTCAAATCCTAGGGACAAAGACGTTGAGAGGTTGCCTGATTGTCTACAACCCTCATGTTATTTCGGTATCTGTCATTTGTCAGATCAAATTTGTTTAGAAATTATTGGGGATTTCAAAAATAATTTTCATTTTAAGAGAAATCAGTGGCGTGCTATCAATGCCTGCCAAAATAGGCAGGGCAACATCCGTTCGAACACCACTTGTGGAAATAAAAAAAAATGCGGTACATAAAAAAATGTTTCTTGATACATAGTACATGTATCTAAAGTTGTATTACACTTATTAATAATAAATGACTAGCATTAAGCAACTTTGACGACAGGATCAAAGGATCGACTTATGTAACTGATTTTACTTACCTGTCGACAAAGTTGCTTAATGCGAACCGTTTGCGTACGTGATCGCTAACACGAGTCGGCACTAGATGTCGCAAAACTTATAGTTTGAATAAATGATTTATTTTTGAAAACTTTACCACTTTGTATCTCAAAAAGTTAAGACGTTTAGAAACACCCTGTATAACTAAATTATAATAATGTTAAATTTCCGTGAGTTGTCTTCGAGAATATTTACCCAAAAAAATTTTAAATTCCTAAATAATTTATCGATTAATGATGTTTTTGTATAAATACATTCGAGTTATTTATTGAAGGATTCAAATTTAATTTTTTAAAATAAAATGCACCGTCATTAGAGTTAACCAAGCTAATCTAAAAACATTAATCTCAACTTAATCAGTTACAAGCCTCTATAATTCAAACATCTGTTATGCGATTTCCACTTGCAAAAATCACAGTGTTTAAATAATAACAACAGTACAGTACTGTTATCAATGTTATAAACTGTAATGGATTAAGATTTCATTAAATAATATCTCAAAATTCAATGATTATTTATCTATGTATACCTGTCAAAATTAAATTAATTTTGCCCACAAATATGTACGCGATGGTAAATAATAATCTGCCTTTCTTTTTTATAACTATGAAAGTGATTTGGTTTTATCTAATTTACAATTTGTAACGGCAGTCAAGATCAGCAAATAAGTGTTTTTTTACAGTACAAAATTGCTTTCAAATTAAACGTAGCCATCTTCATCACATCTGTAGAAAAACTTTCTCATTTTGTTCTAACTTACATTATAATTAATTTATTTATTTTTAGTGAATAGTAAGTACAGAAATAGGTAAAAATTATTGAAATATGTTGCAAATTTATTCTTTTATCATCTATCTTCATCTCTTGGATTTTCATAATTTCCTGTTACCTCAGCATCCTGCTTATCTTATCTTACCATCCATCCAGCATATTTCGTTTCTTATTCATAAGATTCTCGAATTTTATGGTTATGATAGGCTTCTGTCCAACAAAAATCCCGATGTTTTATTTAGGCTTAATTTGAATGAATTCATCACGAAAAATGTAATTTGGATTTGCAAACAGTTTGTTAGGAAAAGCAATTTTTACCAAGCAGTTCTTCGAATACAATCCTTCGAGTAAACGATTAATCGAATCATTCATTCTTGGAATGAAGGAATATTCCAATAAGTAATTCTTCAAAATGCCATTGCTTCAGAAAATTGTCAGCAATATACCAAATCCAAATTTTATTATTTTTTTTCTTCTGCCATAGATCACCCTGTATTTTGACTGGTTAACCAATTATTTCTAAATTTCGCAACATTAGTTTATTTTCTGGGCACAGCAAGAATTCGCAAGTCTTAAACTCAAGCGAGAAACTCATTAAAAACCAAATTAGATATCAATAATAACAACCACATTAGCCTTTCGCACTAGTATTGCCTAAATAACGCCTGTTCATTACGAACTGATTTAATGTTCTTTAATAAAATCACTTGTTATTTTGTTAAAATAAAATGTCACCAGAGAGAAAATTAAATTGTCTACTCTAGAATATTCAGAAATTTTTTTTTATTGAAAGAATGGTCCACTCAAATAACTGCTTTTGTTTTGAAGATTTTCCAAGACAGGCACGTTTAATCCCATTTAAAAGAGCATTTTCGTGTTGTCCAACTATGCACCAATTGTTTTCAGAAGTAATCAAATATTGTCCAATTTTGTACTCAAAAAGCAACACGTACTAAAGTGTACTAATTTTTGTAATACAGCTATCCCTTTTACCGGAAAGTATGACACCAATTCCTTTATCGTTTCTGACAAAAACGGCAAATTTTTAATGTCTATACTCTTTTGAGAGTAGTCTAGAGAGAGATACTTTATCCACACGAGCCAATTCACCATTGCATACGATTTGATTTTTGAACAATAGTCTAGGGAAAATAATAATCGCGCAAACAGAAAAAAAAGCATAGGTGGAGTACTTGATGAATATAAATCGGAGTTTATCCGATCCCCTCGGACCCCCCCCCAATCGCGAAAAGGGCTAAATTCCTTTGATCGGCTATAACTCGCGATGCCGTGCTCTCACAAGCAATTCAAAGTGACTGTTTGCGGAGGATTTTATGCGCTACAATTTTACTCCTCCTGACCAAATTAAAAAAATCGATATTTTTTGAGATATAAGCTCGAAAATGTTTTTTTTTCCAAAAACAAATGGATTGGCGAAAGTCCCAGGAGTGTTTGAAAGACACCAATTATGTTTAGTTTTTAACACCCTAAATTTTTGGTCATATCCTGCAAATGAATTAGACAGACATTTTTCGAGTTATGGCGTCGCAAAGGATAAATTTTTTTTAAATTCTCCTCTCGCCAACCATTCCTGCTCGAAATATCAAAGAAATTCCATACTAGCGTACTCAAATATCTCTGTTTTTGCGCAATACACTTTTAATTCTCTTAACCAAATTTGAAACATCGATATTTTTTGATGTATAAGCTCGAAAATGAGTCCAGGAGTATCTGAGTCTCTGGCGTCGCGAAAGGAAAATTTTTTGAAATTCTCCTCTCGTGATCCATTCCCACGCAAAAAATCGATGGAATACCACAGTAATGCATTAAGATTGCACGGTTTTTTGAGGGCATCATCTTTGGTGTTATCCTGCAAATTGCTCAGATAGATAATTTTTGAGATATGTACCAAAAACGGCTTCATTTTTTCAAGTCACGTCCCAGCTGCTGACAAATTGAAGAAGAAGACAAAAATATTTATAACCGTCGCCGATTCTGATATTAAAGACGAGGAAATCGTCAAAGAGAAGTAAGACAACTTCAACCAAGGAAAATTCAGAGGAAAGTGTCAAGGAAACTGCCAAAAAGGCGTACTAGGAATGGATGAATTCAGAACGTTTGTGAGCAAAGCTTCCGCCGTAGAACGAACTAGGTGATTCCGAATACTCAAACTGAACACGTCGCCTAGCTTCCCAGAGACATTACCCTAAAACAAAATGCGCTTGCAAATTTAACTCAAAGGTGGTGTGGAAAAATTTTCACATACTTGACATATTTCAAATAATTTTTACTATTCAACGGACCTATGCTCGTAAAAATCCATTGTTTAGAACTCGTGCACTTTTTCTCAGATATCTCGAGAAATATCAATTTTGCAAGACTTTGAAAAAATGGAGCAGTTTTTGGTTCATATTTCGAAAAGTATCGACTTCTCGAATTTATAAAGACGAAAATTCTTTCAGCACGTTAGCGATGTTTTTATACGCTTTTACACACGGAAAATGGCCGCGAAAGACAATTTTAATAGATTTGCCCCTTTGCGAATTGTTGCCCACAAAAAACATGCAATCTGAATGCGCTATCGTATCATTCAATCGTTTTTTTGCACGAGAATGGGACGTGAAGTAAAAATTTCAAAAACTCGAAAAATGTAGTGCAATTAATTCACGGGATGGGACCATCAAAAATGTCGGGCGTCAAAAACCCAACAAAGTGGGTGTCTTTTAGAAACTTCTGGACTCATTGATTTCCGCCAATCCAAGCGAATTCATTTATTTCTAAAAAAACGCAATATCGATTTTTTAAATGGATCGCTTTTACGAGGATAACATCGGGATTATCAGAGAGTTCCGGGTTTATATTCGGCAAAAAAAACCTACTAGCCTATGTATTTTTTTCCGTTTGCGCGATTATTTTGCACTTACCACCTTTTTCAGGACAATTTCCCTGGAGTGTAAATGAAAAAGACAGGATTGACATGTTTGTGATTTTATTGGTTTTCCTAAAGCTGGAAGCAAATGCTTTGGTCAGATGGACCAATCCACCATTGAACACTCTATATTTAATCTTACACAACACATGCATTCAAGAATTTGTAATCATTGGCTTAAATAAATACCAACTTAAAATATAGTTTATTATAAATACGTTTGGTGGAGAGATTCAATAAAAAAATTAAATAGTCAAAATTCTAATCAATGAGTGTAATTCTTTTTGATAGACGAAATACTTTCAATAGTGGCTGTCGGAAAATAGAATTATTGGCATTTATTTTTACTTAATCACAGCATTTATCTATAATATCGTGCGCCCTTCGACAATTTCATAATGAGATAATTGCAGGAAATCAAAAAATTAAATTTGTAAGTGCCATGGTACTGGCTTCAACCAATCCAATAAAAAACGTTTTATAAGTTTTTTGACCATGTGAATGATTTCAACCGTTTCAATAGAATCTTTTCCCTTTTCTGAATATCTAAATGCTTTATTTTATTCTGTTCGTCTCATGTTGGGTGGTTTTTTTCGTTATCGTTCTTCCTAGTTTTTTACTTTTTAGGATAATATGTAAACACGATATCTCGAAATCCGCTGGTCCGATTTTTGTAGAACTTGGTGTGATTTTGGATATAATCAAACTAACGAAAAGGACACTTTTGGGAATAATTAGAAAAAAATATTTCCACACATTGTTTCTTCAAATAAACGTTGGTTGTAATTTAAGTATATCCAACATTTGTTTTAAACAATTGTTTGATCCGATAAGTAATTATCAATATACGGTATACAAGTGTTTCAATTATTTTACCAATGTAAACAGTACATTAATTATACAAAAAAAGTGGTTGTAAATTATATTATCTTCAAATTCTATTTAAATTGTATTTCTTTATCAGTTTCGGTTTTCCGAGCAAAATGTTCGTCGCGGAGACGCACTTTTTATACATTCTTGCAGGTATATTAGTACCTTGGCAATCTAAAGTTCTGAGAGAATTCTGTTATCGAAGCATCTGGTTATTAAATTTTAGGTAAAATGCTTACAAAAAAAAATTTTAAAACAATACCGCATTCAAATTTTTCATGAATACACTTTTCGTATTGCAGAATAATTTGTTAATTTTGAACATGGATGTAACATACAACTTGAAACGTGTTTGTAACAGTACCTAGTTCGTGGTACATAAATGACATTCTTTTTATTCGTTTCCTTTATAGCTTCACCATATGTTCCTTCAAACATATGTTTCTCTTATTCTTGTTAAAGAACAGTTCCGGCTGCAATGCTTTTAAGCAAGTGGGAAAGACATTCCTAAATTGTAAAATTTCATTTGGTAAAAATATAATTACGTTGCCGAGGTAAGTAATTGGTAATCAGCATGAATGTAATTATTACTTTAACTATACGATTAGTCTTTCTCGAATACGTACTAAAAAACCATATTTAACATATGACTAAGTTAACTGAATGTGACTACTTCTACCTACTACGGATTACTTTACATGTGTGAATTAAGGATTATCAAAGGTTTCCTAGCAAAAGAAATTAATCAGATCACCGCACATATTGCAAATATCTTTGTAATCGTAGAAGGTAACAATTTTTTTTACTTACAATATTATTGCTAACGAAATCACTTTGCTAATCGTAAGCAGTTATAATTGCTTAATAACGTTTTTCTTGAAAATTAATAAAAATAGAAAGTAACCGATTTTATATAAATTTTTTGTACCTCCGTCCGGCGACTACGTTTTTGCAATCGAATTAAGCATCCGGAAACTAGCCATTTGCTGACTCTGCAAAAAAGTTATTGTGTTTATTGTCTGTTTCAAATTGATAAAGACTTAGTTACCATATTAAAAAAAGAGAGAACTAACCTTATTATAAATGTATATGTAAATTAATAGCTAAAGAATGTTTTCGGTACAAACATTTTTTCTCATAATATCAAATTTTAGTTTCTTGGTTATAAATCACGCATTTGTCATCATTTTCAGCCCTCACCTTATAGTTTTAATTGTAAAATTTTAAACATGGGTACATCTCTACATAATAAGCAACTACTAGTGCAAATTATACTACATCGTGGTCAACTTTGCAATTGCTATTATTTAAAGTTGCTTACTTAGATATTGATTTAGTAATTCCTAAATTATATTAGCCTACAAAATAAATAAACTTTAAGTTTGACATTTAATTTGTATTGAGGAGAGCTTAGAGACCATTCTTGTAAAATTTCATTTAGACGACATTATTTTTAAATTTTTCTACTTCAATGTTCTATACATTTTTTAAAGTTATTCACAATCTATTTGGCGGTTATGTTTAGGATATTTTAAAGTGCATGTTTGTAAATTTTATCAAAATTGGTTGAAAATTTTCAATTGAACAAGAAAAAATAAATTGGACATTTTTAAAAATTTTCAAAAATTTTTAATTTATTTTAAAACCATTAAAACCAAATTTTACTTTAAATCAAATTAGTACATCAAGTAGTTGAAAACTAAATTCGTCAACTTAAACTTTGATAGATCGAAATGTCAAATTTGAATCAACCATACCATAAGATTTTGATAACATTTCAAAAGTTTTAGAACCTTAAAAGAAGCCCTTAAAAAGAAACTGCATTATTATATAATTTATATAAAATTAAAATATCAAAATATTGGGAAAAAATTTCACTTCGGTAAAAGTGATTTTGTGACATTTATCTAAGTTAAAAATAATGTGTTAATTTGACAATATGTTTCTAAGCATTTGAAACAACTACTGATGATATTAATATAAACTAGAAATAGTAGCGGTCCTAGATGTGACCCTTGCGAGACACCAAAAGATACCTGAGTAGGTTCTGAGTTACTATTTCTTATCTGCAACATCTGACTTGTATTACAAATATACGAAAAAGCCACCTCAGTAGATTACCATAAATACCAATTTCTTCTGTTTTAAGTAGAGTGTTGGGTGACTAAGTGTAAGCAAAAATAAAAATATCAAATCGCCTGCAGTAAGTTCGCTATTGTACAACCTCTTGCGAACTTACAGCAGACGATTTGAGATTTTGATTTTTGCTAACACTTAGTTGGCTTATCAAAGGATCGACTTATGTAACTGCTTTTATATATCTGTCGATAAAGTTGCTCAATTTTTATGTTTATCCACTTTAACAGTTTAAGGGCCAATTGTACATTCTCCGCTCAAAGTTAACTATCGGTTAATTTCTAAGAATTATCGCCTATGAATTATTAAATCAAAGTTAACTTTAAGTGAAGATTGTACAATGTACAGCAATGCTTTTCTGAGCTCTTTCCTTTCCTTCCAAAAAATTGAGAAAATGTTGCAGTTCGTAATTGATGACATGGTTTATATGAAGATATCTATGGGAATTATGTTGCTTTAAGGTTGGAAGTCGTAGTAGTCTACCTGTTACAAATAATCACTATTAAAATGTTGAGTACTCATTCTTTTAGGTTTCTCAGTAGTTACAATTTAAAAATATTTTTAATTATACAAACCGCCAGTGTAAAATGAACCGGGGCACCGTCATACAGGAACCAATAAACAATTTCCATTCAATTTTCCGATGGGATACACCATATTATCTAATTCTGCTGTCAAAAATACCCTCATTATTACTAAAAATACAAAGATACAATAAAATTGTAACATATTGAACAATTACTAATACAACCGTGACAACAATAAACTTTTCACTTTAGCATTCTTTAATCTACTTAATTTTCCTATGAGGGCGTTGATTGAAATATATATATATATCTCCTCCGACATGTTTACTCTTTTCTTTACTACTTGCTTTTATTCTTAGTATTAATAATCATTTCCTTCTGTTAATGTTATCAAAAGCTGCCTTTGTTTTATATCAATGAATAGTGCGTATACCTTTCTCCTCTTCTTTTATAATTCTTTCTTTATTATATGATTTAATATGTATATGTTTGTTCTCCGTCTCTTTCTAAATCTCTCCTGTTAATCTCTAATTATTCCTTTACAATTATAGTCCTCATATGTAATGGTGTCACCTCTGTAATTTCTATTGACCTTTTCTCTTCCCCCTTGTATATCAGGCAGATTATCGCTCCCCCACGCCTAATCAAAGGCCCAAGAGAATGATATTTAGAAATCTCCAAAACAATTTTTTTATTTTTGAGTTATTTTTTAAAAAAATTAATTTTTCGATTTTACAAATTATTTTTTTTCGGTTTTAACATTAGACTTCAACCAAAACCGATAACATTTCCACACAGCAACTTTTAATGTCCTTTATCGGCTTTAATCAAAAAAATTACTATTACGGAGCTGTGCACAGTATTTAATTTTTAGGAACAAACAACTAAGTTTTGGAATTAACAATTTCATGGTTCAATTGATCCGTTAATTAAATAGAATTAACAAAGAACAAATAAAAATCTGTATTCTTTATTTCAAAAATCCCCATAGTGGCTCTCGTTATCTTTTGTACTGCATATTGTATAGTGTGTTCATGATGAAAGGAAAAATTTGATTAAGGTGATGAATTTCTGGAGAAACTCTCGGACACGTTCAATACTATTTTTAACTGCGCAAATTTTGTATTAAAAATTTTATATACAGGGTGATCCAGAAACCTTCAACTGTTCCTGATATATTGATGTTTGATATTTCCGTAGTCATTTAAAATTGAAATAACTAAATTCCCAACATTTAAATTTCACACCTCTTGCACGACTGATTGTCGGTATGTAATAGTAACGAGACATTACTAGTTGTCAATGTATTGTCATTCTTTGTAAGTCATTTACGGTATCTTTGATCAGTGTTCATATTAAATATGAGTGGTATTTAAAGTGTTCATATTTTTAATTGATCCAACGATTATCCTGATGTGAAAAAATGCATTTATCTTAGAAAGAACGTATCCCAAGTAGGAACTTGGTTATTTTAACTATGTAAATTCAAAAAATGCAAACATTCAAAAGTCAATATTTCGTAGACAGTTGAAGATAGGTGTATAATATTATACATCATGAACTGACTGTATATCTCAGTAACAGTTCGCAGCCAAAAATATAAAACAACTAGTCTTTAAGCGCTTCCTACGGACGCATGAATTTTGGTAATAAAAACAAAAATTAATTTTGAAGTTTGGAGAGAGTGGGTGTGCCCAGCCCTCCAAGGAGTTAAGTTAGAGTTTCAAAAACCCTTGCATCCAGACTGCTTTAAAATCCTCTATCGAATGGTGTATTCAGTTTTTTTTTGACACACCTCGGAGGAGATGATAGACAGACAGACAGAGATTTCAAGGAAATTATAATAAAATCTAAAATTGTGTAAGTAATCCTTGTCAATATATCATCCGACTTTTTGTACTTCAGCATATAATGAAAACTGGTGGAAGTTTTGTGCAGTATTGAATTAAAGCCATCTATAGTACTGTAATTTACACCAATGGCGCAAATTTTAAGTTTTTTTATAATTTTATTAAAGTTACAATAGCAAACACACACCGAGAATCATTGGACAGCTGTTTCGTCCTTTTGGGACTCTTCGGGAGTGAGGAAGTCGAGTGTAAGTTCACTATTCACTATATTCCCTAATGGAGGGCACATCATTGTAAATTACCTTTTCTACAAAGACTAACTTTTTAGGTCGGTTTAAATAACTCGAATAAATTTGAGAATTGAAATCTCTGTCTGTCTGTCTGTTTATCATCTCCTCCGAGGTGTTTAAAAAAAAACTGAATACACCATTCGATAGAGGATTTTAAGGCGGTCTGGATGCAAGGGTTTTTGAACCTCTAACGTAACCCCCAGAGGGGCTGGCCACACCCACTCTCCCAAACTTCAAAATTAATTTTTGTTTTTATTACCAAATATGTTTGTCAAACATCTTTTGTATACATCATTTTGACCTATGACCTTAAGGTCAAAAGTTATAGACGCTTAAAGACTAGTTCTATTTATAAAGTACTGACTATAAAAAAACTATGTCAATTCTAATTAATAGAGCAATTATAAAACTAATAAACATAATCCTTGTCTTTCAAAAGACGACCTCTGATACTTTTTTCTTTTACCGTGCAACTATAACGTGATGCAAAAATAATCCATTTCGCACGTTATTACAATTAAAACGTGAGAAAATTTTCAATTACAATCATCAAGTATTTATAATGCAAGAATATTCATTAAGTAAATTGTTTTTATACACTTAAATTAAGTAGAGCGATTAAGCTTTAAATAATTAAGAAATTAAATAGTAATTAATAGCCTTTTACGCTACTAACCCAAAATTAATGGGCATATTTTTTACTTTCCAGCGTGCATATTATGTCAGTTTCAGTAACATCGCATTGCGTTTTCAAAATCTTTTAATATTATCGACAGAAAATTTTATTTCCTAATGATAGGAATAAAGTTTTTTTCGAGATTAAACTAATAATAGGTAGCTTTGACGTATTTACAAAGTACTTCAGGGTATATCTGTAGTTGGTAATCAAATTTACAAAACATAAATGTTCCGTATCATTATCTAGAAAATACGTAGATAAATTCCTTGCCTGGATTTATGAGGTATAAAATCCATATTTGCACAAAGAAAATATCTTTTGCGATCGCAAACCTAGTTATTTTTATCCACAAAAATTAGGCGCCTGCGTCATTTTTCATTATTATGAACATGATTTATCGTTTTCGGTTTCCACTTTTCCAGTTTTCATTTCCTTTCGTCTTCAAATTTTTTTACCCTCGATTTATACATAATGATCGGGTTTTATTATTGTAATCTTAATTTTTTTTAAATGTATGTAAAATTTTGTTTATAGTTATAGTCTGAAATGTCATTCGCATGCTGGAGTAGACTATGGTTGTTGCGGCCAACACAGAGTGGTTACGCCGGATTTAGGTGATAGTTTTTAGTAACCTCATGAAAAACCTCATTTACACTACCACTTCAAATTTGAGCTTTTTTGCAAGAAATTTCAATATACAATTTCATGAATGGGTTACGAAAGCTTAATTTTTGGCTGCGTTCATTCAACCACATAATTAAAAATCACGTGAATATCACGCAGTTACAGTACGCCATGTGTTGACCGCGACAAGTATAGTAAACTTCAGTAAAATTCCACTACATTAGATAGACCAATGGAAACAAATGAATTTCGATTATTGTTCAAGTTGTCCCTCTCGATTGTCATAAAGTAAGAGACTGGTGACTTTTCGACTGTTAAAGTACTGTTTGCTTAGCATTGAATGGTAATTAAAGGATGATCGTACTGTTGAAATATAGAGTATTAAGACCATATAAATAAACCAAACACAAAATTATCTAACAAAATATTTCAACAATTTTAGCCAAATTTACAATGGTAAAACAAAAGTACTAAAAAATTAAATCCTGCCTAAATTGTTTCTTACATTACATTGTTGCCTCATTTTTAATCAACTTGACTTGTCGTTTAATGAAAGAGGATTTTTGTTAAGTACACTATCTTGCTTAGAATTTAGATATAACGATTTTATTAAACACGTCATGTAATTTGTAATCTACTCTGAAGAGTTGCGTTAATCTATGTATTTTATATCATTGTTTCAATTTTTGTTAATCCACTTTGATAGTCTCCTGTTATCGGTTATTTTTTTATAGTACTGCTCTTCCCCTGTTTTCTTAAATACTATCTACTTAGTTATTACTTTCGTTGATAAATTTAAGCGATTATTCGTCGAGATCATAGTTCGTTACGTTGACGATATTTTTCAAAAAATTTATAGTCCTCGAAATTGTCCTGAAAAATAGGATAAGTAAGATATAATCTCGCAAAAGGACAAACCATATAGGTTGAATGTAAATCTGAGTTTTCGGGATCCTGGCCCCCCTATAACCTCCCCCGTATTTGCAGAAAAGGTTAAATTTCTTTAATTGGACCGTGCTCGTACAAGCGATCTAAAGTGATCTTTTTACGAGAAATTTTAGACTGTTCAACCATAGTCGAAAAATCGATATTTTTCGAGATATAAGCTCAAAAATGCGATTTTCAGAAACTAATAGATTCACCTAGATTGACGAAAATTCACAAGTCCAGGAGCCTCTGGAAGACACTCTTTATGTTTAGTTTTTTGACCCCCGATATTTTTGGTCCTATCCTGCGAATTAATTAGACTGACACTTTTTAAGTTATGTCGCCCTGAAGGGGAAATTTTCCTCTCGAGTCCCATTCCCGCGTAAAAAAACATGGATTGCCACGCTAGCGCACTCAAATGCACTATCCCGCAATTTACAAAGAGGCACATTTTTGAAAATTGCTTTTCGCGGCCATTTTCATTTGTGGAAGCGTCCGAATGCAACGCTAGCGTATTCAGATTTAGTGTTTTTACGGGTACAAATTTTGGTCTTTTCACAAATTCAAGAAAGCGATACTTTTTGAGATATATGGACCAAAACTACTCTATTTATTCAAAGTCTCGTTATTCGTAAACAAAACAGAAGTGCTGCTGTAAGATAAAAACTGTTTTAAATATGTTAGGTAATTAAACTTTTTTCCACGCCACTGTCGAGATAAAGTTGCACACGCGTTTTGTTTTAACGTGATGTCCCGGGGAGGCCTAATCCAGGACAACGTGTTCAGTTTGAGTATTCGGAATCACCTCGTTAGATTCGCTCCCGAAACGTTGGCCACAAATGGGCTGAACCCTCCCACTCTTATTACACCTTTTCGCTGTTCCCTTCACACTTCAACGTCAGAATCGCATTCTTGACCGATTCTTCGAGGTTGGTGATAAGGACCAAAATGTGGGGCGCGCAAAAGGATTCGAAATAGTCGCCGCGTGAACTTCTTCGCGGCGCATTGTTCGAGAAAAAGGTGTGGAAATGGAGCAGTTTTTGGTTCATATCTCGCAAATTATCGATCGAGCAATTCGTGGTATAGGATCAAAATTTTTGCCGCAAGAAAACGCGCAATCGGAAAGCGCCAGCGTGGCATTCCATGTTTTTTGCGCAGAAATGGGCCGCGAGAGAAAAATTCTAAAATTATCCCTTTCACGACACCATAACTCAAAAAAATGTTGGTCCAGTTAATTCGTGAAACAGGATTAAACATATCGGACGTCAAAAACTGAAAATAAAGGGTGCCCCGAAAATTCAGATTCAGATTCAGCAAAGACCCTTCTACAAGCCTATGTAGTTTTTTTTCGTTTGCGCGATTATTTTCCACTCAAATGACATTTTTCCTGACTATACATTATGAGCTATAAACACTTCATAATACCTAAAAAATTTTTGTTGTGTACGACTCTATTTTTCTCAAAAATGTTTTTTTCTCTCTACTGATCATTTAACAATACCGAGTTTAGCCTAAAACAATGAACATACTGTAAGGGGTCACATGTGTAAAATTTTGAAAGTCTCTTAAAATACTAACATACATAAAAAACGGAATATTTTTAATTCCAGGTATGTAGCCATTATTTTGGAAAACTCGACTTATAAAACTTTTCATTTACTGCGATTTAACCTTCAAAAATATTTATTTTGATTGATAACAAACGATGAAATACTTTGAAATTATTTTATTGTTTTCCTAGGTTGTTCATTAGTAAACAAACACACTGCTGAACATAAAACTAAGGTCACCCCATAATTTTAGAAATACATAGTTTTCTTGATTGTAATAGTTTAGTAACTGATTGGTTGAATGAAAAATTTTTGTATTGTTCAAAGTTTGGTAATAAATAATTTTAACTTTATGCTAAGTAATGAAAATGAACAAGGTTACAAGTTCAAGGATTTCAGTACAAGCATTCCCCCATCTAGTGGTGTTAACAACTTGCAAACAACGAGGTATGTTCTAGATCAGATTTTATATCACATTCTGCGGAAAATTGCCCCACTCCTGCACCAGTATGTAGCGAAGCTCACTACCATTTCTGGTAGCCGACACATGTCAACGTCAACAATTTCCCACCTCATCCCAAACATGTTCAATTCGATTTAAATCTAGACTACGGGCAGGCTTAACAAATAGCATGATTTGAACCTCGTCAAGATACTCAGTAACGATCCGAGCAGTGTGGGGCTGTGCGTTATCATGCATAAATATGGTGTCGTTTCCAAGAATAACCATGAAAAGTTAAACAACGTTCCATTGTCGATAAAGACTAAAAGATATACCTCCCCATGTCATAATTGATCCTTCATCAAATAGAAGTCGCTCGGCAATACACGCTTGAGTACTTCTCGTCACCCTCTTACACGTCTATTTAAGTCTTTAAGAGAGAATTGCGATTAATCGGAAACAATACGCGACTCCGGTGTTCACGAAAAAGCGGCAGTCCAGAAACTCTAGTTCGAGAAGAAAATCCAGCAGCATGAAATTGCCTCTTCTCATTTCTTGCAGTGACTTCGAAGAAAAACTACCGCGTCAGTTCGGTTTCTCAAAGCACGAGAAACAAGAAAGCGGTAATCTCTATTAGCTATTGTAGTCTTATCTAAACCAGGTCTTCGAGTGAACAGACGAGTCTCTTTAACTGTAACTAGACTGTTTTTTGTTTCAACGGAAACCGTATCAAAGTAAACTTGATCATTTTCATTACAAAAACTTTTTTTATTTAAGCAATTATTTAATAAGCTGTTACAACCAAGAATTCGAAAAAAAATTTTAAAATAACTTCAATGTACGGGGTGGCCACATTTTTTTTTGTGGTTCCTCAAACACATTTTTCTTGCTAGAGTCTTCGTGATCGTCCTAAAAGATTTTAGACTCGAACATATTTTTTAATCTTATTTTCCCTCGATGCAAGTATAAGAAATTAAATGTGTGGCTCTTTTTGCAATAACACTATGTTAATATTATCATAATCTACTGTGAAACGTTTACAATAAATTTTTTTATACATTTCAGAATTAAAATGGAAACCGTGTGGGCTCGAGATCCGCCGAAGGCTTTGTTCTTGGACATATCTTAGAAATATTGCCCGATGGTGCGGAAGTTGTTCCAGTAGATCCCAAATATCCTAAACGAATTTGCTCGTTCAATGATATATTCCAAGCTGGCCAACACAACAAAGAGTTTGATGACAATTGTACGTGGTAAATGATGACCGACAAGATAATGTTAAATTAATATTTTTTTAGGTGAAATGATGTTCTTAAACGAAGGCACTTTACTAAACAATATAAAAAGAGCGTATTACAAAAATAGAATATACGTAAGTATAACTTTTCTTTAAAATTTTGGTTAAAAGTGTCAACTTTAGACTTACGTCGCAAACATTCTAATAGCGGTAAATCCATACAAAGAAATTTCGTCATTGTATTCCGCAGATGCAATAAAACAGTATAAGGGGAAGTCACTGGGTCAAGAACCGCCGCATGTATTTGCAATTGCAGACAAAGCATTTCGTGATATGAAAGTATTAAAACAATCACAATCAATTATTGTGTCGGGAGAATCGGGGGCAGGAAAGACAGAATCTACCAAACACTTATTACGCTTTCTTTGCAACAATTGGAGTACCAGCGCCAGTCCTATCGAACAAAAAATTCTAGATGCAAATCCAGTGCTGGAAGCTTTCGGAAATGCCAAAACAACTAGAAATAATAACAGCTCACGTTTTGGAAAATTTATAGAAGTTCATTTTGATAAAAAATTTCAAGTTGCAGGCGGATATATTTCGCATTATTTGTTAGAAAAATCGCGTATATGTTCACCGACTGGCGACGAAAGAAGCTATCACGTATTTTACTTATTGATGGCTGGGGCGCCGGACGAACTTAGACAAAAATTACATTTAACGCAGCCAGACCATTTCAACGTGAGTTGATGCGACGAATTCATTTTGACATTGTATTTATCTATCATTAAAATTCCAGTACTTACGAGACGGTTGCACTCGATATTTTGCATCTTCCAAAAACGAAAAACTGTTATCTCCTACTCAAAAAAGTGCGGCACAATTGCGCGACGGACCCCTAAAAGATACAATTGTGGACGACGTGGAAGATTTTAACGTTTTAGATAAAGCTTTATCTACTTTAGGTTTGAACGATTTGGAAAAGCAGGGAGTATATGGTATGGTTGCGGCAGTGTTGCATCTTGGAAACATCTGCTTCGAAGATAATCCAGAAGATACAAGAGGTGGATGTCGAGTATCTCAAAGCAGCGAAAAATCGCTTATTGTCGCGTGCCAGTTATTAGGAATTGATCCTACAGAACTAAAACAGTCGTTGGTTGCTAGAGTAATGCAAAGCAGCAGAGGTGGTGTAAAAGGAACTGTGATAATGTAAGCAGAAACTCTTGGCGATATTATTTAAAAGCTAGTTTTATTTTTTAGGGTGCCTTTAAAAGTCTACGAAGCAAATAACGCTCGAGATGCCTTAGCAAAAGCTATATACAGTAAACTTTTTGATTATATCGTGCATCGAATAAACCAAAGCATTCCTTTCGTTGCATCCAGTTATTACATCGGCGTTTTAGATATTGCTGGTTTCGGTAAGGTTTACTAACTTAAATTCTATATTTAATTAAACTTCGTTGTAGAGTTTTTCACGGTTAACAGCTTTGAACAGTTCTGTATTAATTATTGTAACGAAAAACTGCAACAGTTTTTCAATGAAACCGTACTTAAATATGAGCAGGAATTGTATAAAAAAGAAGGTTTGAATGTACCCCAAATTAAATTCGTAGATAATCAAGACTGTATTGGTAAGTTTCCGATGAAAAATTGCTAAAAACTTAAACCGAGTAATTTTAGATATCATCGAAACTAAGAATAACGGAATTTTTACAATATTAGATGAAGAATCGAAACTTCCAAAACCATCGTACATGCATTTTACTTCCGAAGTTCATAATCGATGGAGCAATCATTTCCGTTTAGGATTACCGAGGTCTTCGCGGCTCAAAGCTCACAGAAACATAAGAGATGACGAAGGTTTTATAATCCGTCACTTTGCCGGTGGAGTTTGCTACCAAACAGTATGTTTACGTTTAATTTTTAAAGAAAATACAATTACGTTTTGTTACCACATTCCAGCTACAATTTATTGAAAAAAACAATGACGCGTTACACGCTTCGCTCGAAGGAATTGTACAAGAAAGTTCTAATAAATTGATTCAGTTTCTTTTTGCAACCGCAAACGCTCAAAAAGGCAAACTAACTTTCATTAGCGTTGGAAACAAATTTAAATCGCAACTTGCGGAATTAATGGATAAACTGAAAGTTAACGTAAGTAAAACAGAGGTTCTCTACGATATACCAAATAATTTGTGTTGTAGGGTACAAACTTCATTCGATGCATAAAACCAAATAATAAAATGATAGATCAGCAGTTTGATGGGGCCCTTAGTTTGATGCAACTTAAATGTTCGGGGATGACGCACGTACTGGAACTTATGGAACACGGATACCCCAGCAGAACTCCATTCACAGAGCTCTACGACATGTACAAAGAATACCTACCTAATGAACTGAAGCAATTACCACCAAGAACTTTTTGCGAAGTAATCCTCACACGAAAAGTAAACCAACCGTTAAAATATGCACGATTTTAGGCTATGCTGAACAGTTTGAATCTTCGAGAAAAGGACTATAAATTTGGTGTGACGAGAGTGTTTTTCAGACCGGGGAAATTCGCGGAGTTTGATAAAATCATGAAGTCGGATCCGGAGAATCTTAAAGAAATTGTTAAGACCGTTCGTAAATGGCTTACAAAGTCCAGATGGATAAAATCCCAATTCTGCGCATTAACCGTTATTAAACGTAAATACAAAAGTTCTTCGGTTTTCTTAACTATTTAACGTTGCATTTTCAGTAAAAAATAAAATTTTATATCGTCGCGAAGCTTTGATTAAAGTTCAAAAACTGTGCGAGGCTATTTAGTTAAAAAGGCACGGACCTAGAATTCAAGGAATACGTAAGATTCAAGCTTTGGGTACTAATCTCCAAAGCTTACATTCTATTGCGAACCAATTAAAGAAAGATAAAGAAGGTAGCATTAATCAAATTAATACGTTGAAGAGTGACATAGTGAACGCCACTTTAGCTATTAAGGTAATTTTGGTTGCGCAGCAACACTTTACTTCATCTTATATTAATTACAGAAAGACAACCATATAGAGCATACAAGAATTGACGCGTTGTACAATGAATTGTTAGGAAAATTGGATAACCAAATGAACACTTTGAAGAAAAAAGTACAAGATCAAAAAAATGCCGAAGAACAAGAAAGACTTAGAAAAATTCAAGAAGAAATGGAAAGGGAGAAGAAACGAAAGGAAGAGGAGGAGAGAGATTGCGCGAAGAAGAGGAAAACAGAAGAAAAAAAGCTGAAATGGAAGTTCGTCGTAAACAAGAAGAGGAGGAAAGAAGAAAACAGGTGACATGTTATAGTTTTCTCGTTTTATGTTTCTAATGTTTATTAGGAGGAAGCCGACAAGAAAGCAGCTTTAGCGCTTCAAGCGCAACGCGAAAAAGAAGCACAGGAAGAACGAATTTATCAACAGCATTTAGAACAAGAGAGGCAGGATCATGAGTTGGCAGTAAGGTTGGCACAAGAAAGCAACGGACAAGTGGAAGATAGTCCATCGCTTATACGAAAGTAAGTAGGTACTATAATTGTTTTTGTACCAAGAAAAACGGATATTACGATTTATTTCCGATTCATATACAAACCTATCTTCATAACTAAAGTAAAAATAATTTTTGTATTATTATATTTTTTGAATATTGTACAATTATGGTGGTAGCTCATTGTAAATGCTTGTTGTTTCCATGACTCAGCGGACCAGTGGATCCGACGCATCAGTTAAAGAAACTCAACAGGTATTATAGACCCAGAAATAATTATATAACCAACATTAACAGCACTGCTATTGCATGTAATATTTCCTTGCATAACAATATTTAAAATTTTAGAAGCGTAGGCGCTAAACATGTCCACTTTTTTCCAATTCTATTGCATTGTATTGTAGTCGAATTAACAACCTTCTTTTTTTACACTAACAACAAAAATAGAAACGAACCAATTTGGATATTTTCTTTTTGAAAAGTGTTTGCTATTGTAGATAGGCTTATCTATATTAGCTATATGTGTTACTTTATTGAACAGTTGATGATGTAATTTTATGTAATCGCTTCCCTCGAACAAGAAGTGCTTTATAAAATTACATTTGCTGTCAGAAAACTGTTGCGCTAAATTTTTTCTTGTTTAGATCCGAAGCGGTTAGAAATAGCCAAGAAGCTGCAAGTAAAGGCAAATACGACTTATCGAAATGGAAATATTCAGAATTACGTGATACAATAAACACGTCGTGCGACATCGAACTTCTAGAGGTAACAACAATTTAATTATTTACGATTCTAGTAAAATGATTATTTCTTTGAATCCATAATTTCATTTTTTTGTAAATTCGATTATTTCTGAGACGTAATAAACAAAAAAAGCGATTGCCTACAGAACGGTTTTTGAATATGCTGTTTGTAATTTCAGTTTGTTTATTATGTTGCGATCAATAATTACCGAAATCTTTATTTAATAATATTATTTTAATTAAATATTTCTTCATACTTGGTATTATTATTATTCTTATTACAACCTTAGTCGAAATTTTCAAAAAAACTTAATTAAATGCTGCCCTCTTGTATCAATTGTAGAATTGTTGGAAGAGTCACATGGTCAAATTATTCCTTTCTGGGCATTCGCACTCTTAAGCTTACGAGTAAAATTTCTTCTAAGCCAACCTTTCGTAAGAACGATTTTTAATCGTCCTTCTCTTCTGTTCTAAACCCGTCTTATTTTGTTATAAACGGTCACTTAGACTTAGTAGAGTATGAGACAGGTCGTGATTTATTCCACTCTATACTTATTACTCGGGAACCCTTCAATTAATTTAAAAAAAAATACTTTCTAGGCAAGGTGCAGTACCTACAGCAAAAAATATATTTCAATGTTACTGACTGTCAAAATTTTTGTTAACAACAAGAACTGGGAAGTTCTGGTCTTTTCACCTCCTGTCGCGTTTTCAAGATGATTAACCGACAGATAAAATTAACTGGATGTGAAAACACCACACCTAAATCTTAAAAATACAATTTTCCATTTAAACCTGTGTAATTTTGGTTCCCTTGCAATGTCTGATAAAAAAATGCATTATCCATTAAACATTTTTTCTATTCCGCATTCATGTTCACTCAATTTTTTGTACCTGACCATATGTTGTAACCCAAAATCTGTCAGTTGTGTATTTTGGGTCCGTGTACCTTGATCATTAAATAAAGCTACATTATCATCCCCCTCAACGAGGTGATATCATTAATTACGCATAATTAAATCGTAGACACTAATGTGTTTCTTATCTGTTAAATTAGATAAAATTTTCTAATTACCAAACTCTTTTTTAGGCGTGTCGCCACGAATTTCATCGCAGATTAAAAGTATATCACGCGTGGAAAGCAAAAATCGCAAGCGTACCGTAATGGATGAAAATGAGAGAGCTCCAAAATCGATCATGGACGCCGCGACAAAAACTCCAAAAGTACAACAGAAAACTGCGGTCATAGAAAATAGTCAACGCTATTTTCGAATTCCATTTGTACGTCCCGGAGCGGCTGTGGTCGGTGACCACAAAAGGGGATGGTGGTTCGCACACTTTGACGGACAGTACGTTGCTCGACAAATGGAACTTCATCCCGAAAAGGCTCCCATACTATTGATTGCTGGTAATTATACTAATTTGATCGCTTCCTATACGGTAACATTTATTGTAGGAAAGGATGACATGCAAATGTGTGAGCTATCGTTGGAAGAAACTGGATTGACAAGGAAACGGGGTGCGGAGATTCTACAAAACGAATTTAACAAGGAATGGGAGCGTAATGGTGGAAAATCATACGTACGTCCAGCTGACAGAAAACGTTAACTCCTAAGAAAAATATCGTCTGCATTCCAACGTATCGTATTATAGAAATCATCGGTTTAATTATATTAGTAGGTAATTTATTAAATGAAATGTGATTTCTGGTACATAAACAAATTCTATTTTCCTGTATTTATATACATATATATGTTTGTACTTCCACAAACTTATTAAGTAATAAAATTACTTAACACTTTTCACTTTCCTGTTTTCTCTGTATACACTGTCTTTTTGGACTAAAAAAAAACATGGGTTAAGAAAGGATACAGATGCCTACAGAATATACTAACTAAATGGGTCGAATTTGATCATTTCTAATTTTTCTCCCAATCGCTCCCGCACTTGGTTAAATTTGTGACCACTAACAAGACTTTCCATTTCAACCATAATTAATCTGTAAAAAAAATTAAACCAATTACAACAAAGGTAAATTCGAAAGAAACAGTAAGACTGCCAAAAGTTCAGTTATAGAGCTAGACAAGATATACCAAGCGATCATAAAGTTTTAGATAAGAGGCTATGATTTTGACATTAGGAAATTTTTCTTTGATAACAAGATGCGTATTGTTGGTTGCATATACGATACATCTAACTCTTTCCCGAAACTCATTACGTAAATAAGATTCAATCAATGTTTCCATAAAAACTGTCAATCAATTGACACTGAAGTTATCAAAGACATGCAAAACTTGCTAATGACAAACCATAGCCATACCTTATAAAAACTTTATGATAGCTCAACAAATGCAGAGAAGAGAAGAATATTCCAAATGAGCGATAAACTAAGTTCTCAAAATTTGTTTGGCAATTTAGAAGCAAATTATTCTAGCACAATTAATGTAAATTACCTCGAGTTAATCATTAATTGTTTAGTAGAGCTACTTTCGGTTACGGTTTTACGTATACCATGGTCGTCCTGAATACATATTCTGAAAAGAATCTTTTTTATGAAAGGAAATTAGTAAAAATGTTCCATTCATTTCCTATCATCAAGAAGAATCTTTTGAAAAGGTGTGCCCACATTTTCTATATTTTTACCGACAACCATGGTTTACATACCAAAAAAAAACAGTCCACAAATGCATATTATTAAGAACCTGCAGTAAAGCACCAATCTATTTCGTCAAGAATAAAAATCATTATAAAACATATATAGGAGAAAACCACATGAAAACCAGTAATAAACGATTCAAGAAAAAAATAGTACATTTCACGTAATGATGGTGTAGTTTTTTTTCCTTCCGTAATACGTGAGAAATTAGAGCCAGGGACGTATCGAGGCCCCTGGACCCCTAACCACTAGACGAGTTTTCTTAACTCCAGGGGCCTCGATACGTCTCCGACTACAATTAGGCAGTATGTTTAACTTCGAGTGAGTAAAAACAACTTCTGGTAAAATAATCAACTATTTCAAATTTTGTAGATATTTGTAACGGCAATAGACAATTACAACTTTGACAAGTCTTGTTTAAGTGTATCATTGAGGTAGTTAAATTGTGTCATTTAAAGTATGACGCCCAACTTAATTAACAAAGAACTTATAGACATGGTACCGGCATACGAGCAACCACGACAAAATTCTGTGCTTGTAGCTCGTCTCTATGCAGACAAATTTACAGTACATACAGCTCACAGATAAAAACAAGAGCCCTGAGAAGGCGTGGCTGGTGGTGTCGTTATTCGACAAGTATAGGCTATACAAAAAGTATTTAAGTGGCAAATTTAAATATTTGTGGTTAATTCAAATTCTTAAATGTTTGTAATAAAGTTAAATCTATTTTTACTAAAGCTTATATCAAAACATCTGAGGTTTTATTACAATTATTATGTAACAATGTGAAAATGAAACAATAACAATAACACGATTGTGTATCGTTCTTCACGGTATGTACCTTCAAGCTGTGATTGGACAGATATTTTACCGCTATCAGTTTTTAAAACTAGTTCGCATATTTTCCGGGGTTTTTGTTTTATTCTGTGCGCTGTATAGTACATTCGTTTTATTTATCCCGACTGATCGATGCGATGAATCAAGCACATACTTGTGTGTTGTTATGTATGTCTCATATTACCTCAAGTAACTAACAAGGATAACATTAGCAACAGTTTTAATACTAACTTAACGTAAATGTCAAATGACTGCTTGTTAATGTCGTTTATAAATAAATGACCAAAATAAATCGGCGCACGCACGTAACCACAATCAACAAATAAATAAATAACGAAAGGTTGGTATCAGTGCCCATATTTATGCTTTAAATTACAGACGATGGTCATTTTGTGATTTAATGCAAACATGACGTCATCGGACAGGTGAATACTTTTTAGGTGTGGTGCAACTTATTAGGTAAACTGTCAATATACGATCGAAACCTGGACAACATGGAGGAGAAGTTAGACATCTACACATTGTCGTTCCCTTTCGTTCTGAATGTCGTAGAGGGGCAGCCTTGTATAATTAATAGGATACTTGTAGAACAAGATGAGGTATCCCAATCGTAAAGGAAGAAAGCGGTAGAAAGGAGAATGGACAACATCAATGAAAATCATAAAACCTTGCTACGACGCGTCGGAAACCATGGACCACTCAATTACTATCTCTCATAAGTATTGTCAGAAGGACGGTGCTAGACACACATTATTTACCTGTAAACAGTGGTTTGACAAACGACAGTAATTAGAAACAATAATAAGAAGACAAATTAAACCAGAAAATCTGACGACATGCATGGAATGCAATCAGCAAATAGATAATCAAAATAATGAGTAAGAAAGAAGAAAAAAACAAAAGAAGATAAAAAAAGAAACTAAATAAAATAAAAACCCCTTATCATTTCAAAGATAGTTACACCTGTATACGTTGTCATTCTATTTCGTTGTGAATGTCGTCGACGGGCAGCCTTGTATAGGTTCTAGGATACTTGCAGAGCATAATGGCGAGAAAGCAATAAATATTGAAACACAACCAACTCCACCCATACCAGGTACAACGTGTACAAGCTCTACTACCAAAAGATCTTCCCCCTCGAGTAGAATTTTATGAATGGTTGCTACGTTAACATCAGTTAAGATAGGATTTTATTTTAGCAACATACATTTTTTCGGCAAAATTCGATAGGAAATCGACTCCTGAATTTTTGAAAGAAATGCATAGTTCAAAAAATCACAAATTTTTTTAATTTCCCATGGAAATCTTTTTTCCAATCGATTATTTTGATTTACGGACTAACCTAACAAAAACCAAAACTAACCTAACCTTACTCATAATAACTGAAGGCTTACTCAAGGTAACCAAGACAGTACCACTTGAAAGATCTGAAATAAACAAATAGAAAAGAAACAAAAAGAAAATAACATAAAAAACTAAAGAAACCGCAAATAGATAAAAAGAGCGGTGTGACAATATAAATAAATAGAGATGAACACATTAACTAATAAAAGCATAAAACCTTGCTACGACGGACAACATGGACAACTCAATTACAATCTCTCATAAGTACTGTCAGGACATGGATGTTTCATAAAATACTCAGAAAAGGAAAGACTACAGGATGCTGATACTACAAAGAGGAAGACGATGCTATTCGCATTATTTACCTGAAACCAGTAGCTCGACAAACGGTAATTATTAGAAACCAGAATAAGGCGACAGGTTAAACCAGCAAATCTGACAACATACATGGCAGCAAAAGAAGAAGATTAGAATGAAATTAACAAACATATAACTGAAAAAATAAGTAAGAAGCGAAAAAAAAACAAAAAAATCAAATAAAAAACCCCTTATGATTTTAAAGATAAATTTCTCAATAAACTCGAAACAGGTTACATTAAAATCTAAACAAAAGGGTATGGGTTTATTTGGTAGACACTTCCAAGGGGAAGCCAACATAACTATCAGCATAGATTTTTTTGTAGCTAAAAGTATCTAACATTAAGTTTGAGAGTCTCTAGGCAGAAATATTTCTAGATCCGGCACGTGAATAATTTTTACGTGTGGTGCAACTTGGTAGAAAACTGGCAATATTCGACCGAAGCCTGGACATTAATCATATAATAAATAATTTGTAATTACTAAATTCTAACAATTAACAATGATAAATATATATTTATTAATTTATTAATTATTTATTATTAATGTACGGATTGCCATTTACGTATGCTATTTTTAAATTAGTTTCAACGCTGGCTTTTCTTAAATTCAGTTCTTCTTTCAGTTGACTAAAGAATTCCATTTGTAATTTAGTTCTGCCGGGAAAAAACGTACAATGTCATCAGCTGAATTACTTCTTAATAGCATACTTCCTTCCAGCTCATTATTAAATATAATCTTCAAAGATCTTGGATTTTTATTATGTATATAAAGAGAATTGCAGAAGGACAACATATAATTTTTATAAAGTGGTGATTACGGGGTTGTTTTTCTTGAATTTTTCGCTAAAAATTTAATTCTTGTATCTATAAAAAATCGCATATGCCGGAGTGTAATTGTCATGACATCGGCAAAAGTTACCTGCAACTTTTCCAGCGACAAATACACTAGTGGTTTTTTCACTTTGAATTAAGTAATTAATTATCGCGGTCTCCATTGATATTTAAAGTTGACAATCTCACAGTTTATTCAAATTAAAATTTTCTTATTCATTAAATTGTCCTGCCGAATTACACTCTAGGTTTGTATTTTAGCGAGTAAATTTGTGTTGTTTAAATTCAAATCTGTCAACCTAAAAGCACTCTACCGAATGGCACTCGAGAGAATTTTTGACCTCGACCCTCATGTGCCATTCGGTATCGCGTTTTTAATAATAAAAATAATAATAATAGTCTTTATTTTCTTGTAATATACATATTAAAGGGGTATAATACAGAAAATCTCAAGAACAGGTTCAGCTATCTACACTAATAGAAGCTGCTCTTCCACCTAATCCCTGGAAAAATAGTAGTTAGGTGAACGAAAAGACGCATTCTGTGGGAGAAATGATCAAGTAATTTCTATGTGTTTAACTAAACTTAAAGAAAACAAAAAGTCTCTACGTTAATTTGTTGTAGTACTTCAATAAATCGAGAATGAAACGAAAAACAAAAAATAAAGTAATTAAAATAACATTGTTGTAACTCAGTTTTAAACTAAACCGCTGTACGCTATTCACATGACCACTTAAACGGCTTAGTTGCTGAGATACAGGGTGTTGAAAGTTTAAAATAAAAATTAAAAATTAGTAATAAATCAAAAACATTTTTTTCAAATTTGGTGACCAATATGCTCTTCAAGAAAGTCATATTTTGACATAAACTAACTTTTCAAAAATTTAACCAGTAGCGCGCTATAAGGGTTAGTGACAACTTTTACCCTCCTATTTTTTACGCCACTGGAGAAAATATTTGTTTTTTAATTTTTTAAAATTTTCTATTCATTTTTGGTCAAAAAAGTAATAACATTTTATGAACGGTCTTGAAAATATTTGCTTCTAAACAAAAGTCTGCAAGTACTGACATTCCAAATTATTATGTGCAGTGCAATTCTGCTAAAAAATTTGCTTCAAGCAATACTATTAATCCGATTTTGAAAAAGGCGTAAATCGTTAAAGAAGTAATACAAACTAATATAAAAGCATTTTTGATTTATTGTAAATTTTTAATTTTTATTTTAAACTTTCAACACCCTGTATCTCAGTAGCTAAGCTGTTTTAGGGTTCATGTTCCTATATCAAAATTCATCAATTTATGAGACCTCTCTGGGGTAGAGCGTTGTCGATCGAATATAGCAACATCCTGTATAAGGGATTTGATATGAAAAACCGTATTTAAATAAATTAGTTTTGTGAAGAGGAGGAGTAAGTCTACCTTGAAACCTTATATTAATGTTATGCACCATCCGTTCTATGTACGATCCGTTGAATTAAGTATGGAGGTGTTTTCGATTTTAGAATTTTAAGATAAAATGTAGCAGCATACACGAATCGACGTTGTTTCATATTTAACCAGTTAAGGTCATTAACTTTCATGTGAAATTTTATCAAATTCTCTTATTCCGAAAATTAAGCGAAGACAAGAATTTTGAATTTTCTGGATTTTTAACTGCGTGCTTACTTCTATAAAGGGTCCATATACAGTCCAGTGCAATTAGGTTTTCTGACCAAAAAGTTTTAACAGACTGCGTCCGGTAAAAAGTTTAGTTTGGGTATAACTAGTACGTAAGAAAAATGTAACAAAAAATTAGTGAAACTATGGAAATGGGGTGGGTTTCTAGGGTTGAAAAATGTACTTTTGCAATATTTAGGCAGAAAATGACTCTCTAGCGCAAAATGTTCTACAGAAAAGTGGTAGACAATTAAAAAAATGAGCAACTCGTGTACGAAACATTTTTCAACTCAAATTAATCGTGAAAATCGCGAAAAACAGTTTTTTGGTTTTTGAATCTTTTCTCTGCCAAAAAAAAATTTGCATGAAACTTGGTGAAAGTACACCTTTATTTATACTACATAAACACGAATTTTTGGACAACCAAAAAAATTAGTTCCCGAGATATTTAAGAATTTTCGGAAAAAATTTTTTCAAAAAAATTCTTCCAGTCAAAATTTCGATTTTCAAACTCTGCACCCGCGTATTTTCTTCGTTGAAATTTCTACTTTAATATAGTCTATCTATGTTGCAGTCGAATTTTGCAATAAACCACTTAAAATTTAAAAAAAAACAAAAACGATTTTTCGGTATACCTATTATTTAATACGTATTATTTTCAATTTTTTTATTACTTACGTAAAAAAAATAATATTGTTAAGTATTAAAATTTTATGGAATATGAAATATTGAAAACTGAAATATCAAATGATTCCTGATACACAAAAATGTGTGTGAAGGCACTTAGATTAACGGAGTGAAAGTCGTTCAGTCATCAGTAAAAGTTAACGTTGAAAAAGTAGTAATTAGTCCTTAATTACATTTTCAAAGGATTTCACTGAACAGTAAAGATGACTTGAAAGATTTTTTGCAGTATGAACTCGCTCCATTCCCTCTGTCATTATTTACAGAAAATGAAATAAGAAAAACAAATAATCCGAGATGTACAGTGAATTTACAGAGGTTTCTGCTGTACCATGCACCATGACACTATAGACGAAATTGTAAATAAATATTTAAAGTATGTTCAATGTCATTACACAGCAAATAGACATATTACGTTCGATGGTTATCTCTACACATGTTCATGAAATGCACAAACCTGTGCATTAATTGCCATGAGAACTGCACTAATAGAGAAGAGATAATTTTTGAAGACGAAAATGATGCGCAGATTGTTGAAGAGCCACCACCTTGTCATAATGAAGACGAAGGACTGGAAGTAGATGAAACTAATCCAGATTCAGATAATGAAAGTTGTATTAAAGAAGATGCATCAGTTTAATGTAATACATTTTTTAACATCAATATTTTTGTAAGGTGAACCAGTGTTAATTTGTAAATAAAAAAATACATTGTTTAAATTGTAATTATTTTATTGAAGTAACAGAATTATTTTTTAGGTACCTAAGTAATAAAAAAATTAAAAATCATACATATATTACATATTTAAAAATACGTACACCAAAAAATCGATTGTTGTTTTTTTTGTAATTGTTTAATGCAAAATTCGACCCCAACATAGATAGACCATATTAAAGTAGACATTCCAACGAAGAAAATACACGGGTGCAGAGTTCGAAAATCTAAAATTTGACTGAAAATTTTTTTTTTTTAATTTTCTTTTTGTGAGAAATCTTAAATATCTCGTAAACTAATTTTTTTTGTTGTGAAAAAAATTGCGCTTATGTAATATAAGAAAAGGTGTACTTTTACCAAGTTTCATGCAAATTGCATTTTTACCAGAGAAAAATTCAAAACAAAAAAACAGTTTTTCGCGATTTTTGCCTTGAATTTGAGATTATGTGGAAAAATGTTCTGTACAGAAGTTATTCACTTTTTTATTATCGACAACTTTTCTGTAGAACAATTTGCGCTAGAGAGTCATTTTCTGCCTGAAAAATGCAAAAGTACATTTTCCACCCCTAGAAACCCACCCCATTTCCATATTTTCCATTAATTTTTTGTTACATTTATTTTTTACGTATTAGTTAAACCCCAAACTAAACTTTTTTACCGGTCGCAGCCTGTTAAAACTTTTTTAGATTTTTGCCCCTTTTTTCCGTAATTGCACTGGACTAATAACATTGCACAATAATTAAAATGGGAAAGCATTAACAGAATTGTTTTTGTTTTTTTATTTAACAGGTGACGGTTGCAATTTTAGTGCAAAATATGCTTTTCTAACGCAATTGTTAACATGTAGTGTACATTTTAAAGAGTCGTGGACACTTCGCCGAAACTTGGACACAACGTCGAAACGAATTATTGGAGATGTCGCCGAAACTGGACACAAAGCCGAAATCACCTGCTAAACACATTGCCGAAAATGGACATAACGCCGAAATTAGTAATTGGACATATCGTCGAAATGTGGACACAACGTCGAAAACCAAAAGCTGACACAACGTATATAGGATATTGATTAAAACAATTTTTTAAAGAAAGAAATTGTAATAACTGTAACCTACCAACCAAAATCGTTTACCCCCGATCACATGAAAACAACTTATATTGATTTAATAATTCATTTCGGCGTTTAGTCCAAGTTTCGGCTTTGTGTCCATTCGACGTTCTGTCCATTCGGCGAACTGTCCGGATCCCATTTTAAATTAGTGTCCAATATTAGTCTAAGGCTTTTATTAGTCCAAGGCTTTATTTTATTGACAATTTTTCTCGTCAATTTGCTAGACAACAGATTTTCAATAAACAACCCATATTTACTAGACAAAATACAAACCTCTTGGGCAATTATAAGTGAGAAAAGTATGAACCGTCATTATTTTCAGTTTTCACCATAATTTTGTAAAAAGTTAAAAATTAGAAAAACTGTAAATAGACTACGGCGTATATGTAACTTCGTGATATAAATGATTGCCTTCTAAATCTTGTTTTTTCTTATACAAAAATGTGTGTAGAACACGATAGTGGTAAAAAAAGCTTTCTAAAAAGTGATTTTTAAAGCGAAAAATTAGAAAAACTGTAATTAGACTAGAGCATAATGAGGCTCCTCGCAAATTTTTTTTATTTAAATAAACTTCTCTTTTATATTTAAATGTGTTTAATAATTCTTATTTACTTCAATAACAATTATTAAAATGAAAATATAGAGACGGTTATCGTAACACGGCCCTCTCTCATACAGGGTCGCTATTATGTAAGGGTACAGCTTAATATTTTGTGAACTGTTTATCACAGCTCATTGGTATGCTGTTAAGAGCAATTAAATTCTATTTGTGAAGATTTTTTTCAATTTTTTAGCGGTATTTGTTTCGGAGATACAAAGCTAACTTGTTTTTTTTTAATAGCACGAGGGGTTAAAAGTTACATTTTTGAAGAGTTATTTTTTTCTGAATTTCAACGATGTATATCATACCTATCTTTATTTCGGTTAAAAAGCAAAAAAAGAAAACAATTTATTTTGAAAAAAACTAAGTTGCTTGATGTTTCGGATAAATGTCATTTTATCAGTGACAGATTAGTCAAAACTTGAACTTGTGTGCAATAATTACTTTCAATTCATGATGGTGCATTTAACCCAAACCGAACGTATCGAAATTCTAATGATGGTTGGATATAGAGATAGAAGTTAAGTTGTTCTAAGGTAATGGCTTTTTTCAATCCAATTCATCCTCAACTGGAACCGATTTCCCGAACCACGGTCTTAAGAACATTACACAGATTTCAAGACCGGAAAAAACCTGGACGTCCTAGTGTTGTGACTAATGAAACAAACTCTCTGGACGTTATGTTGGATGTGGTTGAGCATCCAAAAACTTCAGTTCAACAATTGGCTTTAAATCACAACATTAGCAGAGGCTCTGTTCAAAAGATACTCAAACGCGAACGATACCATCCGTACAAAATTCATCTACTCCATAAGCTATCTGAAGATGATTTTCATCGCAGAACAGAGTTTTGCGAAACTATCATAGAGAGAGTGGAAAGTGATGGTAACTTTATCAATCCTTTTCTACGACGAGTCAACATTTTGCCTAAATGGACACGTACACCGCCACAACTGCAGGTATTGGTCCGACACAAATCCTCATTGGTTGGAAGAAATTCATACCTAATATCCTCAAAAAATAAATGTATCATCGGGCGGAATATAATAGGTCCAGTTTTTATGAACGGCAATTTAACGTCTGAAAGATATCTGCAACTTCTGCAACAACATATTGTTCCGCGCCTTCGAGAAATATTTCCTAACAACCGGAACCCGAAACAATATGGTTCCAACAAGATGGGGCACCACCGCATTTTGGCCGTCAAGTGCGTGCATATTTGGATCAAACTTTTCCTGGTAGATGGATAGGACGAAGGGAAACAATTGAATGGCCAGCTAGGTCTCCTGACTTAACTCCACTTGATTTTTTCCTTTGGGGTTATGTCAAAAATCGAGTATATGTCAACATACCATTACAATTGGAACAGCTAAGAACAAGAATAAAAAACGAGATTACTAATACTTCTGCCGATACTTTGATTGGTTCTTTACACAATTTTATTCAACACCTTCATTATTGTCAGGAAGTAAATGGGACACATTTTGAGCACCTTGTGTAATATACTTAAATATTTCTGTTGTAATTTCTATTTTGATTAATACCTATTAATAATTTGACTTTTACTTAAACTTACAAAAAATTTTTTACTTCCAAAGCCAACTTGATTTTCTTATTATTTTTATTTAACAAAGTTTTCTTTTTTTTTGCCTTTTAACCGAAATAAAGATAGGCATGTAATACGTAGTTGAATTCAGAAAAAAATACTCTTTTCAAAAATGTAACTTTCAACCACTCGTGTTATTTAAAAAAAATCAAGTTAGCTTGTATCTCCGAAAAAAAAATGCGGCTAAAAAATTGAAGAAAATCTTCACAAATAGAATACAATTGCTCCTAACAGCATACCAAATTTTAAAGAGCTGTGATAAAATATTAAGCTGTACCCATAGATAATAGCGACCCTGTATGTCGGTCCGGTGTTAAAGTTAGCAAAATCTATTGCTGAAAGTTATTGCTAACTTCTCTCTCATAAGAATAATCAAGACTAATATTATGGTTGACCTATTTGAGGAAAGAGAAAATTCCCACCAGTGTCATTGTTTGAGAGCAAACCAATGCATAATCACTGTGGCATAAATTTTAAACTGAAGTAGTCAAATTGAGTATGTCAGCATGAACAGCAGATATGTTTGAAAAGTTAGCAAGAGTAATTCTCTGTTAAAAAAATACATAAAAGATTTGTAAACAGCAAGTCTAGTGCAATTATGCATGGTATGGATTAAAAAACAATGCTGTACTAAATTCTTAACCAGCAGACCATTAATAATATTAATAGATACAACTTTAATATGTATTATACAAATTAATATACGTAAAAGTACACTTTGAACGTCAATAGGCAATTAATAGTAATTATAATAGAATGATAATAGTAATAAAACAGCAAAATACAAAAGCAGAACGAGAATTATGCATACCTACAACGCAAAATAAACAAAAAGTTACAACAATAACATAATGTGAAAAATATTAAAAATCAAAATACTTGCTTGCTTTTAACACGTTTCAACAAAATATTTGTTAAAAACATTCTCAAAATATTGATTAAATAATAAATGTTTGAGGTTACTACAGGTTTGCTTGTTCACTTGAACTAAGACGTATTGGAACTAATGAATTTATACAGAGCCAGTGCCGTAACAAAAATACTTACGGTGCTAGTTTCTTTACATTTTTTTAAAATAATAATGTCTATTTTTATACTTTTTTACTTGAATTTGCATATTTATAAGTTATTCTGTAGAAGGTTCACTGAACTAAAATTAAATGAGTCTGTTTGCTTTGTTTTTATGAACTATTAGTTCCAACGATAAGAATAAGACAAAGTTCAAAATATAGGTTACCTCACACATTATCTTTCATTGTCCTCATTAATTCAGTTTAAATTATCCCACGTTTCAAAAAGTTCTCACACAACATAATGGATTTCATTGGAACACCGTTTAATGTATTCAAATCGACAATCAACAATCAGTTTGCTGCGAAAGAACCTTGGCAAGTAGTAACAATTACAACCACGACAATCCTTTTATCTGCTTGGCTATACGATTTTATATTTAAAGAAGAAAGTAAAATTGTGTCACTTCTTTATAATTACAATTGATGACCAGATAGTTTTTTAGGTATTAAGGAAAGAGCAAAAAAAACATTCTTTAAATATTGTAAAAAGATACCGCACATAAAAAAGCAAATCGATCTAAAAATGAATGAAGTGCATAGTGCATTGAACAAGGAAACTACTGAAAAAACTAAGCATTTCGATTATATTACTGAACTTCCGCAACAGAAATTGTCTCAGAGCAGTATATTAAATATCATAGATGAAAACTTAAGTTTTGGTAAGTGAATGATGTATTTGTTTGTAGTTAGACAATTAAGCCTTAACAGAGTGTAATGACAAAGCAGTCACTTTCCCACAATAAGGTTCGAAGTTATTTTAATTACAACTTATATATTTTATTAAGGGAAATTAACATTATAATTATACTTCATATTATCATATCCCTACTTGTCAGAATAACTTCCATAATCTGTGTTTGTATTTACCACAATAAGTACACATCATAGCTCCATTCTTCTCTTATGTCTGTGTCATTTGACTTACTTTAATGTGGTTTAGCAAAATCAAGGGTACCTTCGACATTTTTAAAAATATTTTTTACTGTACAGGGTAATACACTAGGTACATAAATCTGTACCAATTTATTAGTAATTTTGTGTTAAAAACAGATGAACTTTAAGAGAGCATTGTGAGGTAATTAAATTACATTTCTGACTTATGCACTTCTTTGCTCTTAATGTTCCAATTTTTAAAAAAAGGTTTACTAATCCAGTGAAGGACTCTCTAAATAATGCTAAGTACTAGGTATCTAGTTATGTCGACGGAGTATATTATATTAAACATCGACGTAATTATTAAAAAATAATTTTTTTTAGTCCAAGATTCATAAAAAACTTATAATTTGAAGTACTTTTTATCTGCTACATTTTTAACTGAAAATTAAGTTGTTCAAGGATAACTTTTATCACAACCAGGTATAAATAACAAGCGATGATTTAAATTTAATCAGTAAAGCCCACTCAAATTAAATTTTTTATTGGTTTTCTGATAGCACGTTCTGAATTTATTAATAGTCACGGAAACATTTACTCATTGGAAAAAATTGAAATTTCAGAACGTTTGCTGGAAAACAAAATAAATGGTACGGTAACCTGCACTAACTTTCTCGCATCTACACTAAATTAATGTACTGACATGTACCAATTTTAATTACACTTACGAGGAAAATTACCTACCAGAAATATTTCCACGAATTGTCCCGAAAAAAAACCGATAGAGTCATATTTTTGACACATTCCAATTTTCTAGAAAATTCTTCAAGCCGATTTCGAGTAATCCAAATTGGTTTAATTGGGAATAATCACGCCCAATAGATGGCGCTCCAAAATGACATTTTTACTACTCTATCTCGGAAGCCTACGTCAGTTTTGACAAATTAAAACTCTTTGACACTGACAGCCCATTGAATTTTATACGAAATTTAAGGTTAGAATTACACGTGTCATTCAATAGCACGTTTCAGTCGAAGCGATGTAAGAGAAAAAAGTTCCGTCCTAGTGTTATCTTTTTCTATCAGTTTTACCAACACGAACCTTCAAAAATACTCTGAATTTTAAATTATCACCAAAAGTCAACCCAAGCAACTGATTATTAACCTTTTCTGTAGCCATGTTGATATCTATATAAAAAATACTTTACAGGTACTTAATAAAACAATTTTAAATACTTACAGAAGACAGAGGTAATAGTAAACAATTTAGTCTTGAAAAAGACTGTTTGTAAAAAGCAGCAAAACGATCAAAAGAAGATAAAAACCACGCAGAACAAACCCAAACACAAAACTCAAACGAATAATTAAAAATTTTAAGGTTAGCTTGGCTTGGGTTGATTTTTGGTGATAATTTAAAATTTAGAGTATTTTAGAGGATTCGTGTTGGTAAAACTGACAGAAAAAGACAGCACTAGGGCGAAACTTTTTTCTCTTACATCGCTTTGACTGAAACGTGCTATTACAGCTATCGCCACCCAAGGTCAACCACTTTGCTGATTATTCCCAATCGAATTCAGAGGTTGAAATTCCCTAAAGTTCATAGATTTATTACAGTATTTATCTCAGATTAGATGTAAGTACATACCTATAGACAAGTAACGTGCACCTTTGTTTTGAAGGTTAAATTTATGCTCCGGGCTGTCACTGTTAAACTAAAATACATGTCAACTGCCACTGTTAACCTATAAAATACATGGCACTTCTTGTATATCTCTCACTTCCACTTACAAAGTTTATACCATAATTTTGAGAAAATTTGTTTCAGTGGTTTTTGAAAAGATAAACTTAATAGATGAAATTCTTCTTTAAGTGAGTTTTTCTATAACACTGACGTTAGCTATTTTGTAAACACTATAATGTATAATGTTTGCAAATCGTTGGAACAGTTTTCGAGAAAGAAGTACTTTCAAGTACACTTCTTTATCCCTCTCAATTTGAACTCAATCTTCATTATTAATGTTCTTAACATTATAATGCAATTAAGATAAATGTTTAATTCGAGTACAGAATGATCATTGCTTGAATCAAAATGTCCCATTGGTTTGGCTTCTAGGTCAGAGCGCATACATACATATGAACATTCATTTTATATCAAGTACGATTACAATTACTTTGTCTCTAGGTACGCGAGAAAGTAAAAATGTAAACAAGATATCAAGAAAAGCACAACCTCGATTTCTATGAAACTTTGTACATGGACCTTATTAATAATTCCGCAGAGATTAGATTTTGGGCATAATCTATGTAGTCAAAAGGGCCGTTAACCTACACATACCTATTTTCGAATGTTTACATCATTTAGAAAAATATTCATTTTACACATCCTTGTTTCAAATAAAAGTTGTTTGTAATTTAATTATATACAACTTTTGTTTAAAATATGTTTTGATTCGATAAGTAATTACTGAGAAAACAATCACGGATCACTAATTGTTGTAACAATATCTCCATCAATATCAATTATACAAAAAAGTTGTGGGAGAAAAGTTGTTAAAAATTCTAATATTTAAAGCTTTTCTTTGAACCATTTTTTTCCTTTGCATATAAGTTTTATACAGGGTGTCCAGAAACTCCCCTGACAAACGAAGACCGGAGATTCCTCAGATAATTTTAAGACAATTTAACCCAATTCACCTAGTCCGAAAATGCTTCCTAAGGGAGCTAGAGCTCTTTGAAGATGACGCCTTGTAAATAATTTTTTTTAATACCTCCAGAACGCTTCTACTTAGAAAAGCAAAAACTGGTATGCTTGTTTAGCCTTTAGAGATGAATCGATTCCATCAATTGCGAATTTCTAGTATCTGTTATAGGCGTCCGTCTTGGGTAGGTCAGCGGTTATTTTAAATCGTAACTTTTTGTCTTTAACTTTTAAGTATTTGTGACACTAGATTATTAAATTTTCAGGTATTCTAGTACTAAAAGGTACTCTTACTTTAAGTCATTAGGATACACCATTTTCTAGAAAATGGATTTGAAATTTTTTTGTTCTTTTGTCATTAAAGTTAAATTTACATTTTTTGCACTAGTTGGCTCTGAACTGCCAACAAAAGTAAAACCTACGTTGTTAATTGTCAAATTGTTGTCATTTCGCGAAGTTTATCTTTTAATTTTTTACTTTACTAGGCGCCATCTTCCAAGAGCTCTAGCTCCCTTAGGAAGCATTTTCGGACTAGGTGAATTAGGTTAAATTGTCTTAAAATTATTTGAGGAATCTCCGGTCTTCGTTTGTCAGGAGAGTTTCTAGACACCCTGTATATACAGGGTGGGCCACGCTCAACTGGACGGAGCTTACTCAACTTAAAAATGATATGAAAAAGTTATTAGGCAGGAGTACGTAGGTTAGTGACAGCTATTTTATTTTTGGAGTATACTGAACAAAATAATGTCACTTTTTTAAGACTTCCCTATACCCATTCTTTATATATTTTGTATATTAATTCCCAATTAGAGGGGCCATCGATACGAATTATTGTAATATCAAGTTTATTTAAAGGGTGTTGTTAATTTAGAGTTTTATGACAATACTAGCTATTTATGTAATCAGTGACGAAGCGCATATTATATTGCTTCGCTCGTCCCGCAATTATTACATTCGTTACATACAAGATTTTTTCTAATTTTGACAAAAATAGAGTAAACGTTAAATTAAACGTACTATATGCAGTACTTAATGAAATTAATAAACATGGTAAACATGGTTTGAGAAATACCAACTGCTTTCCTCTTACAAATCTGGTTTGAATAGGGTTTTTTGAAACTTGTGACATAAGAAATAAAAAATAAGTGTACTTTTCGTAACTAGTTAAGTGTACTTTTCGTAACTAGTTACGAAAAGTAAAACTTCTTGTAACTAGTAACGAAAAGTAGATGGTTTCAAAACCTACATTGATTATGAAAAATGTCACTTTACATGTCAAAATTAGAAAAAATATTTTATACAATTACTACGTTATTCTAAATGGGACACTCTGTATTTTACTACTTTAATAAAATGGTTAAACAATTGTAGTGATTTGAATTGGGATTTTTTTTACACGAAAATGTAAATGTAAAATAATTTTTTTGCTTCAAATGTTAGTTTATTCATCCCTCTACATGATTCAGTAGAAGAAAAATTATAGACATGTTCGCAAAATTTTCCATTAGATACTCGGATTGTTAAAAGCCCGCTCTACACTTAGTCCGGGGATCGCGCGCGATGGCTGCGAAAGGGCGCGAACGCTAAGTATGGAGCCGTTTTGCATATTTTTCACGGTTTCGCGCATTGTTCCCCAATTTTTGTCGGTTTTTTGTTCCGCGTCAAAGGGAGCGCGAACGTACATGACTCCACACTCGCAGTCCGCGACGGTCAGTATTGTTCGAGCCGTTGTCTGAGCTAGACCTGCGTCCGTGGCTATCAAAAAAATGAACATAATTATAGTACGCTAACGCGCATAGGGACGCAACAACAGCAGCAGCTACTTCGACGTCCATTTCATTCAACGTTGCGAACTGAACTGTGAAAATACCGCGAACCATTGCGAGTGTAGAGTCGTTGTTGAATTCGCGGCGCGATTTCGCGCCGTGATCCGCGGACTAAGTGTAGAACGGGCTTAACAGTTTTCATGTTTGCAAACGAAAACGAAAAATATGTCCCAATTTTTACTTTAATTATTAGTTTATTTATCCCTCTACACTACATGATTACTACAATAATAAAAAAATTTAGGGACGTATTTGCCAAATGTTCCATTCACGGTTTTGATGCTCAGATTTTCAATCTGTTTTTGTGCATTAAATTTTGTAGTCGAAGACTAAAAATATTTATCCTGATTCTTTTTGTTTTAAATGTTGGTTTATTTATCCCTCTGCATGGTTCAGTACGAGAACCAAAATCAATTTAACGAATTTCCAAATTTTCCATTCACGAATTTCATGTGTTGATTATCAGTTTTTTACACGAAAATGCTGCGAATTAAATAAAGGCTTCCACCTTGGCCGTTTACTTTTTTCTTCAATGAATCATACGTTTTGTCATTAGTTACATAAAGCTATTCTATAATACAGGGTGTTTCCTAAGTAATCTAAAGTATTATATGGATCGCTTCGTCACTCAATTTTAAAACGAAAAGTTCATATAAACATGTGTGATAAGTCTTGTCGTTAATGAAGTACAGGGTGTTTTATTATTTTATTATGTAGATACGTTTATCTGAACATGGTAGACGATTATTAGGATAACGCTGGGCATACATACGTCTAGCCTCTAAGGCATTACCATTCGCTAATCCATACAAAAGTGCATATTAGCCATTTCGGCATTAGTAAACACAGGCATCGTTGTTAACTTAACACAAAAGATCGTATTATTAACAATTTATTGTTCGTTGTTTGCGTTAGTTTTTAGGTTTGACACAGTTGTCAACGTTATTCCAAAGGCCACTTAGAATAAGCATGTTTTTCGAAAACCAGTAGCGTCACCAGGAAAAATTAATTTCGAATACAATCAGAGCTGATTTATTATAAACAATTTAACACCCTGTATCTCATTAACGACAAGACTTATCACACATGTTTATATGAACTTTTCGTCTTAAAATTGAGTAACGAAACGCCCCATATAATATTTTAGATTACTTAGGAAACACCCTGTATATTTTCATTATACATTTATTGATATGCTAAATGTTGTAGTACCTACCTTGAAACTTTACCCTAACGTATCAATCAAATTGAGTTGTTGTTGCGGGTAGTTTTTTTTATCTCGAAAACGATAAACCATTCCAATAATCTGGAATAGCAGTTTTTTATCAAAATATCTTCTTTTCATGTATACTGGTAAAATTTTAAAAAATCATGCGAAGAGCACCCAAAAAGTTCCTTTTTTGCAAACTTCCCAAAAACATCTTCGATAATAAATTTCCGTAAATTTCATTGTTTTTTTCTCTACTGAAAAAAAGTCTTTTATAGCAACCGTTTTTGGCGGGAAATAATTGTACAAAAAACTTATGAAATGAAAAATTTTAAATATTAATGCTGATTATTAAACAAATCAAAGCCAAATCGAAAGGCTCTATAATTTATTCTAGAAAATTTATGTAAAAGTACAATGTAATTTAAAAACCTTAATTCACATTCCTGTATCATAAATAACTATTATTTAGATTGTCGTTTATATAATTAGAGAAACGGCTAATATGAAAACAACCATCAAAAATGTAAAACGCGCTATTTTCAAAATTACTTTTATTCAACATAATCTTTACATTTATTTTATGTTATGGTTTTCTTCCCAAATCTAATATTGCACAGCAATTAGTTTGACCAAACAAGAAATTTTGGTGGTTCAAACTTTTTTTGATGAAATCGTGAAAGAACACAAAAAGTTGAGTTGATTTTGTAATCGCCAAAATGTCATTCCGTAAAAAATTGTATGAATGAACATTTTGAAAAACGGCGTTTTTTCAAAATTGTCTCGTATTAGAACCGTACTAGTTATTTGAATTTCGAAAAAACATTTACCTTTGGAATTTTGTTTTACGGTTTAATAGTTTTTTAAACTTTTAAATTAACATCCAGGGTAAGTAAAATATTTTTTTAGTGGAAATTTTAACGCTTGATTTCCGATAAATTCAACCGTGATTTGTCCATTATGACAAAATTAGTTAATCTGATTGGTCGAGAAAATGTAAGTGGAGTTTTCAAAAAAAATCTGTTTAGTATTTGGTTAAATTTTGTTTTTCGTACCTCCCACGTCAAATAAAATCGAGGGGTAGATCACTCTCACAATCTATGTACAAATGAGTCACAGTCGTAGTAAAATCATTTAAAATATTACTTACAGTCATCAAAATCGTCAAAATCATTAAAATCTATTGAAAAATTCATAAAAGTCTATATTATTCTGTTTAAAATACGAAAAATCCCAAAAATCAACTGAAAAATCTAAACAATCTCGCTTACAAACTTTACAGTCTTTCATACAATCCTTAAATCTTGACTGTACGCAAGCGCCCTGACAAGCGCTTATACTAGCCATTTGTCGTGTACTGTGTAACCTATTGGAAGTCAAAGATTTTGTTAAATTCGTTAGTATTTGGGCTCATATATATAGTACATTTTAATGTTGGTGAAGTGAACTACCAATCTGCAAAAGATAATATTAGGTAAGTAGAAAACATTAAGTTGTTGTAATTAGTAATTTAGATAAGATGAACTTTGTGAAGTACAGCATCTGCGGAGAAAATTGTTTCATATACGAATAATAACCGATAATATCCATCATTATTTATATCACGGAATTTGCACAGTTTTCAGTATGTAAAAAAGATCCGAATTTTTGCAGACTGTACAAAAGGAACTTAATAGTAGATAAGACAGAAAATGCTTATTTTGCATATTTTCACTTTCGACAAGCAACACACTTATTATTTATTTTTGTGTTGTTGACACTTAAGATTATGAAATGTAAAATTGTTCGTTTTGATTTTAGAGTGGGTTAATATGTCAGCCTCCGAAAAAGGTTTCTTGGAAAAAATAGAAACAAGATTACGTACTTCTATTCCAAAATATTTAAAAATTTAATTGAATTAACGGGGTATGATTCCTATATAGGTTTAAGTACTATTTCGCTTGAAGATATTACATATATTGAGTCATTTGGTAGTCAAGAACTTCCTAACTTAGTTACAGAAAGAAATAATGATTTTTTGGTATTTACTATAAGAATCCAGAAAATTTCAAAATTGTTAATGGCCACAAAAAATATTGTTGTTCATTAGTGAAGAATTAAAGAAAAAGAATGTAAAGATTACTTTGAGAAATGTAACGTAAATGTACAACAAAAAGGAAAATTTCTAATGTTATTAATTCTAACAGTTCTACATCAACAAAAATAGTCAACGATAGTAATCAAGCTATAAAAACAACTGAAGATAATAATGCAGTATTAAATAAGTTAGTTCGAAATTGGTTAATAAATTTCTGTAACTATATGAGAAAACATTTCGAAAAAGTTGAAACCGAGGTTGGAATCCCAACTCAAAACCGAGCTCAAAACCATACAAAATTAAATACTATTGAAAACGGTCTTCAAAGTTTAACAATAGAAATTGTTGAAAATAAAAAGGCAACTGTTAAATGCCTATTATGCGAGTATCCATTGAAGGTAATGAAATGCACTCTTAGAAACGGACAGGAAAATTGGGTATTATCCAATTTTAATAGACATATCAAAAACCATTTCAAAAATAAATGCGAAAACATAAATAAATCAATAGAATCTAATTTAGTACAGCCGTTACTATTGACTTTTTTTAAATCTGCACCCTCTTCTACACCTCATTTATCAGCACAAGCAAGTGAGATAGCAAATAATACTCTTAATGATAAAATGCAAGATAACATTTTGGAACAATCTCACGAATTTTCGAACGATGAAGTTCTTGCAAATTGTAGTATTACCGAGAGTATTACATTATTAAGTGACGAGGAACTTATACAAACAGAGATACAAACCCAAACGGAGGATACACATTTTTGAATAGCAAGACTAGTGTGGAAGCTACTAGTTCTTGCTCCAATGTAAATGCTTCCTTTCATCCTAAATCATTTAGCGAAGAAAAATTAACCAAGCCAGAGATCAACCCAGTAATAAACAAAAATATAGTCGCGCCGATAGGAATATTAGCAAATTAGCTGCTTCTGTAGATGACAGTCAAACATTAATAACTAATTACTATTCAGTACTCGATGAAGTTGGCAAATTAATGAAAGAAAATACCGAACTCAAGCAGATGCTATCTAAATCGCAAGATACCATACAAAATTACAATGGACCAACAGATCTACAGCATCAAACTGCTAACGTAATTAAGTTACTGCATGATACTAACTTTCACAACTTTTCCAGAAGCGAGAAAGGAAACAGATATGCCAAGAATCTGAAATTGTTCTCTACCTATTTATATTTAATAGGTGGTAATTTGCTTTATGAAACTATCCAGGCTAATTTGAAAAATGCTCTACCGTCCTTAACAACTGTTAAACGAAATATTGAATCATATAACTCCGTAATAGAAGGTGATGTACGTATGTCGGAATTGAAGCAATTTCTAGTGAAACGAAATTTACCTTTACATGTATGGATTAGTGAAGACCAAACAGCAGTGAGCAATGTAGTGCAGTATGACCCAAAAACTAATAATTTAGTAGGTTTCGTATTGCCTTTAACTCATTTTGGATTGCCGGAGAAAAACATATTTTTAGCTACCACCGCTAATCAAATAGAGAATTTTTTTAATAATTCAAAGAAATCTGTATATGTCAATGTTATTGTTGCCCAACCGTTAATGCCAAATTCTCCTTCATTTTGCCTATGTATTTATGGAACCGACAATAAATTTACATCGAAAGATGCATACAAACGTTGGAAAAAACTTGAATCACTAGCACAAGAGCAAAGCATTATCATACATGGTTTCTCCTCAGATGGTGATACAAGGTTATTAAAGTGCATGAAAATCAGAAGCAATTTTCCACGATTCAATAATGACAGTGAATTAAAATGGTTTCAGATGAATTATAACAGCAAGGATCCGATATCCGTTCAAGATACTGTGCATATTGGTACCAAACTTAAAACTCGCCTTTTAAATTCTAAAATAACTATGACAATGGGAAATTTTAATGTCTCAGTTACACATTTGCTTCAGTTAATAAAAACTGTATCAAAAGAAAAACACTTATTGACAGAAAGTGATTTAGATGTAACAGACAAAATGAATTTTGAAGCAATAGACAAACTATCACGAAATAATGTCCAAACTTTATTAAACGAACATTGTAAAGATAGTTTAGCAACTGTCATTTATTTGAAAATTACTCGTTTAATATTGGACTCATTCTTGGATAAAGAAATATCCATACTGACCCGTGTTTATAATATTTGGTATGCAGTTTTTGTTCTTAGAATTTGGAGATACTGGCTTAGTACCAATAAAAATATAGTATTGCTAAAAACTTCATTACACTAAACAGTTATACGTGTATTGAATTAAATGCACACGCATTAATTTTATTAATTGATAAATATAGATCATACAAAGATTCAAACACTATACCACCTTTATTTTTGCCTTGGTTAATGAGCAGTCAACCCTGCGAAAAAGTATTTCGGGCAGTAAGGTCATTGACGTCAACATTTTCCACCGTTGTTAATTTTAGCGTTTTGGAAATTCTAAGACGACTAAAAGAATACAATTGTTAAATGAAATAATGATCGACATAAGTAAAACTTCAGATGGGAATTCAGGTAACGCTACTTTTCTTAAGTTTTCTATATTATATCTGAGTCTAATGTTATTACAGACGTACAGTCAGAAAAGTTCATCTTTCCAAGAGAAGAAAGATCTTCTCGATTGGGTCGCAGTTTATATAATTCTTTAACGAGTTCTGATATTCCCAACTACGAAAAAGTAAACAATGAAGTAATGAGAGCTAAAGTAGATGCTATAAAGACCACAAACAAGTTAGGAATGCAGTGTGCTGACCAGATTAATGAAGAATGGATGCAAGTAACTGTAAAAGCAGAGAGTTTGTCGAACTTTCTTCAATCACATGTTGTTGACGAGGTTTTTGATTGCCCTACAGATGATGAAGAAGGAGAACATGATGACGAAAATAACGTCTCTAACGAAGGTAAACAACGCGACATACACAATATATATTTTATTCACATATGTATAAGTGAAAGTAATTTATTAAATTTACTCTTTCATGAAATTTTGTTGATTTTGATAGAGCATTTTATTCACATGTACTAAAAATAATAATTTATTATTTCTTTTTACTTTAGAAAAATTAGAGGAACAATTACCAGTAACAGACAAAGTTAACATAATCGAACTGCTTTCAAATGTAGATGATTTACAATTAAAAGACTTCAGTCAAAGTTTAACTGCACAAGAAAATATTGAGACCACTCCATACGTAAAAGTAGACATCAAAGGGAACATAAAGATTATAAAAAATCTACACTTTGCTGGTTGCTCTCCAATAATCGCAAACGAGTCAGTACAGATCGATTATATCGATTTAAAACTAATGTTAAACCGACCACTCTTCCAAAACGACGACTAAAGAATAATAAAAGAATGAATCCAAAAATCGAGCTTCAAGTATTGATTTATTAGAGAGTGAAAGTTCTGATTCAGAGTCAAGTATATCCAAGATTTCCATTCGTAGTGATACTTTGACTGAAAGTTTTTCATCTGATGAGGGCGAGGACGATAATAACGTTGGTCTTGAGACTAGTCTCAATCAATCCCGTGATAAAATAGATAAAAATCTGGAACTGGAAAAATATTATGCTGTATATTATGAAGAGAATTGGTATATTGGAAGAATAATTAAGATACAGAAAAAGAAGAAAACAATACAATATTAATGAAATTTCTAAAAAAAATTTGCATACTTATATTTGGCCTAATGTAGATGACATACAAACAATTGAAGAGGAATATATTTTTACGGTCCTATTAACTTAGTGGGGAATGGTCCTTTTGAAATTAAGCGATGTGATACTATAACAATTAATAGGATGTATAAGAATCTAAAAAAGTATTTACCTGATACTTATAATCCGCTGCAAATTATGCTCATTTCTTAATAATTATACTAATCCATTAGCATTGTTAATTGAAGTTTATAATCAATGTTATTAGTATTTAGATATGTAGTTAGGTAATAGGTTTTTATTATTATATAAAAAGTATTTCTCGAGTATTTCTTTTATATTTTCGATGTCTTTTGTACTTGAATGTTGTAGTAAATAAAGTTCGTAAAATAAAATACAGTTTTTAAAATGTGTTAAAATCTCATAGTAAAACCAAAAATCTTTTACGATCACTGTAAAAACTCGTGATAATCTTTTAAAATTTATACAACCTTAAAATTTAGGGTACAGTCCGGTACAATCTTAACAATTTCAAAAATATTGGATACAATACGTACAATCTATTAAAAATCTGTACAATCTATTCTACTTACAGTCTTGTGTACAAAAAGTGTTGTAGTGGTCTACCCTCGAATAAAATCTAAACAATAGTCAGATCAATTTATACCATAATAAATTATTTTGGCAGTTGCTTAAACTTCGTTCTTTAGAGCTTCAAGTTGAAATAAGATATACACCAATTATCGCATTGATTTCTATCGAAATAAAGTTTTCTGACACCCTTATAATATTTCCCAAAATTTTCTCAAAACACTTGAAAATTGTCAATCAAATTTTGTTGCGTACGTTTAGTATAATGCTCCCATTTCTACTTTGTCTCCATAACAATTTTTGTTCATTAACTATTCATCGATAGTAAGCCGTTCTTATATCAGAACATTTCAATTGAAAAGATTGGTCTAAAAAACGCAGAGAGGCAATGTTTTAAAAGTTTGTCAAATAAGATTTTAATAATCGGTATTTTTCAAACTGTTCTCAGAACTCTTAAAGATTCAAGAGAATTACCTTTTTCTCACCGAGTTTATTTTAAAACCTTTCGAATACTTTCCAAAACTGTTCTCTCAGATCACTTTTAACCATAATAATTTTTTTCGATCTATAGATTCTTTCCAAAGGTGTTCACAGAACTTTTAAAAACTTACAAAAAAATTTGTTCACGTTAAATTTTGCTCTTCGGACTTTCAACGTCAAGTAAGATTTAAACGAATTGTCGGATCGATTTCTATCATAATAAATTCTTTTGACACCCTCAGAATATTTTTAAATATTTCTCAACACTTTTGAAAATTGAAAGCAAAATTTTGTTCAATACTTGGTTATATTTCTCTTAAACATCAAATAAGATTTTAACGAATTGTCTGATCAATTTCTATTATAATAGATTTTGACATCCTCAGAATATTTTCTCAAAACTCTTGAGAATTGTCGTCAAAATTTACTTAAGCTCAACATGAAATATAATTTAAACACGTTATCGGATCGATTTCTATCACAATTTCTTTTGCCACCGTTAGAATTTTTTCCAAAATTTTCTCAAAATTCGTAATAATTCTCACTCGGGATCCACGTATTTATCAGCCATAACTATGATTATCCTGAAGATATAGTTTTCATCCCTTGTACAAATAACTATTACAGTTGTACAAAAATTTTGTTTGTATTTCATGTGTGAAGTTTTAACTTTTAATGGCACATTCGAGTGAATTTTTGACCTCGATCGATGTGCAATTAAAAAAACACAAATTTCACGCACTTAATTCACTAATAACTTTGTTGAAAAAAAGTTCTCTAATTTGCATACATTGGAAAAATTACAAATGATTGCATGTTGGACATTACTTTTATGTATTTTGAAGATTGATACTAGTCCGTTAGTTGATTAGTTTTTTTCCGGAATTATAATAACGAATTCATTAATTAAAAAAATATATAGTGACTCGGCACGTTGGATACTGCTTATTTAAAAGTATTATATTCATCGAAGTTCGGTAAAAGTGCGTGCACACAACATACATCCTCTCCCTTGTTTTTCAGGCGATTACCGTTGGGATGAGGGTAAGGTTTCTGGTACAGTGTATTACACAAATTCAGAGCTCGTGGGACTTGTCACCGATGTATACGGAAAAACAGCCTACACGAATCCGTTACATCCAGATGTATTCCCAGGTTTATGTAAAATGGAAGCGGAAGTTGTAAAAATGGCGTCAAATCTTTTTAACGGAAATTCGGAAACTTGTGGAGCGGTAATTGAATTTCAAAGTTTTGTTTCGTGTTCAGCTGCACAATTTTTTTCAGATGACTTCTGGTGGAACTGAATCTATTTTAATGGCATGTAAAGCTTTTCGCGATTATGGTTTAGAAGTGAAGGGGATTAAAAAACCCAACATGATTGTTCCGATTACTGCACATTCTGCTTTCGATAAAGCATCTCAGTATCTAAAAATTAAAATTCATTACATTCCGATTGACCCAATTACAACTCAAGTTGATGTAAATGCTATGAAGAAGGCGATTAATTCCAATACTATCATGGTGAGTACCTAGAAGACGAAAACTATTGTTTTCTTATTCCTTTTTGGTTTTGGTGGTAGTGTGTTAATGTATACTATGCTTGAAGCTTGTTGGATCAGCTCCAAACTTCCCTTACGGTACTATAGATGACATCTCGGCGATTTCCAACTTAGGAGTACAATATGGAATTCCCGTTCATGTTGATTCGTGTTTAGGAGGATTTCTAACAATATTCATGCCGGATGCTGGATATCCAGTTCCTATTTGTGATTTCAGACTACCAGGTGTAACGAGTATTTCTGCAGATACTCACAAATACGGATTTACTCCAAAAGGATCTTCGATTATTCTTTATCGTCACAAAAAGTATGAAATAATTATTACCACCGTAACTTTTTTTCAATTGCCACACTACAGATACCGACATTATCAATACACTGTGACGACTGATTGGCCTGGTGGTGTATACGGATCTCCGACTGTAAGTGGATCGCGGGCAGGTGGATCAATCGCGGTGTGTTGGGCAACAATGTTGCATTTTGGAAAAGATGGTTACATAGAAGCAACACGCAACATTGTCCATACGACGAAATACATTGAAAAAGGGTGAGTATTGTCCGTAATGGTTCAAGTAAACGCAACTTAGGCGTTTTTAGGCTTAGAGACATTAAATCTATTTATATCTTTGGTCAACCAGCAACAAGTGTGATTGCGATTGGTTCTCACGTTTTCGATGTTTACCTTCTTTCGAGTAAATTAATAAAGAAGGGCTGGAACTTGAATATTTTGCAATTTCCATCAGGGTTGGTAACAATAATTATTAATTCGAATTATTAATACTTATTTATTTTTAGCATACATATTTGCGTAACGCATGTGCATACAAAACCTGGAATAGCCGACAAATTTTTGAACGAAGTAAGAAGTGCAGTGGCCGAATTACTTAAGGAACCTCAAGTTCCTGTAGAGGGGAAGGTAAATATATTTTAATTGTTTATTTTCGACAATCTATTTCAATTTGAAATAGATGGCAATATACGGAGCGGCTCAAAGCATACCAGATCGATCGTTGGTTGTGGAATTCACGAAATATTTTCTTGACACATCTTATTACACGCCTCCAAACTCAGGAAACGGTGAATAAATAACGTTTATTTTTTAATGTAACAAATATAATATATATTTTTCGCTATTAATTATTTTATGTACATACATATACAATGTTGTTATTCATAAATGTTATTGTTTATAATAATTACTTTTATTATTCCTCGAAAGGTGGCAAACCAAATAATTCTGGTTTAAATTCGGTTAAAGATTCTAAAACTAATGTGGCTGGTTTGCGTAGTTCTTCGCTAACAGTTTTTCAGGAACCATAACCACTTGCATTTCTGCTCGTACCGCACCTATTACACCATTAGGGGCATCTTCAAACACCAAACACTTAAAGTACGTAAAAAAAATTAACTCCAACAAACGGTCAACGATTGAAGAACTTTACCTGTTCCGGTTTAGGGTTGTCCGGGAAACGGGAGGCACAAATCAAATATATATCCGGATTTGGTTTTCCCCGTTTTACTTCCGGATCTGAACTTCCCATTACTTTATGATGAAACAAATCGAACAACTCTTTATAGTTCTGGGTCTTGAGGGCGACCGATGCGTTCGACGATGACGTAGCTAAAGCTATGGGAACGTTGTGTTTGTGTAGGTGACGGACCAACCTTTCTGCACCTGCAAAGGGTAAGCGTAAGAACTTCACGATTACTGCTTATTTCATTTTGCTGTTACCTGCAAATAAATCGGGATTTGCTAAATGTATGTGACTACTCTCTGTATATTGTTTTAAAAATTCATCAGGCGTAATGGGGAGTTCCATTCCCTTTACAGCCAATTGAGCTGTAACTGGTTCGGGCGTGCCGAGAAGCGTCATCCTCACGTCGTTCGTGTATTCTTTTCCATATTTTCTTGCTATACCGCTTATGATCACATCGTAGATTTTCTCAGAGTCTGTAACGAAAAACATTATTATAAATATTTTTAGATTTTCCAATATTTTCAAAGAGAGCACCGCTTACACAAAAATTGCTTGAATATATTTTATATATAATTAATAAGTGCTGGGACATCTAGTGTCGTTTCGTCCTATCGTAACACGTCCGAAAATGCATTTGCAGATACATAAGTCGACTCTTCGCCTGCTGTAAGTTCGCAAGATATTGTACAATAGCAATCAAACACCGAGAGTCACTCGATAGCTGTTTCGTCCTTTTGGGACTCTTTTAGGAGTGACAGAACTCAAGAGAGAGATAGCGATGAAACAAGACGATTTTTTTCGAAAGAAAAATTATTATAATGTTGTAACTTGTAAGAACTTATTTTATTTCGCCTTAAAAAAATCATGTCATTTACGCAAGATTTTGGATTTTAAAAAATGTGAATATAGCTGATCGACTAATATAATCTGCTGCATCAGTGTGATATATGATATCAACGATAACACTGCGTATGGTATCTTTAATTATAAATAGAACGGAAATAATTACAACAACCATATTTGAAGCAGACACCAATGCTGATTTTATTACAATAAAACAAATAATTTGAACTTTTACTCTAATACCTTTGTAAGTAAGGCAAGTTATTGTTGCATAATTATATCCTTTACCGTAAACAGGTTTTCTATTTGAAACAATGTCAAAGAAACTGATCAATACATTGATAGTCATACAATAAATGAAGGAATTTGCGTGAGTCTAAACCTTAAGAAACCCGATGAATTTAATGCTATAGTTTTAGTTGACATTTAGTTTTTAAAGAACTGAACACTTCCTTAGTTATCAATGGGGTCAATAAAAAAAATCATGTTATGCTTAGAAATATTAATTGGTAAATGGAGCGCGTCTCCAAATTTATCAATAAATCTTAATCGGCAAATCATTAGCTTAAGATTATTAGGTCAGTAGTACAAGATTTGTTTAACAAATTAAATTATACAATGCTATTAATTGAACGTAAAACGAATTTTTACGCGAATATGAGCTAGAATTATATCTCGATAAGAAGAACTTCTAATAGACGTTCCAATTATTTTTACTTGGGTTAAAGTTTAAAAATGTTTGTCTAAACAAGGAGAGTATTGTATGCATTAATAAATATGGATAAACAATTTAGAATTAAGAGTCCAATAACATAATTACGGTAATGTTTTTATTTTACATACATAAAGCGGCGTTACTTACATTTTTTCTAGTTAGCAATTGCTTCATAATACTCACATTGCGAAAAATAAATAAAAATAAAAAAATTACCTATAAGTAAACCATCCATATCAAAATAACGTGCGTCACTTTCTTGAATGCCATATTACGATAAGTAATTAATGCTCTTATTATTAGCACGATGTGTTACAGACTAAAGCTGGTAATTAACTAAGTTAATTTTCATAGATAAGGAATAGTATAGGGGAAAAATTTGGTTAGCTGACCTTTTAACTTTCAACGTAATGACGACATTAATTTATTTTTTAAAAAACTGTTCCTTCCTTAGGAAAGATTACGCGGTAAATGTGGAAAGCTAGATGCAATCTGAATGTAAACAAGTAATTAAAGACTTTCTAGGGACATACATTCCGAGCAAAATCACTAATCGTCGTTCTCGTCCTGTATGTACACTGGTGTTCAGTAAAATCGGGATCAGAGTATTGAACTAAAAGAATCCACTACCTACTTTACAATTAACAAAAAAGTTACAATTATGGCTTAAATATGGGCGTTTGAGGAACAAGAGTAAAATATATCTTTTTGGCTTTTACGTACAATGCCTTCAACAAAAATTTCCCTTTTAATTGTAGGTAATAGCTGCGTGGAGTTCTGAAGGATCACTTGTCAGTAATAAAAATAAAACTGCTATTGCCTTCAAAAGTACAAACAGTGACATATTATATAACTCTTTACAGCAGCCAACAGAGTACACCAATTGTTTTGGTTTCGTTCTTTCTTTACGTTTTAAAGTTTCAAATGTCGAGTTCTAATCATAATTTTTATCAGAAAAGGAATTTTCCCTCAGGTGATTAGTAGCTTATTATAGAATGTTATCCTTAAGGTAATTAGAGGGAAACGTCGATAATGTTAAAATGAGAATTATTTTAAAATTTTTAACAAAAGAAAATAATCGGGAAAAGCATTCCATTGTTCAAACATTTATTTCTTTAAGTGGACAAGCTATCATCACACAGCAGTTCCGAAAAAAATCGCTTGTGTTGGTGCGAAAAATTTCAATTTGAATTATTTCTTATGTCACCTGAGGTTATGATTAGATCCGATTTTACGGATTTAAAAAGTATAGAAGCTTTAACTAATCCAAACTTGAAAATTGTGTTGTTAAGAAAAAAATTAAAGGGGTCGTGTTACTTTGGGATTCTGGGGTAGACTATGTCAAAACACTTTAATTCCCAATGTTTGCGCTATCTATCCAGAAGATGAATTGGCAGTGATTACGTTCGATCAGGCCCCTCACTACCAGAATTTTGAAAGAATTGTTTGAAGATCGGGGGGATATCTAAAGCGTTACGGTGGCCAGCTCTCTGTCTCTCTCCGGATTTGAATCTCATTGAGAATATGTGGTTAGCAATGATTCGAAATTGGGTTCAGGGCGAAGATAAACTAATCAGAAATATCATTAAACAGAAATGTGGGAGCAGTATAGGAATTGTTTCGTGGTTAAACTCTTTGTCACAATCTCGTTTACTCGATGTAACGCCGCCATCGTTTACAAAATTGTATCAACAGCGGTGTGGATTTATACAAAATATTAAAAGTCAAGTTATGTTGTTTTTATTTATTTATAATACGTAAATATATAGAAAATAATTTGTAATCGGTTCTGCTGCTGCGTTGTTATTGTTGGTTTTAAATATTATGATAAATACCGATTTCAAGATTCAATGCAAAAATTTACTAATTCGAACTATACTTAAATAAAGAAGAACACAATCTAAAGAAACATAAGAAATACCTGAAATGTAATTTTTTTTCACCACCACACGCGATTTTTGCGTAAACGCTATGTGGTGATAAATTGTCCTCTTTAAGAAATCAATGTATGAATAAATTAATGCTTTTCCAGATTATTTATTTTGTCACTAAGTATTGATTTATACATGTTTATTTCAACATTATTTTCTATCTACCTTAATGATTATATTCTATAATATTCTACTAATCGCCTGAGCGGAAATTCCTTTTCTGATAACAATTTTGATTTAAACTCGATATTTAAAACGTAGAGAAAAACCAGATAAAAACGATTGATGTATTGTTGGTTGCTTTAAAGGTCATTTAATATGTCACTGTTTGTACAAAAGAAGCAGCTATTTACACAAAAACGATTTATAATAATTTTGAAACAATTAGGTTTTTATTTTAATTATTAAAATTAATTATTTATTCGTATAGTAAATAATAAACTAATAAAAGTTTGGTGGTTTACGAATTATAGAATTTCTTTATGTCCAATCGATTTCAATCCGAATTATTTTATATTGAAATAAGTCGGCTGCGTTAAGATGAATCTCCTGGTCGACAATAAAAAAAAGTATATTTTTATTTACATTTTTATTAGTTAAACCTGTTTTGTTTTTCTATACTTTGGGTTTAATCCATGTAATTAAAAGGAAAAGTAAATACATGTATTGGAACAATATGTAATTAAATGCCATTAGAAACATATTAGTCATGAATGGTGATAATGAAAATTTCTATAATAACTATTACAATTTCTAATTTCTAATTCGGTATTAAAAGAATGCAATTATTTAAAAGCTCATTACTTAATAGCTTTAGGTAACATTAACGAAATTATCCTGCACAATTTTTAATGTACTACGTACCCACGAAAAAGTTCACACAGGCGTGTTTTATATTAAATTTAAAATGGCAATATTTAAGCACAAAATAGCATCTTATTTTATTAGATAGATAAATTAGAACAAATTTATGTGGTAATGTAAGTGTTTAAAACGTATTTAAAAAAAAAACATTTAACCTTTTATAATGATTTACGAAAAACTTCGGGTTCGATTCCGATTGTGGTAACTTTTTTTTATTAATAAAATTATTACCGATGTTATTATTAATACAATTTTTATAAAATGAGTTTAATCTATGTTCAAAATTTAAATTCACTTTAAAAATTGTCGACAAATGTGTAAGCAGTTACATAAGTCGATCATTCAATTGTTATAGCCAACTATTGTTGAAGGATCGACTTATGTAACTGTTTACACTACATTTTTGGACGTGTTCCGTTGACACGAGTCGATACTACATATCGCAACACTTATTGGTTTAAAAATGTGTTACAATATCAACAATAAAGTTAATAAAACAAAATACTGCAATCGGAATCAAACCCTGGTTAGCTAGCGCATACTATTACTAGGCTACAAATTAACAAATTTGTCTACGAAGGCTGCTCATTAAACGAAAATTAATTCGGTTAATAAATTAAACTTTATAAAAAATTACTTGTTTTACTGATTTTTAGTAAAATACACTTTGAATTCTCATTTGACAAAATGGAAGTGCTATTGATAACAACCCACTACTATGTTTCGTTAAACGTGGAAGTCATAGAAATTTACAAAAACCGACTAAATTTCAACTAAAAAGATAAGGGTATAATTGTTTTTAATAGAGATAGGAATCCAGCACTTAAACATTCTAAAATACAAAGACATGGAATATTGGTCAACCATGAGCAGTCAAATGTTACTAAGAGGACTATAAATAGTGTTGCAGATCTAAAAGATTTGGAAGAAAAGGAAGAAGTTCCAACAGACCACGGCTTAATTGCTCGGATAATCACAGTATAATTTTGAAATATTTTTATTCGCTAAATTCTCGTCTTTTTATGTTTTTCTTAGTTATTTGATAAAAACTTCTTTAGGCAACTAATTTGCAACACATGCATTTCACTACTTAAAAAAACGATAATTATTTTCAGTCGTATCTATAGAGTGGCGCATTTATTTCCATATTTTCGTTATTTAAAGAAATACCGAATTAATTGACACACTCATATAGCGTGATGCGTCAACATTTTAACGGTACTCACCTGAAATCTGAACTTTAAACTAGGCCTTCTAAAATTTAACAAATAGGGGATTCTTAATATTTTCCTTCGCGTTAGAGAGAAAAAACTATTAGAAAAAATCATTAAAAATATTTTTTAACCCAATAACCCATTTTCAGGACAAAATAGCATTTAAATTTTGTTCACTTTCTAACTACTGGGTCCCAACAGGAAGTTGGGGATTTAAATTCTAAATAATATGCGTAGAATTTAAATATTCAACGATTTATTAATATAAACATAAAGTAGAAACAGCTTTGTCAACAGATGTGTAAGCGGTTAAATAATAACAATCGAATCGCCTTTGTAAGTTTGCAAGAGATTACAGCAGGTGATCCGAGATTGTTATTTTTGCCAACATTTAGTTGGCGAAAATAATTGAATGATCGGCTTTATGTAACTGCTTACACATCTGTCGACAAAGTTGCTTTAATCCAAAAGCATTTTTGGACATGTACTATAACACGAGACGACACTAGATGTCTTAACACTTATTGGTCATAAAGGTATTGTGTGGAACTAGATATCGGATAAATGTCCACCGCGACTCCTACTGCACACAGCAATTTTTTTTTAATTTTTGATGACTCACACATATGTAAAATAATTTCGGCAAAAGCCGCAGGGATGTAATTTTTTAATTCATCAATTGTCTGTGAAGTTATTTTTGTATAGGTACTCTATTCTTAAGGAAACCCCAAAGGAAAAACTCCAACGGTGTTCAGTCGCAGAATTCTGCAGGCTACCACGTCACCATAACGACAAATCACAAGGACAGGGAATTTCTCCTACAGTAAATTTAGGTATCCCTGGCAGTGTGGAAAGTGTCATCATCTTGTGGAAAGTACAGATTGTTAAAGTCAATGTATTTCAAAAGAGGCCGTAGAAAGTTATTCAAGTTACCTTATTTGGAAATAATGTGACGTTTAAATCAGCAAGTTTTGGAACACCCCATATAACTTAATGCAAACACTTAAAATTGACTGCGCAATTAAAGAGTAAACTTGTTATAATTTTGAGTACCTATAGATTAAAATAATGAAAAAATTTAAAATGCGAATCGGTAATTCAAATAACGAACATCTTCAATGCGAAACGCTGTACATTAGTACATCATTCGAATTTTGTTTATTGATAGTATCCTTTTCATAATTATTTTATTAATGAAATCATTGGCAGTTAGTGCACAGGTTTTTTTTTATAATTTTCTATATTAGAACCAAAAAGAAAGTATTGGCTAATTTAATAGCTCAGTATCCTTTACCTTTTTGTGATACAAATTAGATTTAAGACGAAAATGAACACAATCGAGGAAAACAACGCTGAAAAACGTACGTTATGGACAAAGAACTCATTTCCACATCGGAATGTGACAGTAAATCGTCACAGCTAGAAGTTTGTCCCCCTCTATCTTGGATGGAACTTGCGAATTATAACGAGTGGGTACCTACCAACCACTACAATGCGTGCATATAACGGTGTATTTTAATCTAGCCCGTCTGATGCTCCCTAACATCTCTTTTTGCATTAGCAAAGAAATAAGTCTTAACAAGAAGAACAAGAACTCAGTGTGATATCAGGAAGTATCCCAGTCTTCTTTCTTTTCTATACAAATTGCTCTGCATTTAGTTCATTTCCATACCATTGCTGAAAATTGTGATATGTTTTTCACAGCATCGGAACCGTAAGCATTCTCCGTCTTTAAAAATGATTTTTAAATCTGTATAAATAGTGCTATTGATGGCATGGAAAAAATGGTAAACACTTAACCATTATTCTTGTTGAATAGAAAAAATGGTCTGAAAAATTGTATTCTCTATGAAAGTAATAAATAAATAAATTTATTTCCATCTCATGTTTATACAAAGCAAATTACAAATAAAAATTCTTAGGAGTTACAGTGACCAGGTTCTAGTAGTTGGTCAGTATACTAAAATAAAAATAAAAATGAAATTTTATATTACTATATTGATAACGGTGAGTTCAACCTAACAAAATAGCAGAAATTTTTATTAACATGCTGCTTATGTGCGTTTTGTGTATTTTACTATAAAAGAAAAAGAGTATCTACATAATTTGTTGAACATTAAACAACTAAAAATTAAATTACTACTATTAGCAGAGATTATTGACATATCACAATGATACTAATTATTTATTTATGCTAACATGTAACTTTTATCATATAACTTAAGTCGCTTTTGTGAACAGCCAAGCTTTTAGTTTTGAGCAGAATGTTTTAAATCTATTGATAGACTTAACTTCCGGAGGCAACTGATTAAATAATTTTGGGCCTATGTAATGTGATGATTGCCTAAAAGCTTCGTTTTTAACTTTTGGTGTTCTGAAGACGCGTTATTGTGTATGTCTCGTCCTATAAACAAGATCATTTGTACCCACATTTCCACTTCTCATGTAAAATGTTCGCAATACTTTATAAATGTAGAGATGTTGAATTGGTAGTATTTTTAGTTTGCAAAACAATGGAAAAGCGCTTACTCTTTTGTTTACGTTTAATATTATTCGAATAATAGTATATTATACACCAAGGTTGTGAAGTCTGTCATTATTGCCTTAGCACCAGTTTATTTCTGCAAGGGGCGGTAGTTGATTTAGGAGCCAATCGCAGCGGTTTAGATTCGTCTGACATGTAGACATTTTTAATGTCTTTCCAAGATGCTTTTTTGTTATTAAAGATTATATCGTATTTAATCAAGTTATTTTGCACCGACTTCAATAAATAGGGGACATTGAAGAAATAATAGATTTTCTAATCGTTTACGAGAAGGCATGGTTTTTCCGGTGATACATCTATTCTTTCAATTAGGTTTCGAAAATTTTACTACTGCCCTAACATTGGCACCGCATTGTAGTTTTCAGTAGGTTTCAGAAATTGACACTTGTAATTCGTTTAAGAATGGCAAGTGTTTGCCACATACTCGTTAAGTTTTTAGAGTCGACCTTTTTATGCAACCTTCCAGATTCTGTTAACCATTCAAAACAGAATTGACTTTTTAATTGACACTGTAAGGCTTAAAGATAACGTGCCAAGTGTTGACATTATCGGCTGTAAGTGTAATGTGAATGGTGTAACTATATATATTTTCATCGTTTATATTCCGCCAAGCATCTCGACTTCTGATTTATCTCATTTTTTTGAACTTTTTGAAGAACTTTGCCAATGCCTCGACCATGTATTAATTATAGGGAATTTCAAGATTCCTTCTTTTATCAAACCGAATGCTAGTGACACTAAATTTAATTTAATTCATGAATTTATCTGCACTCTCAACCTAAGTCAGTACAATTTTGTAACTAATAGTAACAATAGACTTTTGGTTTTAGTTTTAAGCAATTTTAAATGCGAAGTACAACATGACTGTGCACCCATTATTTTGGAAGACCTTCATCACCCGGCACTTATTATTTCTCCGGATTTGCGTATCAACAAAGAAAAATTTCCCATCAATCCCAAGGAACATTCTTACAATTTCAAGAAAGCCGATCTTTTAGGTCTGTATAATGCTATGTTTAATACTGATTGGTCATTTTTAAGCTCATTTGTTGATGTCGACTTAGCTTGTCGTGAATTTTATAAGGTTCTTTTAACCATTTGTGACGTTTATGTACCGCGCTTTCGGCTTAATAAACGTAATCACCCAAAATGGTTCACCCCGAAATTATTAATAATATTAAATTAAAATTCAAATATTTTCATAAGTACAAAATGTCTTATGATATTGAGGACTTTAATGAATTTAAACGCTTACGAAAAACTATTAAATATCATATTCTGCTGTCATGCAAGTCTTATATTCTCAATGTTGAAGAAGCAATTAAAATCGATCCTGAAGTATTTTGGTCTTTTGTTAGGTCTAAAAGGGCATCATCTAGAATTCCCGCTAAAATGATATATGACAATGTAGAGCTTACAACCCCTGATGATATTGTTGAAGCATTTAGAAAATACTTTTCATCTGTTTATGGTCCAATTTCATCAAAATATGAACCATTAGATTTCCAATTCAATAATCTACTTTGTATTTCTATGCCGCTAATCTCGGATGAAGCAATTTTGAAAGCAATTCAATCGCTTAATTGTAAAGTAACATCTGGACATGACCAAATTCCTAGTTTTTTTATTAAGGATTGTGAATGTGTTTTTGTTAAACCGCTTAGATTTATTTTTAATTTAGCTCTCTCCACAAATTGTTTTCCAAAGACATGGAAAATTGGTCGAATATGTCCAATTCTGAAGTCTGGTGACCCCAGTTTAGTGTCGAACTATAGACCAATTAGTGTTTTAAGCAATTTTTCAAAAGTTTTTGAGTTAGTGGTATACAATCAAATATTTCCTTACGTTAGTAACTATATTTCTCCGTATCAACATGGTTTCATGTGTCACCGTTCTACATTAACTAATTTAGCCAGTTTTTGGCAGTTTACAACTTCAGTGTTAGATAACCATGGCCAAGTTGATGTGCTTTATAAAGATTTTAGGCTTTTGACTCTATAATTCATCCTATAATTCTTATGAAATTAAAAACTTTGGTTTTAGTAACTCTTTACTATCTTTTTTGCCTCATATTTGAGTAACAGAGTACAATATACAGCCTTTAATGGTTTTCAATTTCAAAACTTTATAGCGACATCTGGTGTTCCTCAAGGTTCACATCTTGATGATGATGATTGTCAATATTTACAAAATCAACTCACTTTAGTTTTCGAATGGTGCGCCAAAAATTATCTTCATCTTAACATTGTTAAATGTCGTATTGTCTCATTTACAAGAAAACAAAATTGTATCTTATTTTCATATTCAGTCAATTCTGATATTTTGGAACGTGTTGATGTTATAAAAGACCTAGGAGTGACTTTTGATTCTAGTCTTACGTTTTCTAGTCATATTAAAAATATCACGTCTTCTGCTTCAAAGACTCTTGGTTTTATAATTCGCACAAGTAAGTTTTTAGATCTCCTTACTCTCTAATTTCAATTTATAACTCACTAGTTCGATCCAAGTTAGAGTACTGTAGCCTATTATGGTTCCCGTTGTATAAGGTACATATAGACCACATTGAAACTATTCAAAGAAAATTCTTTAAGTTTGTCGCGTTTGTGATCGATGGAGTTTATCTATCAAGAGGTTATCCCCAAAATCTTCTTTTGCAACGATTTGAAACTCATTCTCTTGAATCTAGAAGATTGTGTAGTATCATCAAACTGCTTTTTAATATTATTCATAATAAAGTTGATTGTCCTTACTTATTAAAGGCTATTAATTTTGCAATACCAGTTTACTCTTCTCGTTCGATATTAACTTTTATAATAAAACGCCTATGTCTAATTTGGTGTAGACTTTTTAATAATTACTGCTTGAATTATGATATCAATACTTGCTTAGTTGATGATCTAGTAAGAGCAATCACTACTTAAATGTATCTTTCTAATTTTTATAATATATATGTTTATTTATATTTTTTTTCTTTCTTTTGTTATATTAGAACTTTGTATAACTTGTTGAATATTATTAACAAGTTTTCTTTAGTTTTTAGTTGTTCTGTAAATGGAATTTGTTTCTGTTGAACAATAAATTATTATTACTATTATTAAAACACCTACAACAAAATGTTTGTAATTTACTTAAGCTTCTTCATGTAACATAACTCGGCTGGTTAAATGTCCTTTGGGAAACCTGAAATTTTTAACTAATGGCATTTTTTTATTTAAATAATTTTTTCTACTACTAGCTGTGAAGTGGACAATTATTGCGTCTCCTAGCCAACTGAGAAGTTGAATTTCTCTGTTAGTGGTTAATAATTTTTTCTATTGTTGACCTAGGTTAATAATGGACAATTTCAAATTTTTGAGAATCTAAGAATAGTTGTTTAACAAAAACGAGTGAAACATAGATTTGTATATCCAGGTGATTATCTTTAACTTATTTGCTGCTTAAAATTACCTAACACGATAAAATTATTTGAATAAAAAAATGCCACTAGTTTAAAATTCGCGCCCCATCCCATAACCGCAAATACATAACCTGAATTTATTTATTTATTAAATATGATGGTAGAATCAGTTTTTTCAGGTATCCCAAAGGAGATTTAACCAGGCGAGTAAAGTCACATCAAGAATTTTAAGTAAATTACAAACATTTTGTTGTAGGTGTTTTGAATGGTTAACAGAATCTGGAAGGTCCGATCTGTTGCATAAAAACGTCGACTCTAAAAACTTAACGAGTATGTGGCTAACACTTGCCATTCCTAAATGAATTATAAGTGTCAATTTCTGAAACCCAATATTCAAATGATGCAAGGTATATTGGCGAAGCAATAAATGCCCGTTAACATCTCTAGCTATACCAAAACTACTCAAGCTTGCAGCTCAAATACTCTTAGGTAAAGAAAATTACGGAGGACCATTCTTAAATTGCAACGTGAAAAGAAAGCACTTCAATTGAAGTTAACATCTCCCAACGATTACTTCCCGAAAGCAGAGCACAAATTGTGACAGCCGAAGTGGACTTAAAAAATAAACTACTAAGAAGCAGGGGATAAATAGAGGAATACAAACAATTTTTACTAAAATTATATTTTACGAGCCCCAAAATGTTAATTTTAAAGTAGGTTTTAAATTTGTTGCCAGCTCAAACTGCTACGTGATCATGGTTAGAGTTATATATAAAAAGTTAAACAACCCTTGTGCTACATCTTTACAAATACGATATGTAAAGGTGACAAATTGAAGTCGATAGTATTAGACTGCATAGAAAAGCTACAATTACAATGCGGTGCGAATGTTAGGGCAGTAGTAAAATTTTCTAAGCCTAATTAAAAGAATATATGTATCACCTGAAAAACCAAACCTTCTCGTAAACGATAAGAAAATCTATTATTTCTACGATGTCTCCTATTTATTGAAGTCGGTGCAAAATCACTTGATTAATTACGATATAATCTTTAATAACAAAAAAGCATCTTGGAAAGACATTAAAAATGTCTACATGTCAGACAAATCTAAACCGCTGCGATTGGCTACAAAATCAACTTTAAGCAGCAAATACGTTAAAGATAATCTCCTGGATATACAAAATTAGGTTTCACTCGTTTTTGTTAAACAACTAATCTTGGATTCTCAAAAAATTTGAATTTGTCCATTATTAACCTAGGTCAACAATAGAAAAAATTATTAACCACTAACAGAGAAATTCAACTTCCCAGTTGGCTAGGAGACGCAATAATTGTCCACTTTACAGCTTAGTGTAAAAAGTAATTTGGTGTAGTTTTTAACCTATTAACTAAATTTCTGGACGAATTACCCCAACAATTTATACCGTATTGTAACTTAGAGTGAATTAAAGCAAAGTATTGTGTACGTAGTAGTTGTGTGTCACAAAAATTTCGCAAATAATAGAATGTTCGAATTGATGATCTTAATTTGCTTAGTGTGGCCGATACGTGATAATTTCATTTTAATTTATTGTCTAAGGTTACACCTAAATATGAAAAGTGGTCAACTTTACTGATACATTGGCAAGTACATGCAATTTCCGTACAGTTAGCCTCTTGGTATTTGAGTGGTCTTGGAAAATCAAAATCTTTAAAGCCAAAGTTTATATATTTTGTTTTGTTTTTGTTTACTTGCATTTTGTTTTGTATACACCAACGATTTAATGTGTTATGTCGTCAGCAAAAGCACTTATCCGTCCCATAAACGGTTGATTTAAAAGATCGTTTATAAAAACTAAAAACAGCGAAGTAGCTAATACAGATCCCTGAGGCACCCCTGTTCTAACTATAACTTTTTCATTTAAACAATCTTTAATACGTACTCGTTGTGTCCTATTGCGTAAAAACTCATCAAACCAACTTAAAGCTACTCCTCTTATTCCAGCTATTTCTAGTTTTGCTAACAATATATCGTGATTGACTAAATCAAAAGCTTTTTTTAAAATCAACAAAGATGCCAGTAGTTTTTTCCTTTCGTTTATACTGTTGTGTACAGAATCCATCGCACTAGCTATCGCTTCCTCTGTGGATTTTCCCTTTCGAAAACCAAATTAATTTTCATTAAAAAAGTTTTTATTATTTAAATATGTGGTTAATCTAAGTTTCTTATCTTTTCAAAAATTTTTGAAAATATTGATAGGAGGCTATTGGACCTTATGTTGTCCAATTTATAATTTTTTTCCTTTTTTTAGTCTTTAAAGAAGTCAAATCCTGAAGATTGTTTATTTTTTAGCGATTTGATAATATCTATCACTTGTTGATCATTTACAGGTAAAATAAAGAATGAGCGTAAATTTGAACCTTTGTGTAGTAAGCTTCTGTCATTGTGGATAGTAAGTTGTTTAGTCACATTGGAATTAGCGGATAACTGTCAGTGGCGCGCCAAGCCTTTCTGGCGCCCTGGGGAAGTCACTCTTATGCGTCCTGCCCCCTATCCATCAAAGTGTTTCACAATTCAAAAGAATTTTGTTTTAAAAATTTTGCAGAAAAGCTGTGAATATTGATTAAATTGCATGCAGATTTTATTACTAAGAAATAAACACTGGACATTTCAAGAAACATTTTTATTGAACGAACAGATACATGTTACTTTAAATTCCACTAATAATAATAATTATAAAAAAATCAGGTAAATAACACATTAAAATATAATACACAGATATTGATGAAAAAAAATAATTATCAAGAGCAACTTTGCGCGCCTTTTTTCTAGAAAATTGCCTTATTAACTCTTGCATATCTAGGGTATTGAATAAATCTGATTCAATAGAAATAATAGCCAAATTTTGAAGACGTTCCTGAGATATTGATGATCTTAGATAGTTTTTAATGAGTTTCAGTTTTGAAAAAGATCTTTCGGCAGTAGCTACAGAAACAGGCATAGTTAACAAAATGCGCAGTGCTATAGTAGTGTTTGGAAATGCTTGATTTAAATTATTTTACTGATATAATTTAATGTCTGATTTGGAGATGAAGTAATCTCCGGGCAAAAATTTTGTAAATACTCTAACTCTTGTAATAATTCAAGACCATTTATACCGCATTCATTTCTTTTTTTGTCTGTTAAAGTATTATCTAATTCGGTGAATAAATTTAACTGCTCACTTTGTTTGTATTGAGAACATTTTGAAATGTCGTACAAAAAATGAAAATTGTTTGAATAATTTGATAATGATTGAAACCTTTCTTGAATGGATTGTATGGTTACATCTAATACATTATTAAAGCAGTTAACTTTAAATTTTAGTTCTTCGCTCGCAATTGTTTCGTCGTCATGTTCATAACTGAACTGCTTTTTTATTTTTCTTGCTCTTAAAGAACCACTATTTTCAAATTTTGCTTCAACATCTAATAAAGAAGCGATTTCCTTAGCATCAACAAGTAAATCAGAGAAACCTTTATCTGATCTATAGTTTTTAAAAAAATCATTTAGTATTTTCAAACTCGTGCATGCTTCAGAAATATTGAAAATTTTGCATTGTAACATTTTGTTTGTAATATTTACTTTACTTAAAATATTGTACCACAAAACTAATGTGCAAATAAACCCAAATTGTTTTATTTTTTTACCTAAACCAGTGGATACGTTTTTGCACTGTTATCGAATAAATTATTACACCCACTAGCTATTTCAAACAGAGCATCATATATTTCTCCAAGTTGATATCGTAAAGGTGTTATAGCGTCAATTCTACTAGACCATCTAGTATCTGATAGAGGTTTCACGGTTAAATTCGATATGTGTTTTTTAGAACTGACCATCGATTAATTGAGGCAGAGAAAAATTATAAATTTCTTGGACTGTTGAAAAAAATTTATACACAATATATTACATTTTACAGCATCGTTCACAACTAAATTTAAACTATGGTTACAACAAGGGACAAAAATGCTCTTGAATTTATATTAAGAATCTTTTTTTGCAAACCATTATGTTTTCCTCGCATGTTTGCCCCATTGTCGTAACCTTGTCCGCGTAAATCGTTAATACTTAAACCATTTTGTTCTAGTGTTGTTAATAAAAAAGTTGTAGCCCTTCTCCTGTTGTATCTGTTATTGGGCAGAAAGTTAAAAATGTTCCTGAACACAAAATTCATTTTGAGTTGTATTTAAATTCACAAATCGAATGCAAACCGAAATTTGCTCATGGTGACTACTATCGGAGGTGCAATCTAATATAATAGAAACATATTTTGATTGCCTAACATTATTTAAAATATGCGTTTTAAGATTATTTCCTATTAAATTGATTATTTCATTTTGGATTTTATCTCCGAGGTAATGGGGCATTTTTAAGTTGTCGTGCATTTGCACTCTTTTAGTATGCTCAGCCATCATGGGATCAAATTTAGGTATCATTTCTATGCATTTTAGAAAGTTTTCGTTACTTTTTTTGAATAATTTATTATTACTACCGCGGAATGCTAAGTTTTGTTGAGACAAAAATTGGATAGTGTAAAAATCCTTTCAATAACCGCGTTCCAATGTTTAGTTTCCAAATTCAATACATTTTGAGAAGCAAAATGAATTGTTGTGTTAGATTTTAAACGACTCAGTAAATCAGACCATTTTTAAAAATTTTCAAAATGTAACTTGCTTTTTCATGAAGATTTAAATGTTCGCCTATATGTTTCCAATCACTAAAACCGTTTTCGTTACTTAATTTTGTAATTTTAAATTAATTTTCCATGTTAAATATTTTGCAACAGAAACAAAATACAGAGTTTTTTGATTTTGAATTTAAAGCAAATCTCGTTTAATATTTTCTGAATTTCGTAAAATACGTATAAAATGTCTGAAAAAAAATTGTCTACCAGATTTGTCTTTAGGATAATCATTAGATTCGTTTCGGTAAAGACAAGGTCCGTTTTCTACTAAGCTTTGAATTTGAGAGGTGAAAATACATTTGGCCATAAACCGGGATCGTTAGGAATAGGTGTACCAGTATACTCATTTTTGTTAAGTCCAATTTCAGCTGTTGCTGTTGGATCAGTAGTTGACGTAGTTGTAATATCAATATGGACATATTGATATCGGTAGAAATTTCGTCTCCACTTGTTGATGGAAGTGAATCCTCCGCCTGATGTATACTACCAATTACAGTGAGTACAGCTGATGACTGCAAATCTTTATTGCTTATTCCAAAGAAATGGGTAATTTTTTCATAATTATTCTTCAAATCTTCTTCGCGCTTTCTTTTTCTAAGAAGATTTTGATGGCCAGATAGTTTTTTCTTTTTTTCTTCTTCAGACATCTTCTGAAATAAATAATACATTCAAACAGTCTGAATAAATAAAATACAGAATAAATTGAAATTAATTAGAATTATACAAAAAATACAAAGCTAACAAAGCGTTTCAGATTTTTGTTAATTTTGATTATTTATTCTGATAATGTTCGACAAAGTTTTGTAATGTATACTAAGAAGTAAGAACCAATGAATTTTAAAACCAAAACAAATTCAAATTATTTATAAAATAAAATTAAAAAGAAAATATAAAATTAGCTTACCTTATTATATTGTAGAGTTTTCTGTTTTTTTTCTACAAAATCGGCAATCACAACAACTTAAAAATAATCACTATCACAATATTAATTTGCTTTATTCTAATTTAATTCGTTTTTCAAGAAACGACCATCAATGAATGGAGGTTGAAGGTAATAATCGTATAAGAATGAAAGCAGTAACAGTAAGCATGCAAGATGCAAGTTTGAACAAGCAGATGTGCAACTTGCAAAAATTAAGAATTGACAGGAAAAGAATCGTTTGGCGCTAATTGAATCTAGCTGCGTATACAGTAATGCCAGATGAAATTTGTTTAATAGCCGGTCGCCACATTAATTAGTTCGATAAATTTTGCTAGATATGAAGAAAGAAATGTTGAATGTTTTTAACAACACAATTGTAACATGCAAGGTAAGATGTCCGTGTCTTTTAGTGATTGTTGAAATTTAATACACACGTTGATAAAGGAATATACAAAACAAAGCAAGGGGTGTTTTTAACGTAAAATAAACATATTGCTTTGACCGAGAAACCGATATTAAAGTAGATGGCATCGAGCTATAAATAAACAAACAATAATAATCGAAATATTTAAAAGATGTTATGTTATAGGAAAGCAGTTGCAGCCCTGTACATAGAATATTAATTTTATACTAAAAAATAAAAATATATTATAATCTTAGGCCGTTGATAATGTCAAAATCGCCTTCGGCCTTCGTCGCCCTTTGCAGCGTTGCGCCGTCGGGCGCGGCCCGGGTTCGCCCTTTTGGATGGCGCGCCACTGATAACTGTACAGCGACAAGATGGTCGTTTATTTTATTAGCTACTTTGTAAGGATCCTTTAATATGGTTCCGTCCTCCAACTCAATTTGATCAACATTTTTGTTAGTTTTTGATCCTGTTAGGCTATTAATAATTCTCCATTGTTGGGCTTGGTCACCGCTACAGTTTCTTAATTGACTTGCATAATGTTGCTTTTTTATTAAGTCTATATCTTTTATTAGTGAATTTAATATTAAGCTAGCAGCGCCACGTTTTTTCTTATAACGGCACGTGGTACAAAATTTTGATTAGTGGTACAAATTAGTACAAAGTAGGTACCTACTAAATAATGTAATAGGTTTGAATTGATTCTGCCCAGTTGTTGCTGCTACCTTAATAAATGGCACAACCACATATATTCAAAGCAATGCGTGAAATAAGGCGGCAATCTATCAGGAATTTACATAAAATTTACAGACACAGATCTTAATTAAATAACTGAGTTATTCACGACTGAAATATCAAAGAGTAATATCACAGTAGGTTGGGAATAAATTGAAAATACGTTGTCAGTTCTTCGAAAATTATTTACCAGAAAACACTCACGAGTATATTGGCAACAAGTATGAGATAATGACTGCCAGTTTATTTTGTAACTGATTTTGATTAATTGGCAATTAAAACCGACATAGTTAGTGAATCGTTTTTTCCCTCACATTTTACCTTAGAATATTACTCCTAGTTTAATAATCATTAGTGGATTTCACAATGATAGGATTGGATGATGTAATGTTAAAAAATAACACCAAATAGCTTGCCAAAAAACTATAGCTGAAACAAATGATTGTGTAATTTTAAGTAAAATCTCAAAATTTATAGGTGATGTTATTTTTAGTTTTAGTTAAACAATTGATTAACAAATGAAGTTAAGGCATTCGCCCAAAACTCAAAATACTGGCAATTGGAGGGTCCAAAAAAAAAGATATTCAGAAGAACCCTGGCGAAATGTATACCACATTATCTAAATGTATTGACCCAAATGTGTTTCCATATTTAAAAGAGCAGTTGTGGTTCAGAGAAAAAACAAACAACGGGTGTGATGTTGCTACGTCTAGTGGCAAGATTTTTATAGAAAAAAAACTGAATAAATCAACAACCGACAAAAAAGAACAAAATCAAACTGATGGTCAAAAAGGAAGACAAACAACTAAAAAATAAATAAATTAAGGAAAATAAAACAATAGTAGCAAAACATGACTTCCAATACAACTGAAGAAAAACAGGAGACAGAAAAGAATTTGAATATACTTTCGACAAAAGTAAATATTGAAGGGAATGTGATGGAGGTTTTGAATATTCTACCCTTACAGAATAATTTGGGAAAATATTTACTGGGCAGATCACCTAGCACACATGTGTAGAGTATGAAATAGAATATCGTAGTGTGGCTGGTGTCAGGAAATGCACATAATACAAAAACTATTTCACTGCTGATACTTTAATAACTATACGAACACACTTTATACTAAATTTTATTGATAATGGCGTTTCATTAATATATTTCATTTCTTTGCAATTATGTGCCTCGATTTTGATGAACACGATTGTACATTCAATCAAATCTCCGACGTCATCATTATCGAATCAATAATGAATGGTGCCCTTTGCATTTCATTTAAAAAGCAGTGCAAAAACACACTTTTATCAGTAGTTTCACTTGAAGAGATTAGATTAACTAAACGCGCTGCTCTGATTGGCATAAATATTTAATCCAGACAAAATCCTTTAGATTTTTACTGTAGTTATTTTATTATACACTACCAAAATTTATAATGTTATTACTTTAAGTTTATTATGTATTATTGCGTAGTAGAATTGATTATAAAACAACAGTATTAGAGTAAGAGTTACTAGAAAGAATATAGGTATTAAAATAATAATTTAATATTGATACTAATTTTTCTTATAGAAGAGGATTGTAAATAATTAAAAATGCAGCTAAATGTTTAATTTTTGGCTTAATTAATGTTTTAGTTGTCGCCAATTAAAATAAACACAGATGGCAACATTAATACATACATTAAAACCTGAGAGGGATAAAGAAGTACACTTAAAATTTTAAAAATACCTTGACTTGTATTACTACTTGATGTACTATGAAGTGCAATAGTTTTAAATGCACTACATGCCGGTAAAAGAATTGTATTTGTTACTGATTTGTAAATGTCAATTTCCAAAGTAAAACTGACATTTAACTTTTAAAAGTTTTACAAGTTAGTAGCATAGGTATATGTTGAAAATCATGGCACAACCAATTATGTATAATGTGTATTTGTAATGAATTGAAAAACACTTTAATTAAATATTTATTTGAGGATTCACGATAACATAAACTCATGTCAGGCTTGACACACACATTCACAACTGCGTTTCCTAGAAACCGGGGCACAGTTCATGTGTGGTTCGTGCCTATATGTCAACAACCTCTTAAGGTGTTGCATACACAACAATGTACTCTTTGGTACAACTGTTATATCCAGTAACACAGATTTTGGATGATGAAAAAGTTGACGCTGATGATGATTCAGAAACTGCTGAACTCGAGGATGGCAAACCATTTGTAGGTACTCTTCTCACTACGAAATAGTTTCTTAGACATTTCGATTTTCTATTGACCGAATCGTCGACATAACTCATCGCAATTTTGGTGCTCTTCCACCCTGTTGCACGCTTTAGTGCTAAAATATCTCCACCAAAATCCAGGAAGAAGTTCAGTACTTAGGCCATAAATTAAATTATAAGGGTATTCATCTCACAGATGAGAAGTTAAGGGTAATTAGTATGGTACTCGAACCTCAAAATATTACTCAGCTTTGGGCATATTTGGGCATTATAGATTATTATAGTCGATTCGTACCGATGTTGTCTTCAGAATTAAGACCACTTCATAGGCTTTTAGAAAAAGACGTTGATTTCACTTTTGACGAGCAGTGCGTACGGACATTTAAATAAAGCACACAGCTTTTGATTAACAATAATATTTTTGTACCTACATTACAATGTTAACAAACCAATTGTCATATCCTGTGACTCCAGTTTCTACGAAGTGGGAGGGATTCTTTGTCATAGAATAAATAGGGTGGATAAACCAGTACAGTTTGTTTCTGGAACATTGTCAAAAACTGTACAGAATTACTCTCAATTAGAAAGAGAGGCTTTAGCCATCATATTCTCAATAAAAAAATTTTACAAATATATTTATGGGTGCATATTTGTGCTAGTGTCGGATCATATACCACTACAAGTTATCTTTAATCCTAAGAGGGACACTCCAATAATATCGGCATCAAAATAGTCAAATGGAGTATCATATTAGGTGCCTATGTCTATCAGGCAGACAGACATGCCGTCCCGATTACCTATACCAGTAACTACCGACGTAGATAGCACTATCAATTTGTTCAACCTAATAGAAGAGTTACCACTGACGACACAAGATATTGCCAAGGCTGCGGCAAAAGATCAGGTCTTAGTAAAAGTTATGGATTTTGTTATGACAGGGTTTTCGAATAAGGTTGATATGTAATTTAAACCATATTTCTTAAAGCTACATGAACTCTCAGTCAAGTTAAGCTAGAAAAGATGATTAACTTCTGTAAAATATGCCAACTAAATAAAAATGAGTCGGAACAGTATATGATAGCATGGCCAAAAACTGACTAAGTGTTCGAAAGCATACATGTTGATTTCTTTCATATAAAACCAATAAAGTGTCTGTTAATTGTTGACACAAAATTAAAATGAATGGACGTTCATTGTATGTCAAGGGGTATGGATGTCGAATAAACTATTGTAAAGCTTTGTCAGGTGCAAATTCTTAAATCGTCACCATAGTGGTGTTGAGCAAAATGTAAAAAGTTAAGAATGCTATAAAAAAGTTGTTGATGCAACACTCAACACTTATTTAATTTATAATAAAAAAATAAAATAAAAAATAATAAAAAAAAACACTAACAATTGAACAACAAATAATCAATTTTTTGTTTGATTATCAAAAATACCCCAAGTTCATTTATGGGAGTTTTTCCAAACGAGCTTGTTTACAAAACGAAACGGAGAACATTGCTGGACTTGTTAAAGCCTAAAGAGGAATCAATGGTAATAAGCAATAAAGAAGACTATGTAAGACCACCAATCATTTCAGTGGGGGAAATTAGGTCCATATAGTAATGTTTCCTGCAAATGAGCATGTGAAGAAGTCATCTAATGCTTTAGATAGAAGTAATTCTGTAATGGTAAGTGATACTGGAAGGATACCCTCTGAGTTTAGAGACAGAGAATCAATTGTTATTTGTAGCGGTAGTAATGAAAATAAACAAGCTGACATACCTAGTGAACATATTTTGCTGGTTAGGCTACCTGACCCAGAGGTTTCCTTAAAAGAAAATGTAACAGAGCTTAGGCGTAGTAATCGTGAACGCAGAGCCCTCAAAGGCTTGATTTGTGAAAAGGAAGAAAATGTTGTGTCTACGCCATTGGCTAGTTTTTGGGATGAGCGGATCCCGCGAAAAATAGAATGTTATGTTACGATAGGTCTTTGACAGGAAACTGATTTGTTTTATTTTGTAACAAATGTATTTTCCACTAAAACAATCCTTTGTATTTCTAACATAATACCTTTGACCGCTACAATAATATGCTATACAGGTTTATACTGATCTTCTCGGGCACCATAAATAACGATAAGTTTTTCGACATCTAGTGTCGACTCGTGTCAACTGTTATGTTGGCTATAATTATTGAAGAATCGACTATGTAACTGCTTTACATACCTGTCGGCAAAGTTGCACCATAAATAACACTTACATTACAATACAATATTTAAAATGCAGCATACTAATAAATAAACAAATAAAATATGCAAATAACGGTAATTTGCGCATAGAACGTCCACCAATATTTTTAAATCGCATTGGAATTCCCCGGGGAATGGCTCTAATTGGACCGAAGGATATCAAGAAAGTGAAAACTGACAAGTTAAGAAAAGGTCATTTTATTCAACTATTCATCTATAAACTCAATGCAGTTGTCATCGTACACACTATTTCATTCATTTAAACATTTTATTTTATTCCAATTTTTTTTTCTCTTCCTTTCCTTCTTCCTCGTCAATGTCCTGTCTGGTCGGAACTGACGTTGTTTGTTAGAGCAATTACCTCCACAACGTTTACACACAAGTTTGCAGTCCAGCCCATTTCGTCGGCCGTCGCACCTGTTGCCACAGTCTGTTTCACAGGAACAAGAAATGGTGTTCAAAATTTTCTCTGGACCGGCTCCCTGGGCCATAGTCACAGGACTCTCTAATTTTTAATTTCCAGCCCCATTCCAAAGGATTTAAAGTGCTGTCTCGGTCTTGTAAATCCCCACGTGTTTCTGTATATCATGTCTGTACTTGAAAGTATACACGCTTAATATGTTCGACAAGCTCAATCGCTGTTTTATTTACCTTTCGAAACTTTCTAGGTGCTCCATAAAGAGCTAAAATCAACCGCACTACAGAATCCTTAAATTATCGATAGATATATTTTTCAGCTTGAAAATTTCAGCAAATCCATGTATCTCATCGGACTCACAAAATTTTAATTTGCCATAATAGTAAAAAGTTGTGTCACACTCAGTAAATGCATGTAATAATAAAATATGACACCCGATACATGCACTTCTTGACGTTAAGTTTCCTGACAAACTTACCACATCAGCTGCTTTGGGGGAAGAGGACTTTAGCAAGTACACTTCCAGATTCGGTGGAGTGCAAGCGGTAAGGATAGTTAGCACAATCGTGTCTTCAGAAACAAGTACTTTATTACTAGAGTATTTAGACGCAGTGTCAATAGCTTTAAGGACAATATTAAGATCAGCATCTGCTACACTATATTGAGATATCATATCAGCTCTTTTCAATTTCACTTGGAGATAGTGAATGATCTGTGACTTATCTTTTGTCATTTCTTAAAATTTGTTCTGAGTTATACTCAAAATTATGGCTTTCCAGGAATCTGGTCACATGCTGACTGTGGTCGTATTTTTAAACATATATCGCCGATTTCTTTTTGTCGATTTTGCGGTCATTTCCTTGTACCCATCGAAAACAATATAAACTCTGGTCAAAAAAACTCTCTTTATGTATGTAATATATCTGTTGCACGTTTGTAACATGTTCTCTCCCCTTGGTATATTTCGTGTCATCACTTCTGCCACTTACACATTTTTTTTCAAATAATTGATACAATTTTGATTTTTCATTTTTCCTCATTCCGTTCTTGTCAAACATAAAAGGGGTTAAGCCACCGGTTCGAAAATTAAATAAAATCCCATATTTTCTGGTTTATTGTGTATGAGAATTATCTAAAAAAGGATCGTCGCCATCTTTAACGGTACACTTTTAAGCCCCGATGTAAGTGAGTTTGTAGGCTAAAGAGTTTCAACCCCAAGAAGTTGCTTCTTACAATTTTCTACATAATTTCAAGTCTTGGTTGAGCCTAGAATCACGGGAGTCTTTATAGTGCAGTAAATACCTACGCCATGTAATTGTAAATAGTATAAAGTACCTTGTATTTATGTTTTATATCGAAATGAATTGTCATTATATAGTTAATTAACATTTATATGCAAAAGAAACGTGTTTATTTTCAACTTTTTTTCCTGAGTGAAAGTAATAAACCATTGTTAATGGTGTAAAAAGGAAAGTTATAGAAGATAAAAATACGAATAAAATGAGCACCAATTGGACTCGATCAGGTAATAACTTTCCAAGAAAAATCGGAAAAAGTGAAATATTTGAGTTTTTCTTTTAAAATTTGTAAAATCGTCATTTTTTGAGATGTAGGACAAATCTTTCAAAAAAGTAGGAGGTAATGGTACGTACTTAGTGTGTGCAAAACCCTGCAATTGTCGGGCAATTAGTTTATGCACAATTGCAATTTAAATTTTTTAAAGCAATATATTCAATCGAGGCTGAATGCTCGTGTGATCATCTAATTGTCAAAAATAAAAAATATTGTAAAGTTGAAATAGAAAGAAACAAAACGTATATCCTGATTTTTGATAAAATGATATTTAACACGCAAAACTGCATGCAAAGATGACTGAAAATGCATGCAAAGATGACTGAAAATGGCCGAGTGAGAGAGAATGGAGAAGTAGTGGGAGTACCCGTCCGCAGCGCGTTTATATAAATCTCAATCCTCAAACGGCGCTAGCGGACGGATACCCCCACTACTCCGCCGTATGCTTACACTTGTTCATTTTCAGTCATCTTTGCATGCATTTTTAGGGTGTTAAATATCATTTTATCGAAAAATGAGAATATAAGTTTTGTTCCTATATATTTCAACTTTACAATACTTTTTTATTTTTGACAATTGGATGATTACACGAGCATTTAGCATCGATTGAATATATTGCTTTAAAAAATTTAAATCGCAATTGTGCATAAACTAATTGTCCAACAATTGCAGGGCTTTGCACACACTAAGTACGTATCATTACCTCCTATTTTCTCAAAGATTTATGCTACATCTCAAAAAATGACGGATCTACGAATTTAAAAAGAAAAACCCAAATATTTCACTTTTTCCGATTTTTCTTGGAAAGTTATTACCTGATTGAGTCCAGTTGGTGCTCATTTTATTTCTATTTTTATCTTCTATACCTTTTCTTTTTACACCATTAACATTGGTTTATTACTTTTCACTCAGGAAAAAAAGTTGAAAAAAACACGTTTCTTTGCATATAAATGTTAATTAACTATATAATGACAATTCATTTTCGGTATAAAACATGAATTTAAGGTACTTTATACTATTTACAATTACATGGCGCAGGCGATATTCTACTATTATTTTTGTCAAAAATTTGCTAATTATTTGCCCTATTGACTGGGGTATTATGCTGATAGTTCTTGTCCGTCGTGATTTTTGTAAATTTTTTTAAGGACATCGAGTAGTCACTTGTTGCAGCGCTGGCAATGAGCCACTGATAATTAAGAGACACTGTACGTCACTCCTCTTTGGAACAATCCGCCCCTCAGTTTACTTCCTTTCGTAAGTGTTTGCTCAATGTCCAGTACCCCTACTTGGTAAATATTTTATACTCATCCGATCCATGTTTTTGACAAATCCTTACAAACATGGATATAAATTTGTGTCAATTTGGCATAAAGGAAGTGGGCCGTTGAATGAAAAATGGAATAATTTTTTTTAAGGTTCTAGTTTTCATTTGCTGTTTCTTAGCTTGAACACTAGAATGGCAGTGTAGTACAAGGTATCATAATCATTAAGTTTTGCATTAATAAACGGCAAAAATTGGTTGAATAAAACATCATAATTTTTCTCGGCAGTTAACTATTCTATAAAACCGTTCCATCCTAGGGGCATGGATGAGTCCAAATATGTTTGTAAATTCCTGTGGTTTTCGTGGCTTCTGTAAATTTTAAATTTACAACAAGATTTCGGTCTTAACTCTTAAGGTTTGAAAATCCTTCAATTGTTTTTAATGTATAAGGAACTATTTTAATATTATCAAGCATTTCCATTTCTTTGACGGAATTCATTTTAGGTCTTGGTATGGGGGTACGAGGTAGGACATCTGATGCAGGTGTAATTATTTCAATTTCACATGCAACATGAAAATTGCCTCAACTATAGATTTAAGGTTACTGTAAGAATAAATTGCCCCACTCAAATTGAATGAACGTCTCCGGCTTTAAAGAAATTGCAATATGTTTAGCAGCGGACATTTCATACTTTTTAGCTTCCTTGTATGAAGCGGTCCAACTACATGAAAAAAAATTGGTCAAAAGTACATCACATAAGAACATGCCATTTTAAATGCAACTCAATGTTGTTTAAATGGGGTGCAATTTCTAATCCAAATTGTGACTGTGGAAACGAACCAGTGACGTTACACATATTGTAGTGGATTGTCAATTAACAAAATTTAAAGGAGGGTTTGTAAACATTTATAATTTATCGGGTGAAGCTATACAAGATGTTTCCTAAGTAATCTAAAATATTGTAATGAGCGCTTTGTCACTCAATTTTGAGACGAAAAGTTCTTATAAACAATTGTGATAAGTCATGTCGTTAATGAGATACAGAGTGCACTTTTTGTATGGATTAACGAATGATAATGCCTTAGAAGCTAGACGGATATATGTTTAGAGTTATCCAAATAATCTTTTACCATTTTCTGATTCGTTTACTAAGATACATATTCGTTTATAAAAAACTTGAACTTTTGCTAAATTAAAGAACGAAAACCCAGAAACTCGACAATTGGAAAACCAGATTCTTCAAATTATTGCCAACATCCGGAAACGAATACCAGAAAAATTGCTGAACAAGTAAATGTTAGTAACAGAACTGTTTGGAATATTCTAAAAGATAATTTATTGTGTCCATATCATGTTCAAGGTGTTCAACATTTGATACATGCTGACTATCCGCTCCGTATACAGTATTTCCAAGAATTTTAAATAAAATCGCAAACAATTCTAATTTTGCTGCCAATATTCTGTTTACGGATGAAGTTAACTATTCTAGACGTGGCACTATGGATTTTCATAATGACCACATATGGGCAGATGTAAATTCACATGCCATAAGTGTAAAACGATTCCAACAAACATTTTCGGTGAATGTTTGGCTTGATATCATCGAAGATTATTTAATGGGACCATTTTTTCTTCCTGTACGGTTGACCGGTGAGACACATCTTCATTTTCTTTTATAAGATGTAGCTCTTATTATAAGAAGGCGCATGTGGTTCATGCATAACGGTGCCCTTCCACATTTCTCTTCTGGATTGGGGATATTTAAAATCGATCATTTACACAACCCCGATATTAATCTTAGAAGATCTTCAAAATCCTGATATTTTTGAACGTATTCGGCAATCCATTAGACATCGAGTGGAAGTTTGCATTTTAGCTGGAGGTGCACATTTTGAACATATGCTCTGAAATGTACTATTTATTCTTTACGTTTAACACATGTTGTTGCTTCTAATAAAATAATAAAACAATTCAACACTCTGTATCTCATTAACGACAAGACTTATCACAGGTTTATAAGAACTTTTTGTCTTAAAATTAAGTGACGAAGCGCCCACTACAATATATTAGATTATTTAGGAAACACCGTAATTTATGGCTTACGAATCTGAAGGACATCTAAACTTCAGCAATATTTTGTATTTTTTGTCCTGATTATTTGTGTTTCCATTATTTTGTTTTGCTATTTCTTTAACCTATTATTTTTTGTCATTGTCGTGACTGGCGCTTGGACCGGTTTATTTATGTTTTATCTTCTTATTTACCTTCTATAATGTTTACACATAGTGTTTGAATACTAAGGTGGGTAAGGATTAGAATGTTTAGGTTTTAGTGGTTGTCCTAAACCTTGAAGCAAATGCTTTGCCAAGACGAACCAATCCACAATTGCACACGGTTTCGTCACCACACATAACACTTACATCACAATACAATATTTAACATATGCCATACGAATAAATAAATAAATAAACCACATGAGCGGAATATCTCGACGATGGTTTTAGTACCGAATTCTCGGCAAAGGGCTACGGCTAGAGATAACAGAAGTGGAGACAATTAATATCTCGGGCATATTGGAGACATTAATCCATGAGCAGCGGATCTAATAATTTCCTCGTAATTAGTGCTTTTTTCTCATGTGCATTTAAAATTAGAGAATTAAAAAAAAATTATTTTTGTTGGAAGCTTCACATAGAAATTGTCTAACATTTCTTCACTTGCAGGATAATGAGTCAAATCACACTGTTGTTTACGAATTTCTTTGATAAAAAACTTCAGCAGTTTTTTTAATTGCCATATCGTGATCATCTTCTACACTATTGTGATGGTGTTTTAACCGACTCAAAAGTGTATTTTCTGAAAGCTTATAAATATCATCTGGTAACTGTTCGACTAATTCTCTCAAAGCGAATTAGTATGTTCATGATTGTAAATATACTATACAGTGTGATCAATCTTTTGGTTGATTTTTAGTTAGATTAACTTTATCTTTCGGAAACTTCACAAGGATATGAATCGCACCATAACATTTAAAATGATACACAGCACTTATGCACACTTATGGTTTCAAAATTAGATACATTTCCCGAGAATGCGACTAAATCAGGAATGTCTGATGCAATACTGTTTCTGTAGACTAGACACTGCCTGCGCAGCTACTGTTCTTCTTCCTGATGTTCCGTCTCCTAACGGAAGTTGGAGATCATCATGGCTATTTTCACTTTGTTTACAGCATTTCTGAAAAGTTTTGCCGATGTTATCCCGAACCATTCTCTAAGATTTCGAAGCCAGGACATTTTTCGTCTCCCTTTGTTTCTTTTCCCTTGTATTTGCCCTCCATTGTCAGTCTTAGCACCTTTTATCTCTTGCCCCTCATTATGTGTACCAGGTATTCCAGCCTCCTCCGTTTGATTGTTTTTATTACTTCTTCTTCTTTGCCCACTTTTTGTAGGACTATGGCATTTGTGATATGGTCCACCCATGAAATGCGAAGCATTCTTCTATAACACCATCTCTCGAAGGCTTCTATTTTCTTGACTTCGATTAGTCTTACGGTCCAAGCCTCGGCTCCATATAATAGGGTTGAGAAGACGTAGCAGCGTAATATTCTTGTTTTAAGATTTAAGTTGAGGTCTCTATTACAAAGGAAACCTTTGAGCTTTACAAAAAGTATTTCTGGCTATTTCTATCCTTGTCTTTATTTCTTTTGAGTGATTTGCATCGTTAGTTATCCATGTTCCTAAGTATTTATATGTGTCTACCTTTTCTATTATTGTGTTTTTTAATTGTTACTATTCTCGTATTTCTCTCTAGTCGGATACTACAGGAGTTTCCGTTCTAGACGGTAATGTCATTCTAATGTTTTGATAGTAATCTTGGCGGGTCTTTCAAATCCATTTACGCGTCAAAAATAAATAACTTCAGTTAGCCTTAGCATTCCCAAAAGCTTTCGAGTAACGTTTTTGGCTAATTTTGTCACACCTCTGTAATTTTTGCCCCATGTCAGCTCAAGCGTCCTCGAAGAGCCATCCCCGAGCACTCAGGGGAATTCCAATACCAGATTTGAACTCAGCATTCCGAAAATCCCGAGTACCAATTTTTGGCTTATTCTTGTAGCCCCCTATCATTTCTGCTCAAGTCAGCTCCGAGAACTCCCGTAGAGCCACCTCAGCACCCGGGGAATTTCAATACTAGATTTGGACTTAGCATATCCGAGAACGATTTTTGAGCGATTTTCCCGGATTTTCAGTCGTTTTTATAATTTTACAGAAAACCGCATCCTGATAGTGGTATTTGCCAAAATTTATTTATTCCTAGCGATTTTTATTTAAATGCCCTGGATTGCAATACTAATGGTCTCAGTAGGATATTAATATTTCTTTATATGTATGTACATACATGCTTGCATTGATTATTAATTTGTTCGATATCACCGTTGATACTTTTGAATACTTTTAAGCCTCGGTTTGTTCAATAATATCAAAATAGAAAAAATGATTCAGCGATTTCTATTTCTTCTCGAACTTAACGCCAAAATTAACAAACAATTGTAATATAATATTTATTAATTAAAAATAATCAGTAATAGTGTAACAAGAGGATGGGAATAAATTGTCAATCCTTCGAAAACATTTATTTATTTATTGTGAAATAAAGGCTCGAAGGAATATTAACGATAGGGCAAATAGTTTTGGAAAAATCAGATCAGTTGATTTTCTAATTTATTCACACACTAGAGTTGTATTTAAGTATTTACACACATTTCTACAGCAACCTAAAATATTTTCGCTAAAATAATGACTAATGGATATTTTCAGTTATAATATCACAAAAGCATCGAAAATAATCGATTATACATAAGTCGTATTCGTTACAATTATGTAACGAAATAAAACATAATGTTATTGGAAAATCTATTAATCCGGCACCACGTAACAGGTACGATTTTATTTTGTGTTTTATTTGACTTTTATAAAAACAAATGTTTCCAAGGAAATATTACATTTATGGAGGAGGCGAAACACTAAACTGTTATATCACGTCGTTAAGGGTATATTCGCCTATTTACATCAAAAACCATGAAAAATTAAAGAATTCTATTGTATCATATAACAATGAGTTATATAATCAATATAATAATGATATTATTGTATTATATCTCATATATTTTAAGTAAGTAGTCGAGTCAATCACCTATAATTTGATTAATGTATTAAGGATATGATGTATATGTATAACTTACCTTTAAATGTATTCCTTTTTAATAAACAGAGGCCTGAAGAAGTACACATTCTTTTGCACAAAACGTTGCATGAAAAAACGACTTAGTGGTTTTTGGTGCCCCTCCTCAACTAAGAACAAATCAAGAAAACTTATAGGAGGAAATATTTACCTATCACCTCATGTATGTAATCGATTGCACCACTTAACTGGTTCAAAAAGGGGATTGAATGGCAGGTTATTATACGTTTTGCTAATTTATGTATGCTTCCATTATCATTTATTCAAATACATATGTTATAATAAATGTAAAATCATATTAATATGTGCTGTAAGGAGGATTTCCATATTTATCAAACAAGTTAGCCCAAAACGAAATGAAGTTTGTTTTGGATTAGTCATAACTCTTAATGTATCGTTTATGTTTAAATAATACAATCTGGAGGAATTTGAAACATTAGCTGTAGGCCAAGTAACATTCTGAAGAAGTGGATCCTTTCTTGGTGTAGGATTTCTACAAAACAAACTCGTTTAATTTTTAATCGTAACTAAGAACATGAATACCGGTTTTCGCAAAATTACTCCATAGTTTTACTAAACGTTTACGTGTACGAATATCGGACGCTGTTGGTTTTCCGGGATAGTACTGCCTTTTGAACAAATAATTCAGTTCTGCAGCATGGCCAACTTCTGAAAATATATAAATTTGATGTTTATTTACCAATTTCGTCATTAAACATTCATTTTGACTATCTGTTAAATTAATGTAAAGACCAAAGTACCTTCATTTGTGTTATTGCCTGATCCCAAAGGTCCTTCGTGCGAAAATTCGTAAAAAAATACTTTAGAAAATGATGAATACAACAGAGCGGCCTCAATAATTGGTCTATTAAACTGGTCATCACTAATAAACTGAAAACGATCGGTTTAGGTACAGTAAATAAAATTATGTGTTACAAACTTCAACCAATTGCTGATCAGAAATTGTTATTGGAGTTTTTCCAAAATAATGAGATTTAATTATTGCATTCACGGATCTCTTTTCCATGGGATTTACAATATTTAAACTTGCTGGCACTAGACCATCAGGAAGTAAGTCGTATTTTAGTAAGTACTCTCTAATTATTGCAATATCTACAAAATTTTATATTATTTATGTGCTTTACTCGGTCGTCAGAAGGAAAACGGAAAAACACCGTATGTGTAACTTACAGAACTTTCCGGGAAAGCCATTCAAAGTTTGGGAAATCAAAATGTCTCGAAATCCTTTAATATTAAATCAATTATGTTCTTTTTTTCCTAATCGTTTCGTTGTATTTAAAATTTAATATAAAATTAATTTTAAAAAATTGCACATACGGTGTTTTTCCGTAGGATGGCAGCACTGTTCTTGTTAAGTATCACATTGAGTTACTTGCATTATAATAGTTATTTGTATCACAAGCACAGAAATAGCATTTTTGCGAGTGCTAATAAAGTTTTCAAGACGAATTGGAACGCCGAGGCTTGAATTACGAGCACTCGCAAGCGCTCTTCGGGCATGTAATACTAGACAAAATTTTTGTACCACAAATTCCTTATTGTCAAACTGCCTATAAGTTATTTTATTCAAAGACGAGCAGCTTGTTCTTACTTACAGTAAGATTTTCGAGTCTAAATAAACTGCTACCACTAATCATCTCCATAGACAAGCATTCACAATTGGTGTAAGCTTATTATCAGAAAAATGCTTCTTAAAATCTTCAAATTTTATATCCCAACAGTTCATTTCACAACAGCACGTTAAAAGCATCGGTTCTCGTCCGATCACCGAAGTTAAGCAACGTCGTGGCTACCTAATAACCATACCAACCGGACCTACACTTTCATATAATACGAATTAAAAACGCGCATTCTATTCATAAACTTCTCTCCAGGTTTGGTGACTGGAGCTGTACATCTCGTTTCTCTAACCCCGGTACAATTTTTTTTTAAATAATGTAAATTACTACTACCTTAAAATAATTTTCTACTTCTAATTTTAAAAACTCACTACTTAATTTTTACCTTGTCTCGAATGGCAGACCTTCTTGGGAATTTATACCCATCAAATAAGGTATTCTATGAAATTTTCCATTTCTTAATAACTCGTAGCTATGATTTGTTACAACAGCACCTGGATTCTCAGGTTCTACAGTAGGACCTATTGGTAAGCCATTCAGTGGATTTCCTATTCCAACCCTCTAGAAACATCTATTTAGTAATATGAAAACTAATGAATATGTGCAGTAACTTCAATGTATAACGCTAATTGAGCATTTGCTAAAGTTCTATAATCAACTTGTCTTAGACCGTCAACTAAAGCTTGTGAAGATGTTGAGTCTATTTTCAATAGAACGCCTGTAGCGAATGCTGCTTCTCTTGGATTTTGTGTTAACGCCCAAGGAACAATTGAATTTCCGCTTTCAAAAATAGCGTTCTGGAACAATCCTAAAAACAAATTAACATAAATTAAACATTACACAAACTTTGCTAAAGTCTCTTGGATTAATTTTGTAAAACTTATTGTTAAATGATACGATCATGCATTTATTTCAATGAGCAGGCATTACCTGATTTAAGTCAAGATTAAATTAATACAATGTAAATAATAATAATATACGGTCGTCTATTGCGCGGCTACTTCAGTGACCAAATGTATCAGCGAAGACCAAAGCCAGACAAGGAGGACATGCCACCAAACGCCAAAATTGAAACAGAGGCTACAAAAGAAAATTGAAGATATGAGAATGAACATCGGTCAACATACACAATATGTAAGTCGAGTAAGGACAAAAAGAGTCAAGACATGTGTGAAAGGATTAATAAAAATAGTCAAACGCAGATAATAACACCGCCAAAGAATCTCTTGACACTTCTTCGACAAAAGCTCTCATTTACTCTGGGAGCTTGAGAAGGTATTAAAAGCAGTATAAGAAAGCTAGACAACGCCATGGTTTCTTGAATCTACAAGAACTTTCTATAGATCTCTAAACTTTGCTCTACTGCCGCCTGATCAACAAAGAAATCATTGCCCTCATCAATTATGACGAAATGATGCGAGAATTATTTACTGTAGAGGAACTCACAAATGCTGTAAGAAGTACCTACAATTGGAAAGCTGCTGAACTAGACGGTGAGCCCAATTTTTGGTTAAAAGACTGTGGTGCACATATAAAAGTTGACCATCTTTATTTGGACAGGCTTCAAACTGTGCCTTTTGTTTCTTACCAGGGGTGCAACCTACCCAAAAGGACCCAAAAACACAGAAGATCCGGCAAAATATCGGCCAGTTACCTGTCTCCCAACATTATACAAGATCATAACCTCTTGAATTGCTTGTCAAATAAATCATCATTGTATGCGGAATAATATAATTGCAAACCAGCAGAAGGGATATGGGAAGAAACACAATGGACTGTAAGAAACAAATAGTCATTGACTTCGTGATCTGTAATCAGGCATACGTCAGAAAAGGAATCTCTTTGTGACGTATGTCGATTATAAAAAGAATTCGATTCAGTTCCTCATGACCGGCTAATACGGGTGCTAAATCTATAAGATCGATCCTTCTATGGATTCGTCATCAAACAGGATAACACCAAAATAATGAGAATAAACCACTTAATATATGAGGAAGATCTAAATCCAATGCTGAGAATAATAGAAGAGTTTCCCACAAATATACAGATGCAATTTGGCATGGACAAGGCCGCAAAATCAATATGATAAAACGGAAAGTGCAACAAAAACCTTTCCAAATGAAGGATTGAAGCCCAATTGAGGTAATGCGCAAGAGGCAAACACTTATAGGTACTTAGGAATTAAACAAGCGCAGAGAATAGAATATGGGATTATGAGGAAAGAGCTAATGACCGAGTTCCTAAAGCGAGTGAGGCAGATACTGAAAACTAAACTTAATAGTAAGAACCTCTTCAAAGCAATTAACACCTCCGTTTGCCCAGTGTTCAGCTATTCGTTTGAAATTGTGTCCTGGAGTAATACCCATATCGCCATCCTGAAGTGGAAAATCAGAACACTCCTCTTAGATATAATTACCCTAGAAATGCCAATTGAAAGGACTACGATATGAGGGAGATAGAAGGTTGACGGATCTTGGCAGGCTGCTGGATAATCAGGTAGCTGGCTTTCAACATTTCTTCTTCAGGAAGGTTGCTAACTCAGACCCCGCACTAAGCCGTGTGCCGAGTGGACGACTCTACCCTATTAAGACTCAGGGATGAAGAGGAAGATCTAACATCAAAAGGATGCAAAAAATGAAGGAGAAACCGATGCATGCGAGACAATTTAATAAGAAACATGTCGACAAATCTGTGTAGAACTATTGGCTAGTCTCTGGAATAATCTTCCCTGAGACAGACGGATCACTGCTGGAAATCAAAGACCAGGTTGTGCCCACTCACAACCAGTTAGTATGAATGTCAGAAATCAGAGATTATCCAACATATTATCGGAGAATGCCAGGTATTGGCTTCTACTGAGTACAAAGAGAGACAGGATGCTGTAGCAAAGATTGTGCACCAGGAAGTCGTATTAAAGCTGCTGTTGATTTGAGGCTTTATTGGGACAGTACGAGTACAAACCGTTGCACATAATAGACCTGACTTTGTACTAGTAAATAGGGGAGCCAAGAAAACTACGTTAATCTAAGTGGCCATCCATAATAATAACAACCTGACTGCAAAGCATGCCAAAGAAATCTTCATGTCAGAGACAATAGCAAATGAAGGCAGTCCCGACTGGGCTTATTATAATGTCCTCTACAGGGGTAGTTTCAAAAAAGTCTTCAGGGATGCTTAGGAGGAACTCGAATTCGAGAGGATTTTTATAAAGAAATGCAAAAGCAGTGCTACTCCTAACGACCCGCACAGTTAAAAGTTTGTGGGACAGACAGAGAGCAGGGAAGAGCCCACACAGAACTTAATTTTCTGATACCTATGATAAGTTGATATTACCTCTCTAAGAGAGTGTAGAAAGTTATAAGGTTGAAAATAATAATAATAATAAAATAAGTACCTGTAAATCAAAATTTATAACATCAAAAACATACTTGAATTGACTCAAAATAATATTTTTTAAATAAACCTAGTGATCAGTGACAAGAATAACAACACACTGCTTTAAAAAAAATTTGCCGACCAATAGTGAAAACAAGTTACAAAAAAATCAATTCTTCTTGCGTTGATGCCAACAATTTAAAATCGATCTCAAATCTGTAAATTCGCAAAAGTTTGTGCAATTTAAAACAAAACCGAATTGCTCGTCGGCTTCATCGTCGTTCAGCTGTGAGTTCAACTTGAGTGTAAGTTCACCTGGTGTGGTAACCCGGGGTTGTGGCACTTGTTGTCGTGTCAAACTTATTTGTCATAAATAACAACAAGGATGTAGAGCAACCCTATTTATACAAGAAACTGTTATATAAAATGACATTGCAAGAATAATTTTTATCATGGCATTCAATAGAACATTTAATAATTACGATATCGTTGTAATTGTAAAAGTATACACAATAATTCTAACTTAAACTTAAACCAATATTATGATTTATTTTAGAACCATTTTACAAAAATTTTGAATGCAATCTAAAACAAAAGTCTAGGACAAGTTGACGCGGTCAGCTTTGTGTGACCATCTTAGCGTGGCCAATTTGACGCTTGTTATACTTGGCGCAGAGACAATTTGGTGCAACTTAAACTTGAACCAATATTTTGATTTATTTTACAACCATTTTACAAAAAAATTTGAATGCAATCTAATTAAAAAAAAATAGACCGGGTCTAGGACAAGTTGACGCGGTCAGCTTCGCGCGGCCATCTTGACGCGGCCAATTTAGCGGTTGTCAAACTTGTCGCAGAGACAATTTGGTGCAACTTAGCGTCAAACCTTTTATGTAACCATGATTACGCTAAACATTATTTACTCCAATTACATAGTTTTAGCACAAAAGGAAAAAATATGTACCTGATTCAATATTTATTATAAGCAAAATATGATTTGCCATCGATTAAACAAGTAACATCTAAGTTGGGATACTGTCAGCATGTACCAAATTTCATCTGCGCTAGGTTCGGTTTGTGCCTGATTTGGTCTGCGCCAAATTTTCCGCACCCAGATGGTCACGTCAAACTGGCCACGACAATTGTCCGGGCTCGGAATAGACCATCTGAATGAGTGGTTTACAAACAATTTACTTTATTTAAACTATGAAAAAACTAGTTTTATATATTTTCATCTTATCAAAACTGCAATCCAAAAGAACTAAAATATTTTGATTGATATATTTAAAAAGACGAAGTTTTTGGGTATATATATGATGATACTTTGAAGTAGTCACCACACTGCGCGTTACTAGCTAACAACTTGTGAATACCTTTTAAATATTTAAACTCGGCATAAAGTATTGTTGCTTGATACATTGCAAATTTCTTATAGCATATGTTCTGGAACTTTCTCTGTAAAAATGGCAATTTTGTTTCAGAAATGCATATTTAGAATAACATTCAAAATTAATTCAGGAAAATCATGTAGAAGAGTTCATATTGTGTGGTATAGTAATTTTAACTTCAAATGTGAAAATAGATTTACAAACATAAATTCATCTATCAAAACATGATCCGCACATACGAATCCCATAACAAAGTCAATTTTAGAGCATCACATGAACACGCCGTAAGGAATAAACCATATCTATTTATTTATGTGAGCTGAGAAACAGATAATCGGGGCATATGTCAAAATGATGTATTCTGTAACAAGGTTAGAATAAAAATTCAATGCAAGTGAAAGGTAATTATTATTTGCATGCTAAAGCTGTACTGTTTTACCAATGTTAGAAAAATTTTCTATTTCTAGAGATAGAACTTTGAAATTCTTCAGTAAAATATTCTTTTGCGAAATACGTAATTGCATAGTTCTTACGAAATCAATTTATTTCCACTTCATCAGTTTTTTTTAATTTTAAGTTTAGTTAGGGACGGTTCAGAATCTTATGAACCGTTACCTTATATTGAAAACACGTAATTAATTAGCGCCAAATTTAAAATGAACAATTTTAGGTATATCATAAAAATACTGCTCACAAAAAACTGTTCAGAAGTAGTTCCTACTTTACAAACAAATAAAACAAAAGTAAAGACCTATAGATTAGAAAATATATACGGAAATAATATTCTCAAACCCTATACGTAGCAAAGAAAATTTCCACAAATTGAGCAGTTAATTATAACTTAGAATCAAAATTTTACATACCTTTTGTAAGCGGAGTAAGAGATAAGTAAGACGCTGAAGCTGCACCTGCACTTTCAGAAAATATTGTCACTCTAGATTTGTTTCTCCAAAGAACCAATATTTTCTTTAACCCAATGCAATGCTAAAATTTGATCTTTTGCCGTAGTTCCCAGGCGAAACTTCATCTTCAGTAGACAAAAATCCTGAATAATACACTTGTAACTTCTCCATAATCTAAGTGTAGAAGGGTTTTTACCAAAAGACCTAAGCGATAATTGAAACTAACAAAATAACGTTTTCATCAAGTAAGAAATCCGGACCATAGAGCTTCATAACTACTGTTCCTTCAATAAAGGCACCACCATAAATCCACACCAATACAGGAAGAACTTGTGAAGAGTTGTCAGTCTAGCAAATAATTTTATTAAATTATAATCATTTTAACTATAATTACGTACTGCAGGGGTATAGACGTTAATGTACAAGCAATCTTCAGTACCTATCACAGGTACACCCAATTGGACGCATGATGATTTATCTTGCGAAGCATCTACGGTATATTCAGCCAAAATTTCAGGTAGAGGAACAGGAGGCTAAAATATTATTAACACTGCATACACTTGTCGTAATAAGTATAACGCCTGTTTACCTTAAATCTAAGTTCTCCCAGGGGTGGTTGAGCAAAAGGTATTCCTCGAAATGCATAATAAGATTTACTACCTCCCTGATGTTTTATTAACTGTTCCTACAACTACTAGATCCACTTTTTAGTTTTACTTCAGGACGACCATTCTAAAAACAAGTTAATTATAAATTTAAAAATATGCATTTAATTTTTACATTCTTGTAATTAGAAATGCTTTCTGACAAAACAAATTTAGTGCTCCACAAAATAGCACGGTTGTCGCAATTTGTTAACCAACATTGTACTGTAACAGAAACCAAAATTTTTTATAATTTATAGCCGCCGCTAAACATATATATTATCTAATACATATAAGTTTAACCTTCTAACTTAAATTCTTACATAAACAGACATGTTAAAAATTGTTTGATAAAATTTCACTGATAAATATACACATTACAAAATTTGCCCGAATATATCGATTTGTGTTTTCGAGGGGTAAATTTTTGACATTGTAGTGGTTTTCATATGTTCATCTCTGTTAGTTCTAACAAATGGTAATACCTCACTTATATAATACTTGAAAGCTTTTTTCCAGTGAAATTGGAAATTGGTTGGGTTTTCACAAAATCATAGGTTAAAAACGTTTTATTATCTGAACTGTTTTTGGTACATAACTTTGTAAAATTTCAACCAATTCCGAAAAAAAGAGTATTCGCTATAAAAAGCTCTTTCTAATCATACATGAGAGAGGTCTATTTAAGTTTTAAACATTTTGATTCTTATAAGGTATGGATAAACACTACAATTTTAAATTGTTCTTTAAAGTACGTATTATATTTCGTTTAATTAAAATTTGTTTTTGTAGTCAATTAAGAGACTTTTTCCGATATAATTTAAAATAGTCAACAGGTTTATGGGTTGGGCTATAAGTTTGAAAACAGTACGATTTCGAGAGTGTCCATTCCAAGAATCAGTTCTGAATACTCTCCTGCAGATGAGTGTCTTATATTATCATTATAAGAAAGTTTTAGGATGATTCTACCACTGGTCACTTAGGGGCATTTAAACCTTATAAATAGATAAATACTTAATATTACTGGCCGAAAATTAAGGTTACCCTACATAGGTATTTTGTGTGTTGTAAAGTATGCTTAAAGCTCAACCGGCTAATAACAGATATTCCTAAGTCTCCTTTTCTGATAAAAATTGTGCTGAGAGATTATTACGTTTGATGTACCTTGTTCAAGTAAAAAAGACTCTTAATTCCGAAATAGTGAGTTTAAGAAAATGGTCGATGTATACACCGTATCCCACGTAAAGCGGCCATTAGACCTTTATGGAGATTATATCAATTTGATTTTATGCAAATTTTTAGATTTACATAACAATATATGTTCTTTCAAATAAAAATATTATGGTTGTTGTACAACTTCCGGTAATACGTGGACATTCACTTCGTTATTTTAAACAAATTACCTCTATATTTTAAAATTTTATATTCAGCAAAAAATTTTGTAAACAAAGATACAACTACATGGGGATGAGGTGTGGCTATGTATATTAACAGCGATCTACAATATAAACAAATACACATAGATAATCATCAATCATTAGAACAAATTTGGGGTGACTTTTAAATTAAATAATATATTATTAGCTGTAGTGTAGTTTACAGAAGAATGCATTCTCTGAATTTCTTGAACGGTTTGAGAGCTCTATTACCCAAATTTTGACCAAATGTGATGAGATAATATGCATGGGTGACTGCAATGTTGATTTAGTTAGGTGTGATGATCTACGATGCGTTCAGTTTTTACTATAATTGAAAGTATGGGTTTGAAACAAATAATTAAAGAACCTACAAGAATATCTAAGGTTAGCTCAAGCTTACTTTGACCTTATTATTATCTTAAGTGATATAGATGTGGACCATGCAAGCACCCCTGCAAATGCATCACGTTTCGATCATTCACTAATATTTTGTTCTTATCCCATACGATGTATTACTAAAAATGTACCTGTAATTAGAACTTACAGAGATTTTAATAATTTTGATAGTAATGATTTTTATATAGATTTACAGAACATTAATTGGGATGAAATATATGGTATGACAAACATTAATGATATGGTTGAGTTTTTAGACAATAACCTATTAAACATATTTAATATACATGCTCCCATTAAAACATCACGATTATTGAAACCCAAAGCTCCATGGTTAACACATAATATTAAAGAAATGATCTCAATACGGAACAAAGCTTTAAAACGGTTCAAAATTTCAAAACAATTGACTCATTGGCAATATTATAAAACTTTGCGTAATTACGTTAACTTGGCAATAAAGCGAGAAAAAAAAGCATACCTAGAATTTAAAATGCGTGACAATAGTAATAATATCTGGAACAAACTACAACAGTTAGACATAATCAGTAAAAAAGAAATATTGACCTACCCCCAGACCTAAATGATGTTAATAAAATTAATGACTTCTTTACAAAATTAGACAACTTAAATTTAGGTTGCAATTCAGAATTATATAACTTTTATAATAGTAATACCATAAAACCATTCAAACTAAACTAAAATTTCATGAGGTAACAGATTTGGACATACTACGTTTTCTAACCAGTATAAAAACAAAGTCAACAGGTTCTGATGGCATTAGTCACCAGATGATAAATATATGTTGTCCTTTTCTAACGCCTTATATAACCTTTATAATTAATTATTCCCTATACACCAGCACCTTTCCAGAAAAATGGAAGTCTGCATTGGTTATACCTCTTCCGAAAAAGAACCAGCCAAAAACTTTAAATGACTTAAGACCTATAAGTTTGCTTCCTGTACTGTCTAAAGTTTTGGAGAAGGCTATCGCTGAACAAATTCAAATTCATCTAGAAAGCAATAAAATATTGCCAGCAACTCAGTCAGGATTCAGGTCTGGATTCAGTTGCACTACGTCACTATTAAACATTACTGATGAGATTTATAATGCATTAGATAATGGTAAATTATCTACTTTAATTCTATTAGATTACTCTAAGGCTTTCGACAGAATATGTCACAAACTATTAGGTAGCATTCTACATTACGTTGGATTTAGTGACGAGGCAAATATACTTATAAACAATTTTATTACAGGTCGATATCAACAGGTTAGGTACAAAATGAAAAGTCGAAGCATTTAACGTTATTGTCTGGTGTACCACAAGGCTCAGTGCTAGGACCAATTCTGTTTACCATATATACCTGTAATTTTAACAAATGTTTAGACAATTTGATATTCCATCAATACGCAGATGATATACAATTACAATACCATTTTACAGAACACGATATAATTGCAGCAAACGAATGCATTTGTAATGATTTAAATAATATTATTCAAACATCCGAAGCACATGGTCTCACAGTTAATCCGCTGAAGTCTTGTGCTATGTTATTCGGCAGAGTTAAAGTAAGAGAGCTTAACAAAAGCAAAATTAAAATTGTAATAAAAGATACAATAATTCCTTTAGAAGAATCCATAAAAACCTAGGACTTAAAATAGATACGGATTTACGGTTTAAAGATCATATAACGGACATTATACTGAAAGCTTTTGTTAATCTTAAACTTATTTTCAACAATCGCAGCATTCTAAGCAAAAAATTAAAATATTGCTTTGTGAATCTTTGGTCTCTCTCAATTTAAATACTGTGATGCCGTATATGGACCTGCGCTAGACAGCGCTGATAAAATGAGAATTCAGAGAATGCAGAACTCCTGTTTGCGCTTAATCTTTGGAATTAGAAAATATGACTGCATTTCACACAAGTTAAATGAAGTCAAGTGGTTAAATATGACACAGAGAAGGTATTTGCATACAGCCACTTTATACCACAAAGTCATATTAAGTAGTACACCTTCTTATCTACATAATAAGATACATTTTAGTACAAACGCGAGATATACCAACTTAATCATTCCACCATTACATAAAACAACGCTATTTGAACGTTCTTATTCCTATACCATAGCCAAAATATATAACTCACTTTCAACTAATATAAAGTCCATGAATTTATATACATTTAAGAGAACACTATACCAAATGTTATTATCACAACAATGTTAAATAATATAAAGCACATCACTTAGGATCGAAATCTCTTAGAAAAATTAAACTGTACATATTGTATGACAAAAAGAGATATGTATATATATTACAATTAAATGGGTTAAGTGGTAGAGCAGAGCTAAATAGAATTGTCTCTCTTTAGCATCTGAACTTCGCCCATTGGGTTAGTAACAATGAATTTTCTTATTTTTATATTATTTTTAATTTAAATTTTATTTTGTATATCTTATTATTATTTCTGTATTATTTCTTTAATGTACATTTGAATTTTTGTTACATAACTTAATAAAGGCATTATTATTATTATTATTATTATTATTATAAGATACCGTATTGCAAAGATGCAGACGTGTACGTGTACGTGCGACCTTCTGTGGATCTCGAAATGACCTCTCGAATCTGACTGCTTCCTTAACTTTCTTTATTGTTCCATTCTGTGTTCAATTGTTTACACTACTTTGCAGGCTTAGAACACTTCGCAGCTTTATCTGGTTTTTATTAAATAGTGTTTTAATAACTGGGTTGATTAACTACAACCACAAAACTTAATTCAATGATTGGCGAAGAACATTCCATATTAATTTATTATTGCACAAACTCAAAATTACATGTCCATCATTCTCTACTGCCCGAGACGTTTCCTTCTCCACTTTCACTTCACTCGATCACGTAAGCACAAAATCGATATATCTTCTTAACATACAAGATATATCTTTTATCTGACTACTAGACATTATATCTGTATTTACATCTATACATTACAATTATGACATCATACAATCATTGCAATATGTTACGATAAAATTCACGCTTATTAGAATTTATTATAAGATTTTCTTAAATCAGTGCGTTAGTGCGTTTGTCGCGTACAAGGTCAAATTCTAAATCAACTTGCAAAAGTCCACATTCTTCTATAATTTGTCTAGTTAATGCATCATCATGTTTTAATTGGGATGGTTAATACCACTACACTTGCTGTCCACGAGGATCTGTACTCGAAGAATCGATATATGGATAGCTATAAAGCACGTTGGGCCTCCGCCATTTTATCATTTAAGTAATGGTGTTCCTGCATGTTAAAATCCCGTATCGCTAGCTACAAAAGATCAACGACGTTGGAGTCATCTCGTCTTACCACTTGGAGGAACTCTTAATTGGAATTCTCCTCCGACCTGAACTTTCGGTAGTGCACTCTCTTACAGCCACTTTCGATTTAGCGTGTTTGACGATTATTCAAAGTACAAGTACTAAGTATCCTGCTATCCTCATTAGCTATAAACTTGGAACCATTGATGTCGAGCAACCCAAAGGAACGAATTACTGTGCTACTATTTGTATACGTATGTTATCTTAGCTTAAGTAATTTGCTACAAGGTAATTATATCTTTAATTGTGGAGGACTTTATGTCTCACGACAATTACTATCACTAGATGCTGTCTTATCAATCTTTGTATGTATTGTTATCAAAGTAACTTTATCTATTTTGACGAATAACTTTGAAGGTTAAAGTGGCGCTTAAGGTGCCAGACGATTTTTCAAAGTGTTAATTAATTGTTGTGGAGGATAAAAGGTGAAATTCGGTTAGCAACAATAGCATATAAAATAAAACCCAAAATGATAAAGTAGTGGTAAACAATCCAAGACATTTCAACTCATCCAATGTATTTGACACAATCAATTCAAACGAAAGTAATGCACATTACGGCATGTAATTATATGACCGAAAAACACTGAATTACAGACTTTATGACAATGTACATCAGGACTAAAATGAACTTATTGTTTTTTATTCTTTCCTCTTTCATTCTGGTTATTGTTTTCTTCTTCCCCCATTGGATTCTTCTTGTTATCTTCTTCCTCTACTTGTTCCCCATTATTACAAGAAAAAACAATCAAAAACATAGGCAAAGAAGAAAAATAACAAAACTTTCATTTCATTGCATTTTGCATTTGACTATCAGTCAGTTTGAGTTACATCATCGCTTTCCAATTGCCAAGCAACCAACAAATTGTGTGTGAAAGTTTGTTATCAATTAGCATGTTAGCAACCAACCCCAGACGATGGAACTTTTGTTTTTGACACTCGCTGAACCCAACAGGGGTCAATGATTTGCCACTCTCTTTGATGCAACACAATCTAAGATACATTGTCGATGTCAATTCATCGCCATTTTCTTATTTTTATGCACGGTGTATGTGTGGTGAGCCATTCACTTTTATCTTGATTTTTCACTTTGACAAATGAACTGTCATTGTAATACGAGAACTGTAACGTTTTTAGTTTACGTTATGTACTATTAGTTTTCTATTTTTAGTTATAAACAAATTTGTTTTAAACCGCTGAGTTTTCACCAGCGATTATTAATTTATAAGTGATATTGAGAACGTTGCGCGGGCCACCTTAAATAAGCACTAAAATTTTGTATTGTTGGTTTTTTCCGTTTTGAAGGTCCGAATTGTGAGGACATTAAATCAAAACGTTTTAAAGATAATTTAAAATAAGTTGTGAACTTGTGATTGTACGAAATCGATTGATTATTATAAACAAATCATTAACAAGTTGGATTCTGGAATCCATCTCTTAATCCTATCCCAGTGAACCCCTTTCGTCTTTCGGTTGGGGCATCGAACCATTTGCTGTCCGCCGTTTTCTTTAATCGAACACCAAATAATCGTGGTGCGAGTAGAGCTGGGTATGCTGCTGCAGGTGACCGTGGAGTATTCCTGGGCTAGAGCTGTTGCACGGGTTTTGAGGGGAGCTGTGTGCCACGGAACTGGACCTGCAGCCAGGGCTGGTGGATTTCTCCAGGTCCCGAATTGAGGCTGGTGATATGGTATCTGACCAACCTTAACTTAATTGTTAACGGTTACAATTTTGGTCCTAATTTTTTAGATTTAGTTTATTTTGTAATTGTACGAAATCGAATACTCAGTCAAACAAATTAAGTGGCCGTAAAGGGGTTACTCAGTTTAAATACCACATTACGGTACACAAATGGTAGCAGAACGTGGTTATTTTTTTTTTATATCGTAGGTTGAAATTTTTTCGAATATTTTAAGAAACTTACTTGACTGAGTATTGCGAACTTATTGCATAATTATAGTTAATAAGGTCAAAATTTTGTGTGGCAACGCAACATTCCAAGTTCTTTTGATAAATTTATTTACTTAATTTCAAATAACAGTTGTTAACGTTAAGATGTCTAATGAATCCAAAGATGACATATCCCAGAATTGACGAAAGTGGATTCCGAGCAAGAAATTACTAATGTCATTTCTAAGCCTGATCAAAGACGACCTTCTGGTCCCTCGGTTAAAACAAAAACTCGGAAACCACGAGCGGCAAAACCACCTAAATCCAACGATGTGTCACTATTAGACCTAGTAAATGAATTACGTATGTCAAACCAAAATCAAAATGAAATTATAGCGTTAAATCGAGATGTATTGGGCAGATCAAATCCTCAACAATTGAATTCTCGGTAGATACAAAGGCATTACTCGCCGGAGTCCCACATTGTTGTCATTCGGATCCCGAGTCAATTATTAAGTTTATTGCGGCCATTAATAACATTCTTAAAATGTCCAATATCGATGAGACAGCTTGCGCAACGCTTTATTCGGTAAATTGAATACCGATATTCATGTGTGGTGGAGTACCACCCTTACATTAAAATGGGCAGAAGTTAAGTCGCTTTTCATTGAAAAATTTATTTCAAATGCGGATCGCATTTTGTTAATTGACAAATTTGTATGTAGGAAACAGAATATTAACGAATCCTTTGATAAATTTATTGAGGACATACGAGTGTTCTCCGAAATTTTAATTACTGAGTTTTCGGAAAATCATTTAGTATCACTTATATATGCCCATTGCAATTATGATACGTTTGAACAAATTAAATTTGGTCCAACCCCACAATCCTTTTCGGATTTAGATGATTTAGTTAAACGAATCCAGTATTCGTCTCGTCGAATTCAGGAAAACTTAAAATCGCCCTCTGCGTCACGAGCAGATAAGACGACTACAGAAGCTATCGCAACGATATCAGCTACTAGTAGTTTCGGACAAACAGAGCAGTTTGACTCTTCTCGTGTTAAAATTCGTTGCAGGTACTGCAAAAATTTAGGTCACGACATTCAAAGCTGCTGGAAATTACAAAACAAAAATTCTTCGTATCCAAAAACTCCTAGATTGCTTTAATAGGGATATTAAAACCAACTTCATTAACGCTAGCCTACCTTTCATTAACATTCACGTCGGCCATAGTAGTTGTTTAGCATTACTTGATACAGGGGCTTCCCATTCGTTTATTTCATCTAAACTAGCGACTTCGCTCATCGCAGTCGGGTTTGGAAAAATTAAACGAGTTTCAGATACTATTCTCCTCCCCGACAATTCTCTCTATTAAAGTGACAGAAATTATTTTGTTGAGTTTGAAGATTGGAATATTTTCTTGGCCTGAAAAATTTTGGATTCTCCCCAAATCAAATTTTGATATAATTATTGGGCACACGTTTCTTAAATCAACGGTGCTATAATCAATTAAAATTAGGATTTCTTACTTGGGTATTTGACCAATCGGTTAAGATTCCGTTTGTTAAATTTTCACCGAAAGGTTCTAGAAATATATTAAACGCCATTTGCGAAGTTGATTATGATTTAAATACTAATGATTCTGTTCACCCTTGAAGTCGATTGCGAGGCGATTAAATGGTTGTATAATCACCCATCACAGCTTTCGAAATATGGTAGATGGCTTCTTAAGCTTGCAAAATTTAATTTTGATTTAGTTCATATTCCCGGAAAAGACAATTGTATTGCGGACGGACTTTCCCGTCTTTTTGAAGAAAATGCAACATCAGACAACACCCCTACCCCTGAAATTTCTTTAAATACGTTAGTTGAGATCCCAGAATCATTCATAAACATTCGTCGTCACCAAGAATCAGATCCCGAGTGCAAACTCATCCGCGACCAACTGAATGAAGGTCAAGATGTTCAAAACTTTGCCCTTAAGGATCGTCTTCTTATCCGACGCGTAGGTCGTCACCGCTTAAATAAATTGTTGTTCCAAATCCGTTACGCGCAATGATCATATTCTACTTTCATGATTCGCGAATCGGAAGTCATAATAGTATTACGAAAACTTATCGTTCGATTGCTAAACGATTTTGGTGGTATGGTTTATATGAGGATGTAAGAAATTATGTTTCTTCCTGTGAGTTATGTCAACGTTTAAAACCCCATAATGTAAAAGTAAATGTTCAGCTAGCTACTGTTAATCCCACACACATCTGGGAAAAATTGTACATTGATTTTGTTGGCCCTATAATTTCTTCGTCTTACGGATACAAATACATTTTTGTGTGCGTTGATTCATTTTCAAAGTGGTTACAAGTATTTGCTTGTAAAGAGCAACTGCTGAAGTAGTAGTTAAACAACTGACAGATCTTTGCACTACTTTTGGTCCACAAAAGTACTTGATTTCGGACAATGCCAAATGTTTTACTAGCAACGTTTTAGCTCAATTTTGTACTCAATGGGGCATTCGACAGGCCTTGACATCACCGTATCATCCAGGTCCTAATCTGTCGGAAAGATGTAACCGAAACCTGAAATTCAACCTCTCCTTTTACTAAAACAATATTCATTGAAACACTCGAGTTGGGATAAGGTCTTACCTTTCTTCGTCTACAATTATAATCGAACACATCATGAAACGATACAAACATCTCCTGCTCATGTTTTCTCGGCCGCGAATTACCCACACCCTTGATAATCTTTGGGATTTCGACGGTAATCTCGATACTGAACAATTGTCACACGAGGAAGTGTGCAAAAGAATAACTAAGGCTAGAGAACACACCAAAACATATTTTAACCGTAACCGTCTCCCAGAAACCAAATTTAAAAGGACAATTTGTTCTTGTTAAGTCATTCTCATCCACCCCTAACCCAACCTCCGAGTCAAAATTCATTCCGCAATGGTCGACCCTAAAGTAATCATTGGTTTCACCACTCCTGTTTCGGCCCTGCTACAAGATCCTTCATCCCTAGAAATTTCGAAATCCCATGTTGAGTTTCTCAAACCATTCAAACATCCGTTTCGTGAGTATATTATCTTTCGCCTTCCTACCGCATTTTGAAAGCTTCGCTTTTCTCCGGAAGGGAGGGTGTAACGTTTTAGTTTACGTTATGTACTATTAGTTTTCTATTTTTAGTTATAAACAAATTTGTTTTAAAACCGCTGAGTTTTCACCAGCGATTATTAATTTATAAGTGATATTGAGAACGTTGCGCGGGCCATCTTAGATAAGCACTAAAATTTTGTATTGTTGGTTCTTTCCGTTTTGAAGGTCCGAATTGTGAAAACATTAAATCAAAACGTTTTAAAGATAATTTAAAATAAGTTGTGAACTTGTGATTGTACGAAATCGATTGATTATTATAAACAAATCATTAACAAAGTTGGATTCTGGAATCCATCTCTTAATCCTATCCCAGTGAACCCCTTTCGTCTTTCGGTTGGGGCATCGAACCATTTGCTGTCCGCCGTTTTCTTTAATCGAACACCAAATAATCGTGGTGCGAGTAGAGCTGGGTATGCTGCTGCAGGTGACCGTGGAGTATTCCTGGGCTAGAGCTGTTGCACGGGTTTTGAGGGAGCTGTGTGGCCACGGAACTGGACCTGCAGCCAGGGCTGGTGGATTTCTCCAGGTCCCGAATTGAGGCTGGTGATATGGTATCTGACCAACCTTAACTTAATTGTTAACGGTTACAATTTTTGGTCCTAATTTTTTTAGATTTAGTTTATTTTGTAATTGTACGAAATCGAATACTCAGTCAAACAAATTAAGTGGCCGTAAAGGGGTTACTCAGTTTAAATACCAAACTACGGTACAATAAATGAAATTGTAGCTTGACATCTTGAACATGATAAGGTATGCTAGAGTCAAAAGTTTGGATGTAGTTTAATATGGCAAAAGTTTATGACAAGTCAAAAGAATTCCAACCCTTTGCCAAAAAATGTGAATATCCAAGGTACAGATTAATCAAATTGAATGATTCTTTTTGGGGGGCACACTGCGAAACAAGCTCAATCTAGTGGAATGATCATGTTTAGAGCATACTGCTTCCAAGAGCCATGACGGTTGTTTAAAGTTAACCCTAAAATCTTAGAAACTTATCGTTTGGTGCCTTAAAAAATATCTTCCAACTCACCCGCTCGGTTTTCATTCTAAGCTAGTCTGGTTAAGATCGCCATACAGGAAGTGATTAAGAACTTCTCTCATTCTGTATCAAATGTTATTTATGTATTGTTAACTATTTATTTTGTCTGTCGCCGATATAAAATTGAACTATAAAAGCGAGCACACGATATCCGTAGATTTTAGTTGTTTTTATATTTATTCTACGATTATAACCAATTAAACAATTCTTAAAGCTAAATTTGGTTTAATTTTTCTGTGACATATATTGGTCTATTTCAAGTCTAACCGTTTTTCGTTATTTAATTTATTCTAAATTTTTAGTCACCTGAGTAGTTTGATGATGATGATGCTGATCCTGGACCACATTAGAAGCGGGTCCGTTCGTAAATCTAAGTGGTATAGGATCTGCATCATGGTTTCGGGAAAGATCGGATAGAAACGTAAAAAATCTGTTTCGCTAATTTGTTGGGTTTAAAAGCGGCAGCATAACTTAAGATAAAACATTCTATTTTGTTGTAGAGAATTCATCTCCATGGAATCTTCCTTAGTTTTTCCTATTTGTATTTTAGTTTTGTTTACTTAAATAATAATTAATATAACAATTACAAATATAGACAATGTAAGGTTAGTATGAACAGTATGTGATATTGGTGACAATTCAATTTCTTCCTTTAAATGTTGAGCTTCTTTATTTAATTTTTCGATATTCGTTAAATGTTTTAGTTTAAAATTGACAATTTTTATTGGCTGAAAATTTCTAAACTTTTTGTGAGTTGTATGTGAAGTTTAAAGCAGATATTTCAAAAGTACTATCTTCAATGATAATTTTACAGTGGTTCTTACAAGAAATTATTGCACTACCGCTAACAATTACTCTGTTAATTTGGTTATTACATTTTTCAATTATATCTAATAATATTAATATTTGATTGTTTTTAATTGGGAATAAAGTTTATAAATTATTAGAGACACTGGCATACTACGTAATACTGATGTTATTTAAATCATACTTGTCTGTTTTCGCAATTTTAACACACAACAATTGTTCGTCGATGTAGTGACATCTTTGTCTGTCCAAAGTTCTTTGTTTCTTCTAAATGGTATTTCTTTGTGGAAGCAATACTCTAAGAGAGTTACATGTTACTCGCGAAGGCATCGAAGGTTGATACTGGCCAAAATCTTTCTCTGAGATGCTAACAACGCTTGAGGTCCTGCATGCATTCTTAGATGCTCTGTACCTAACGATTAAAGTTGTTAATGGATGTTTGGAGGTAATATCAAAGGAAATTTTTATTATGATGAAAGTTGGAATTACACAGCCTGCCTCCTGCCCTAACAAGACCTAATGGGTCAATAAACGGATTTAATTAAAACAGCTTGCTTTTTAGAAGAAATTACTCTATCATTTTTTAAATCTTTAATTCTGCCTTAAAGGTTTTTTTGTGCAATTCGTATTAAAATAAGTAATGCATCATTTAATTCATTTGATTCTAAATGACCTAAAGTTCGTTGATACAAGGTTTTCGAAGATTACGTATAAATCTAAGCAATAAGCCACTGTTCTTTGTAACTTGGTTAGAGAGGAAAACGCTCGAACAAATAAAAAGGTTTTTGTATTACAAACACGTAACTTCGCGTGCGCGAAGCTCACTTTCGAACAAGGTATCATTTAGAACATCTGAAGAGGCTTTGGCCAGTTTTCGTTCATAGCCATGATCGTCCGTGCCACCATAAAGGACTGTTGATTAATTGCTTGGGCATGACACCCTGTGATATTAGATCTGTCGGTTGTCTGCTGAACTGACATGTCGCCAGGTAAAACCAAAAGTTAAGTCCTGTATTCCACTGATCCGATTAGATACAAAGGTTTCAAAGAGCTTGGGGAAGCTTTGATCCACCCAAGGACTACTGTAGAGTCGGACCAACAAAATATGTTATTAAAATCTAGCTTTATTGACCTTATGACCTTGGACATAAGTCTACTAAGTAATAGTGCAGCAAAGCTCTAGCCTTGGGATTGATATGGTTTTAATGGAGCCACCTTAGACTTTGAGGCATTAAATTTATCTAACATCACCCTGAGAGTTTCGTTCTAACAAAAACACACGCTCCATAAGCCATGTTAGAGCTATCCGAAAATCCATGAAGTTCAATATTTTGAAAATTTTCAATTAACGCGTGTCTTGGAATTTGCATTGTTAAAGCGGTTATTTGATTTTGATATTTCAAACCACTTGGTGTGTAAAGCCATTGGTATTGACGTCCCAAGAAAGTTTCAAAGACCATAAAGTCTGCAATTTTAGGAATTATAATAGCAGGGGGACAGAATTAAGAGGGTCAAAAATTTTTGCAATGACGGAGAGAATCGTTCGCTTAGTTGTAGAGGTGTTTGTGCAGTTCGCATTTATGCTACAGCTTAATTTATCTGAACACGGCAACCACACTAATCATAACTCACTGTGTTCAGTGTGGTGAGAGTGGATCAAATGGATTCTCTCTCCATACAATGCGTTGAAGGTCTCTTTGGTCTGGTCGAACAAGTACCTGGCGGTACATTTTTGTTACATCGGCCATCAATGCGCATTTGGTTTCCTCCATCGTATGAGTATGGAAAACATTCATCTTGAATTACGGGACCAATCATTTGAAGGTCGTTTATTGAAACACCAGTACTGGTTTGGTGACCCGTCAAACACAACGCGTAGCTTACTAGTGAAGCTATCTTCTCCTTACGCACCGTGATGTGGAAGGTAATAAGAAATCGTGTTTTTATCTGGGTTTTAATTTGCGTCATATGTCCCAAACGTTCGTATTCTAACATAAAATTGACGTACAATTTCTTCAATTGTGGATCCCTTCTAACTTACGTTCAAGAGAATAAAATCTATTTATTGCCACCTAGTGATGTAATGGTTTTCTTGAACGGGATAGAAACACAAAATCTTCCATTTTTCTCGCGAGTTGTAGTCCTTTGAAAATGAGTTTACATTGTTTTTCTTCTTTAGATAATGAGGGCTGAACGCGACATTCTTCTAATTCCCAGAATTTAGCCAATTGATTTTGTATACAATTCTCAACGGCGCTATCGTTGCAGTGAGTGTTATTGTTGTTGACGTTCCAATTAAATGAACCTGCCAGTACCCATCCAAATTTCGTTTAAGTCCACAATTTAATTTTAATTTGACCAATGCACATAAGGTCGAAAAATATTTGTGCTCCTAGTAATATACCTATTTTTTGGATTGATTACATTTACTATCAGCTAATTTTATGTTAGGTGGTATGATAATTTGACTATTCATGAAGCACTAGGAATGTTACCTGTTATTTTTGTATCACTATGCATGACAAATTTGTTTCATAACTGTTGTCATGAGCTGACCAAACCTTAACATCAACCTTATGGGTTATATTTGTAATCATACCGTTTATCCCTTTAACGCTTAAACTAAGCTGTGATTTTTTCTAATCCTAACATGCCGCAAACTTCTAATGATGAAGTGCGACTGATGTCACTATCTAAAAGCGCTCTTACAAATATGATACTTTCCAAGTTTATCACGTAACTTTACGGCTGCCGTAGGAAGCATAACTTGTTGACTGTGATTGACAATAGTTTCTTTGCTTGTTGATGGTTGAGAATCGTGACATACATTGGACTGCTGAGAATTTCCAGCGTTTCAATTTTTCAAATGTAGCAGGGTATTATGCTTTCTACCACATAAATTTACAATTGGGATTTGATTTACAAAATTCTGCCAAAATGTCGCGGACACAAACAATTAAGGTACAGCTTACGAGCTCTGGTTTCATCATCCTTTTTCGATGGGAAGTTTTTTAAATTCTCAGATGCATACACTCATGAAATTTAAAACTTGGACACCACAATTTCTGTAAACAAAAGTTTGCACATTGTGAAGCGGGCTTAAGGGTATCATTTACAATTCTAACAGCAGGTAGTCTCAGCAGGGGTTATCTTATAGAAGGACTGTAGAATGAATCATTACACTAAGCACGTTTTAGAAAATAGGTAATTTACGTTGCTTACTTAATTTTTTCTTTAAAGAATATATTTGAAGGTAATTCATAGCTCTAATTATCGAATCAAAATTTTGTTTAGGAAATGTTTACAAAATAAAATTAGAAATAATTTTGATTTAAAAACGTCTACAAGCAATAACTTTTAAATTAAATCAAAAACTAAACATGGTTATTTGGGTTGACTGATTATTACTTATTTTTAAATAAATCTAACCTACTAATTATTGTAAGTTATTAAAAAATCATTAAACTCTCTATTCATAATATTTAGTCCTTACAAAATGTATATTTTATGACGTTTCATTTTTTCTGTAGTTAATATAAAAGTGAAAATAAAACTAAGGCAATTCTTATTGTCAACGTATATATTTAGTTTTTGACAAGAATTTATTACATAATTATAATTAAGATACCAAGTTATAGTTTAAAATTAAATGAAAACGTTTTTTTTAAATAAAGGTATTACTATATAAATAAATATAAGAAATCAATAATGGGTGTGACCTCCATTATTATTGATACATTCTTGGAGGCGTCTGCTCATTGACGCTATCAAGGTATCAATATAATTAATATTAATCGTTTCCCATGCGGTATCAATGGCTGCAATTAGTGCATTACGGTTTACTGGTATAAAATTTGGCCCTTGTTGTCTTCGGATAACAGCAAGTATTCGAGCCCAAACATTTTCGATAATGTTAAAATCTGGGCTTTTTGCTGGCCAGGATAACAGCTCCAAGTTATTTGCTTGTATCCAGTTGCGAAGCATAGGGTCATCATATCCCGATAGTTAATTATCGAATGTTCCAAGAAAATATGTGTAAATAGTAAATGGAATCTACTAATATGCTTATTGTAAAGCTTCGTACACACCTGAACAACAAACCGAGGAACAAACAGAACAACGAACCGAACGGCAATCGGAACATTAATTTGGACGGTGCTACGTACGAATTTTAGAACAGATTGCAAGTCCTGATTGTTCCACGAACGGTTTGCGGCGTTCCCGCAACTTGTCGGTTTTTCTCCGACATCAAAGAAAATGCGCGCGAATGCGTTTGCAGGTTTGGACGAATCTAAACAAAACGGCGAACAAACTTATGCGGGAGAATTAAATTATTTATTTTTTGTCCTCCCTTGTGGGTTTGTTGTGTTTTAGGTAATATTATGGAGTTGACAGAAGAAAAATGTTTTAAATTAATCAGTGTTTAAGAATGCAAGAAAAAATGATGTCCCTATTAGCATCATTTGGGTGGAAATTTCCAAAATAAAAAAAGCGAAGTAAATTATAATTTTTACTCTTCTTTGTGCGTAAAAATTTGGTTGGCACTATCTTCTTGTTTTCCGCAATTTTCTCTTCAATAAATATATATGAACTGAAAACTACTGAAAATAATTATGGAACAGCACAAACGTTCCGTTTGTTGTTCGGATTGTGGAAATCATAAAAGATCGTTTGTCGTTCTGTTTGACTTTCGGTTCGTTGTTATGTTTGTTGCTCGGTTTGTTGTTCAGGTGTGTACGAAGCTTTACAACTTAAGCAACAATTTTTGGCGAATAAAGATTAGTTTGTGATGTAATATTAGAAACACAAATATCAAATTTTCTTAAAACCAAGAACGTGTATGTTATTGCTAAGAAATTATTAAGGAAAAGCGCAATTGCAGTGTAAATATTTATAATTAGATATTTTCGAAAGTTTATAAGTCCTCTATTGTAATCTTAATACTTAAAAGAAAATCCTGTCCATTAGCATTATAAGGAAATGGCTTTACTTTATGAATAAGTTTCAATAACAATAGAATATCCTTGCTTGTTTAATTTACTTCCTTTGAGTCATATTGCTCTAAGGGTTGTTACATT